>CM022301.1:64447089-64621747 GCA_011799875.1 Thinopyrum elongatum | reverse complement strand
GGAGGTGTGTTGTGTGTGGGGTGGGGGGGGGGGGGGGGGGGGGGGGTGGGGGGGGGGGGGGGGGTAATAATGTACAAAAACAAAATATATTTTTTGTGTCTCTCACCGTCAAATGGACTCGAGATGACCGAAAATATAAAGTCGCAGTTTTAGCAAGTCTGAGTGTGGTAGTGCACTCCAAAGCCTCTTAAAGTTTATAAACGGGCCTCTAAAAATTATTATACGGCCGCGCTCGGAGTTGGATAGAGTTACGTGTACTACTCCTTGTTCGTATCCGTGTACTCATGTGATCCAGAGAGTAGAGTGAATGGGTGTTTGCTTTCAGTGCACGTGGGTGCTCGGTGATCCTCCTAGCAGCGTGTCATTCATTCACTTCACTCCATCCATTCACGCATGTAGCAATCGAATGGATCGGTGATATATGCAACCATCTACTGTGTGCGCATCTACTATCATCACATTCACACACACAAAAACTAAATCATGGATATACAGAATCAAAATGTATATACATGTGTGCTTCTATAGGTAGGTTGTCATCATCAATCATGACTCATCAGCTAGTAATAGTCATCATTTACAATGATAAAGACGGTCATACGTTTCTTTGAGCTGATCGATATGCATACCAGAATGCCTTAATTGCATTGCATGTATCTATCGATCTAGTACTATTCTCGCTAGTATATGGTATCAACTTTTCTACAGATCCATCGGTTTCGACAACTCGACATTGTACTAGTTGATTCAGATTTGCTACAAGTTAACAAGTCAAGTAAAATATCGATCGTGGATCTGTAGACATCGATGGATCAATCAATTGAGTAGTAGCAGTACATGGATTCATGGGTGGAGAATAATATCTACATACAATTAAGCTACGGCAATTCTTTATATGATTAAGAAGATGAGGTCCTGAGTTAACTAAGATTATTCAGCATGGTCAAGGGGGTATAATGAGTGGTGTGAGATGTGGACACAATGTAAAGAGCAGCCCATTAGAATGATACTAGATCTTTGGAACTCTACGTCCGCTCAATATAGGACTTTAAAAAAAATGGCAGCGCATGTTGACTTACTGAATTGTCAAATGATATATATGCATCCAAGTGACCGGCCGGTGGCCTGGACTGAATGTAGCCAAACGAATGAAACAGATTGAACCACACTTGCGGCTGATCTCACCACTATTCTTCTTGCTCATACATTACTGGGTACAAGTTGAATGGCAGAGGCTCAATTATTCATTCGATGTTTTTTTACATGTCTTTTAGAACAATAGAGATTATACCCCGCACGTTGCTGCCGGAATATGTTGCAATTATTTAAGTGAGAATGGGTGTATGAAACATTAGTAATGTGGACTGAAAGTAAAATAAATACAACTTTATTGCATTTGATTATTCTAAGTTCTAGAATATTTCTTGATATGAGTAACATGCATAGTGCATGATGATATGGGTGTTTTCCATTGAATGATGGCATGGTAATTTGGTAAGGAGCATGCCGAGAGAATTGAAATTAGTGGAAATTGAATAGAATAACATGCATAGTGCATGTTAATGTAAGTTGTGCATGTGTAATGTAGTGTTTTCTCAGGTATGTGAATGAAGACTGTGTGGCTGACGGGTTGGCGCGTCAAATTGCCGCATCCGCTGGAACTGATGGAACGATATGCTGGACGTCTAGGTACCCACCCGTCAGCACCCTTCTTCTTTCTGCAGATTATGGGTCGAACACTTACGGGGCCTGTGGGCCCCACACACACACACACACGATCTCATCTTTTTTTTCATGGGACACCCACATCGGCGTTGCAACTCGTCACCACATCGATCGTGCGTGGCTAGAGGTTTTCATCTCTGTCTGATTCCCCTCCAAGGCACTGAGCCCTTGGTCACACAGGGAGGTCCCATTCGTGGTCATTGGCGGAAGCATAAAATACGTTGAGGGGGATAGCTGAGAACTCGCCAAACATTATCCAAGCGGTGCCAGTGCAGGCGAAAAGATGAGTGGCGGACGCAGGGGCGCCAATGCAAGGGGAAATCGAAGAGAAAGTCCAAGAGGAGGTACATCAGCCGTAACCCATAGACCCGCAGTCACCAGCCCGCCACTTCTCCAATATCTCTATTTTGGCAGTTGCTCTAATAGATTACTAGAGTACCTAGTGTATGCATGCAATTTATTAGGGCGGTGACAGGCCTAGGGCAATTGGGGCTATAGCCCTAGGCCTAGCAACAATAGCCTTTGCAATTCTTACAAACACATACAATCACTAGAGTGCATCACACAAGCTAGCTTAGCTCTAGGCGTAATTCGATGCTAGTTCGGCCACTGAATTTAGGTTTGGCAACTGAATACTCTTCTTATTTATTTTAAAGAAAGCTTAGATAAGTATTCCTTTTTTTGTTGGGTTCATCTTGCAAATCACATCAACAAGACTTAAGTGCTAGTAATACTTACGCTAGTAGCCTACCGCATGACTTAATGCCCTAGCTAGGTGCTGGTTCATGTACTTCTATGCATACTTTCTAAGTTTCAAACTAATTAAAGTATTCATTTTGGTTTAAGTCAAATTTGCTTAAGTTTGACCATGCGCATTCGTACCGATGCTTCGCTTACGAGCTGGATTGGCTCTTGGCGCACTACCATATTTGGAAATGTTCGTTTTTTGTGTAGATCTTTATTTTTTGCCGTTTTCCCCTTTTTATCATCAAACCTGCAACAACTTGCTAAAACAATGTAATTTGTGCATTTATTGGGAAACTTGAACTATATTTCTAAGAAAAGCCTTAGAAATATAAAGATTAAACTTTAGGAAAATATCTATGTAAAATACACTCATCAATCACACCACATTGCGAATATACAACATGACTATAGAAACAATATACTCATAATTTGGAAATATGGTGTGGATGATGGAATATCAATATAAATTTGGAAATATTGTTGGAAGATTAATTTTTGGCTTAACGGTGCAGATATACATGTCAATGCATGTATGAGAACACTAGTGACATATTTCTGAGGCTTGTTAGGCATGGGGCTTGGGCACTGTCCTTTAGTATGACGATTTTTGGCCTACAATAGCAATTATCTTCATAGATGCATTTATGCAAGTACCAACCTCTTATATAACATTCATTACCAAGATTTTCTCTACCCCCTCTTTTTATCTACTATGCATATTAGCTTTGTCCTAAGTCAAACATTATAAATTTTGATCGAGTTTATATAAAATAATATGAATATTTCCAATGAGAAATATATATTATGGGAAAATATATTACTCAAGGTATTGATTTGGTACTGTACATGTTAATTGTTTTCAATAAACATAGTCATAGTTTACAAAATTTGACTAAAGTCAAAGCTAATATGCATAGTAAGTAAAAACAGAGGGAGAACTAAATTTGCATCACCCGAAGTTATTTGTTCGATCAATGTACACATGCAACGTAAAGTATGCACCACACTCTTTTGACAACATATGTATTTTTTATTACAAAACAATTCTTACATTTATCAACAAATACTATTAGAAATTCAAGCAAAAATAGTGGGTGGGCGTATAACTAATAGGGGTTGACTATTTGTTCCTCAAACTATATGATGCTAACTATGGACACTGATACAAGATATGGGTATGTTGGGACACCATATTGGGGGCTATCACATGGCTAACACCTTCTCGTAGCGTGTTGAAGGAGAAGATGCAAAAGAAACCCCACTCTGGCACTCGTTAGTTTATGTGACAAAATTATCAACCTTTGTCCAAATAGGTAATCAATGGAAGTGTAACAATCAACCTTTTTGGTGTCTCGACATACATAATCATCGGCTTTTTTTCCCGGCCTCTTAGGTGTGCTACTCAACCTTTCCAGTCAATGGACATATAAACTATATATAGATCACTAGAGACATATTATTCTATGTATCTCCACTCACGGCTGCCTTATTGTTGATTGTGACACTGTTGCTGCTCATATTGAAGTGGGCAAGAATTGCCCCATTGACAAATACTCCTCTTTGCCATAAACATTAGGTTTGGTTAAAGTGGCGTTGGGATATGCTTGGTTGAGGACAGACTTATTTGATTATGGCATGGATATTCTCGTCACATATTATATTTCTTAGAGACCTTTATTGTGGTTTGCATTGCATAATTGTAAGCCCGGTTTCATGTTATGGAGGTGGGTGTGGGGTCATAGCCCCACACGCGTGATCTAAGGAATATTCCTGTTCGAGTCAATGAAAGTCAAACCTGGAGTGTTGCACATTGTTATGACATTTGGAAACCTACAATATCCATCAGACATATGGTGCTCTCCTCTCTGTGTTTTCAATGTCTAAAATTAAGGAATTCATATCCAAATCTGGAGAACCTGAAATTAGTGCCAACCATTCTAGTCTTTTATTGGACAATTATTTGTCAAGGGCTTCTTTACGTGTATGTGCCAACCAGGGGAGCCAGTTTACTCACCACTAGATTACAGAAGTACAAAAGTTTGGACAGATTTGGGATGAAGAAGAAACAACGGGCCGTCAATCAATTTTAGTTGATTCCATTCCGATCAGCATCACATTTGTAGAAGAAGTTTAGTCAAACATCCCTCCAACAAGTTCAAATTAGTTGGGACCATGTTGGTTCGCATAACTTGAATTCCTATATGTAGTCACGGTGCGTTGTAGTTATGTAGCCCTACTTTTTGTTTAAGTTAGGTCAGTCTGAATAGATTAAGTATGAGAACAAAAGTTTAGAATTTTATTTGTCTCCCTGCTTGTAGTACATTTTTGAGTTCATGTTTTTGTTGTTCCAAGTTATTACTTCCCCGTCCTGGTTTATCGCCCCCCCTGGTATTTGGGTCAAATTTTAACCATCTATGTGACAAATAAAATATGATCTATATGCTATAAAAATTATCATTGGATTTGATTCAAAAGATGGATCACACTATATTATTTTTGTGACATATACTTTATATTTTATTAGTTAAATTGATAGTCATAGTTTGACCCTAAATACAAGGGGACACAAAAAAACCCGAGAGGGAGTAGCTAGGTTTCAAAACTGACAAAGGATTCAAGTTATGGTCACAAATGTTAGTTTTCATTCATATTCTTTTCATATCTTCTCGTTCGAAGAAATGTCCACACAATAAAAGCAGAAGATTAATTCTTTACTCAGTCATTTTCAACGAAAAAATAACGCACTATTTCTGTGCTAGCATATGGGGAGAGCCCACGCTAAATTTTACCAATTTTGCTCGCTATGGCGCTATTGGCGAAATAACATACTATATCGCGCTAAAAAGGGATAGCGTGTAGCGCTCTAATTTCTTTGGTTGCCTATCAGCCCAAAGACCCGAGGCTGACCAAGCCCAAATAGGAAAAATACCTAATTCGGCCCGTCCTCCTCTAGCTCAACCGGTTTTCTTCCATCCCCGCCAGTCTTCCCCTGTTTGTGATGGCACGATGTCGCAGCCAGCTGCGCCGCATGCAAGTGAGACAACATGCAAGTTCTTTGTGCTTCGCAGATTCATGATGTGTGTGTTGGATCAGAATGTCTGCTAGATGTTAGTGTGTTTGGTCTGTCTGTGTTGCAAACTTTCAACTTGCAAGTTAGCCATGTTAACTCGTAGCACCTGATAGGTCATCACTCTGTTAACTAGCTAGCTACCTGAAGTACTTCCATGGGTGACAGGGAGAGATTATTACTTATTAATGGAGGTTCTAGTGGCACCTATTTCTGAGTAAGTAATTTTTCCTATGTTGTTTCCCATGGGTTGTTGATGTTAGGCTACCTTAAATCGTTTGGTCCTTTATTATTGAACTATATTCTCTATTGTTGTTGAAATCCTTATTTTTGGGCTATATCTGGCATTTTTTTCTTCTCAAAATGCTATTCGAAATATAGCACGATATAGCGTGTGTGGCATCTGCAGGAGGCCGACGCTATTTTTGTGAGCACACTATTTTATAATTGTTCCTCTCATGCTACTGCTTCTATATATTGTCAGCCGTCTATTAAGTCGAGCGCCAATGGCCAATGCTAACCCATGCATGCCACATGCAGGAGGCAGCCTACTTCTAGGAGCACATATAGCCACTGTCTGTATGTACATGGTTGCCGCTTCAATGCCCAATTGTGGACAACCTGCCGTTCACCCAATTGTGGTCTTTGAATCCACCCTCTACTCCTCATTGTGCTTTAAAGTCAATTAAAGTGTGGATCAAAGAAATACCATGGCTTTAAGCTGCAGTCCTATATATTTCATAGAATCAAAATGATATCGTAGTTGGTTTATTCAAATCTTCCTAAGTGATTGGACACACGTGTGTGATAGTTATTGTGAAAATTCCCCTTTCCATCAAGGCTTCAGCCTTTCAAAGTAACTCAGGGGCCTCGAGCTTCAGTTCAAACAGTAAATAATCTTAAAATAACCCGATGTCAAGTGTGGTAACGGATGAATGGTTTTAAAGAGCAATTATGAGATTTGGTTATATTTTTGCATGGAGTTCACACATAATCTTTCATATGTTTGTGTCCAATTTTTATGAACTCAATCATGTACAAAATTCGATGTGTACTCCACTTAATTTTTGCCAAAATTGAACGCAACGACAAAGCGCACTTCGGCTTGTACTTGACTGTGAACCTACTATTGTCCTAGAATCATGCGAGGTGAATACTTCCTGCTGTAAAATTAGATGCTTTCAAACATAGACAATTTCGAATTAGACTAAAAAGGACCATATTTGTGCTATGGTGCGAGAGGATATTCTGCTCCAGCCATGGCCAGGTATATGACTAGTTCCTCAAGTATTCCCAAGGCCTATCATTCCTGAATGAGTTGTGTTTTGAGTATAAGACATGATAGAGAAAGCTAGAGAGATATCTTACTGCATGCTAGCCAGTCAAGTAGTTGAGGAGGATATTATAGTATACAGGTGTGTGCTCAATTGAGCAAGAGAGTCAAACGAGACATGGTAGATGAATCCAGGAAGATGAAATGGGATGGTAAAGGAAGAGATGACATGCCATGGTGAATGAGGATTCTTTTGTGATGATATATAATGTGAATCTTAAAGTGGTGAGTAGAGGCGATCTAAACTCATCAATGTAATATGCACAATAGAAGATATCTGCTATTGACACACAATGGTACTGAACTACTAATATGAGTGACTGCTTCACTAGTAAAAATAAGGTTCGTTGGCCTACATTACTAATATTAGTATGCCCACCAGTGAAAAGGAATGTGCTAACTAAGATTCGTGGTTATCCTCATGAACCCCTTAGTAAGTTTTGCAGACTGCACAAGCAAAAATGTAAAGCAAGTTTGTGTGCTCTGCGCATTCATCAAGCTCTCCTTACAAATGTTCTACTGTCGTAATAATGACCTCAATGCCTTGACTCAACTACATTACTATCATCCAATGATTCATTTTTACTCAAGTTGCGCATCAAATGATTTTACTTTAACAATCAGAACACACATCAAAGTTCTGCATCCGTTCAAGTCCATCATTGCCATTGTGCAACTGATGCATTTTCAAAGATTGTGCCACTCCGTCCTTGGCACCCCACATTGACCCAACCGACATCGCTGACATTGCCAAACAAAAGCTAGTGTAGTAGTGCCTCTCTAACCATTGACATGTGCACCGTACTAACTATGATCTATTATGTGAGTTATCGTAATATCCATGAAACAAAAATAACTTATCTCGCAAGCGTCATTAACTATTTTTGGTTGCCCCTATTGGCTAACATAGAATCCTATTTAAGAATAATCAACTAAGACCAGGGACAAGCAAAACTGGTCCATCTTGGTGCACAAAGTTGATAGGCCACACATTCTTTCTACTCGTGACACCTCCATTTCGGAGACCGCCAACTGAGAGACACATTCTTCCTACCCATTACACATTCTTTCTACCCGTGACACAATCGATTTATTTTTTCTACTTTGTGCGGTGTTTCCTGGTCGACACAGTCATATGGATGACCCTCGCGGAGAAGATATCAATGACCCCCAATTGATGGAGTGTTGTCTTGGGAGGGGAGTTCAAAGTTGAACTTGGAAGTACGAAAGAAGGTCCAGCTCCTGTCATGGATCCATCACTTAGGGGCGACCAAATTAAACCGTCACTCATTGGAGATAAAGAGGGATTTCTAAAATGTAATTACTGACAGGCATCTATTAAACAAATTATCTAAGGGGCGGGTATCTTTTACGCATATCACAACGGGAAACTGTTGGTGATAGCGATTTTTTTTGTCATCTAAAATGGGTAGTTATGTATCATTATTCCTTAATTTAATGAGTTTTGCTCCAGTACCCCCTCCCCACCACCCGTAAAAGTTTACACGACTCTTAAAGTTACTTTTAAAAGTACTCTCACACATTCATGATTATCTAATTCTAATCCTTATTTTCTCAATGGATCAAACAAGAGATCGAAACAATCTAATCTTTTTTATTGAAGGGTTAATTTCTAATATTCACCTTAAATCTACATCCAAATCTGTGAACTTTTCTAGTGGGTGTACCCAAGCAAAACTCTTATTTAATACACCTATATCTATTTGATCAAGTAAGTTATTAATTAATTGCACCTACGGCCACATACTTTTGTTGTGACTAATTTCCTTGATTGGACATTGAGTGCACAACACTAGTAGTGGTGCACAGTGGGTGGATGACTCAAATGCAGGCGGTACGACAGGCGCTTCACCGATATAGACATGGAGCTGCCCCGGGTGGCCCGGGCTCCTTTATTCATGGTTGTTTTTTTTTTTAAATGGAGGCATACCCCGGGCCTCTGCATCATGATGATGCATGCAGCCATTTTATTAAAAATCTACGAAGTATCGTCATAATAGTCTTACAGCTCGCAAACGGAGCATAGCAAAATAAGAAAGGAAAATTACATGCTGACAAAAGCAACCGATACGGTAAGATGAAGGATAAGCTCCCTAAACTCCTATCCTGTTATGTGAGCGCCATCCGAACCGGTTGAATATAGCCCGAGCTACCATCTCCCATTGTTTGCACCCAGTAACCAAAGGTTCTCTGGAGTCCATAGGAGTGAGTAAGGACCACGTACGGATCCAAGCTGTAGCTCTGAAGATGACCTGCAAGAAAGTTAAAGTGTGTTGTCTGTTAAAAATCATATCATTCCTGCAGTTCCATATAGCCCGTAATAGCGCACATATTCCAATCCGAATACGAGCCGCAGTAATCTGTTCAACCCCAGCTAACCACGTCCCAAACAACGACGCAATATCAACTGGAGGATTAATGTTAAAAGCTATATGAATCGTTCTCCAAAGTAACTTGGCAAGTGGGCATTCAAGAAATACGTGTTGTATTGTTTCATCATGATCACAAAAACAGCACCGCGAACTTCCTACCCATCGCCTTTTGATTAAGTTGTCCTTTGTGAGTATCACTTGCTTGTGGACGAACCACATAAAGATTTTAATGCGCAAAGGAACCTTAACCCTCCAGATATGCAACGATCTTGAGATTGGGCCAGAATTAATCAAATCCATATAGAATGATTTCACCGTGAAAATCCCATTCTTAGTTAACTTCCATTGTGTCGAATCCGGCTGGTCGGAGAGTTGAACTTCTATCAGTCTCCGAACCAAATGCATCCAGGCAGTCCATCTCTCACCAACTAACACACGTCTGAACTGAATGTTCAAGGGAATAGTTTGAAGGACTGTGCCTACGTAATCCTCCTTACGTTGCACAATATTATAAAGGGTGGGATATTGGATGGCCAAGGGCGTCTCTCCTAACCATGTATCCTCCCAAAATCTTGTTGACATCCCATTGCCAACCAAGAATTTGACCCTACGAAAGAACAAGTCCTTCGTTCTCATAAGTCCCTTCCAGAATGGCGGGTCAGTCGGTCTCATGGTAACCTGGGCTAGTGTTTTCGAGTGTAAATACTTATTGCGCAGGATTTGTGACCACATACCCTCCGGCTCTGTCTCTAGCCTGTATAGCCATTTGCTCATAAGGCATTTATTCTTAATTTCTAAGTTCTCAATACCGAGACCCCCTTGGTCTTTAGGTCGGCAAAGGATATCCCATCGCGCGAGACGGTATTTCCTCTTGGCCTCATCAGACTGCCAGAAGAAACGAGATCTAAAGAAATCAAGTCGCTTCCGAACCCCTTTCGGAATTTCGAAGAACGAAAGTAGGAACATCGGCATACTAGTCAGTACTGAGTTAATCAGGACTAGCCGACCTCCATATGACATAAGCTTGCCCTTCCAGCAGCTAAGTTTTTTTTCAATTCGTTCTTCAATACACTTCCATTCTTTATTGGATAACTTACTGTGATGTATCGGTATACCCAAGTAACTGAATGGTAAAGCACCTAATTCACATCCGAACAATTGTCTATAAGTGTGTTCCTCGTCTTTGGCCTTCCCAAAGCAAAACAACTCGCTCTTATGAAAATTAATTTTTAAGCCAGACAATTGTTCGAAGAGACATAAGATAAGTTTCATATGACGTGCTTTAGCCATGTCATGTTCCATGAATAGGATAGTGTCATCAGCATACTGTAGAATGGATACCCCTCCATCAACTAGATGAGGAACTAACCCCTCTACATGGCCCCGCTACTTGGCCCTGCCAATAATGACGGCCAACATATCGGCCACAATATTAAACAGAAGAGGAGACATGGAATCTCCTTGTCTCAACCCCTTATGTGTCTGAAAATAATGACCGATATCATCGTTCACCTTGATACCGACACTACCCTTCTGGACTTGGGTATCCACTTGATTCCTCCAGGCTTCACTAAAACCTTTCATGCGCATTGCCTGCTGAAGAAAAGGCCACTTTACTTTATCATATGCCTTCTCAAAATCCACTTTGAAGATAACCCCATCCAGTTTCTTCGAGTGGATCTCATGAAGCGTTTCATGCAGAACGACCACCCCTTCCAGTATGTGTCGCCCCGGCATGAACGCTATCTGGCTTGGTTGGATCACTAAATGAGCAATTTGTGTCAATCTATTGGTTCCAACCTTTGTGAAAATTTTGAAGCTCACATTCAGCAGACAAATGGGCCGGAATTGTTCGATCCGAACTGCCTCATCTTTCTTTGGTAACAGCGTTATCGTACCGAAGTTAAGATGAAACAGCTCTAAATGACCATTGAAAAAATCATGAAACATAGGCATAAGATCATCTTTAATAATATGCCAACATTTCTTATAGAATTCAGCTGGGAACCCATCTGGTCCCGGTGCTTTATTCGGTTTCATTTCTGATATTGCCTGAAGAACCTCTTTTTTAGTAAACGGTGCAGAGAGAATATCATTCTCCGCTGCCTGTAATTGAGGTATATCATCAATCACAGATTCATCAAGTGTCACCATACTTGTATTCGGGGGACCAAAAAGTTGTTTATAGTAATTAGAAATATACGCTTTCAGATTTTCATGCCCCACTATTGTCCCCTCGTCCTGTTGAAGCTGTATGATTTTCTTCTTCCTATGTTTACCATTTGCAACCATATGGAAGAATTGCGTATTGTCGTCCCCTTGGACAACCTTAAGCGTTTTAGCACGCAATGCCCACTTGAGCTCCTCCTCTCTCAAGAGAGCTCGTAGACCTTGCTCAGCCTCGGACTTGGATCTTTGTTCATTAACCGTAAGAAGAGTGTCTTCAGCCTTTAAGTCTAGTGCCTCAATTAATTGAGTAAGACGCTCTTTTTCTTGTTTGTAAATCCCACTCTCATTTCTGGCCCAACCTCTCAAAAACTGTCGGAGATGTCTAATTTTATTTTGCCATCTCTCAATATGTGTCCTTCCACTAACCGGCTTAGCCCATTCGCGTGCAATGATCTCCAAAAATCCTTCTCTCTCGAACCAGCTTTGTTCAAAGGAGAAGACATTTTTATTTGCCACATGGGTAGCCTCACCCGAGTCTAAAAGAAGTGGTGTGTGATCTGAGATCGCTCTCTGCATCGCATGGACCGACACCAAAGGATATTTTTGTTCCCACTCCACACTAGCAAGTACCCTATCCAACTTTTCATAAGTCGGAATGGGTAACGAGTTGGCCCACATAAATTGTCTACCAGTGAGTTCTATTTCTCTCAAATTAAGACTCTCGATAATCATGTTAAACATCATAGACCAACGTCCATCGAAATTGTCATTGTTCTTTTCATCTCTCCTCCTGATTATATTAAAATCCCCCCCGACTAGTATTGGCAGATTTTCATCTCCACAAATCCGCACCAAATCGGCCAAAAAGTCTGGTTTGAATTCAGGTTGTGCTGCCCCATAGACAGCTACAAGAGACCACCGAAACCCATCCAGTTTTGATCTCACCCTAAACTTAACCGAAAAGTCTCCCTGAACCACATTAAGCACCTCAAGCGTCTCACACCGCACTCCTAGTAAAATTCCGCCGGATCTTCCTCTAGGAGGTAAGATGTGCCAATCAAAATCAATACCATTGGAGAGAGTTTGAAGGAACTGTGATGTAAAATTATCTCGTCCTGTTTCCAAAAGTGCAATAAAGTCTAAGTGTTGTTCTATCGTTGTCTCCGCTAAGAACCTTTGTTTAGCCAAGTCAGCTAGACCTCTACTATTCCAAAAGAGTCCTTTCATAAGTCATCATGAAATTTTTTCTTAAGCTTAACTCTAGCACTTCTGCGTACTGCCGAAGTAGGATAAATTTTCCGCTTCCAGGGTCGTTTGGGCTTCTCCCCAACACCCTGCGGGAAAGTAGGATCGGCAACAGTACAAACTGCGCCCTCCATCACTAAAGGCTCTACCGTGTCTGTAGTCTCCGACCCCTCCTCATCCTCGGCCTCCGCACTAGGCAGAAGATTGTTACATATATTTGCAAGATCAAGCATTCCTAAATTGTTCATTTCTTTGTCATTCATGGGTTTGATAGATGCAAGATTACAAATAATTTCGGAAGCCCTCTCCGCTTCCAAGTCTAAAAGATCATTTACGGATTTGACGACCTCGGCTTCATTTGATCCCAAAGAAATTCCTAAGTCGTTTGCCTTATCCACTATTTCATTCTCTGTGAAATGTAAAATTGAACAACTTTTATCAAAAGACGCACCTGTAGTAGTCTCGACATGACGAAGCATGGCTGCCCTCTTGGCACACGCTAGCTGCAGGTCGTCCGCATCTGGCTGCCCCTGGATCCGGTTGCTGACACGCCGGCCAGCCGTCACCGGATCCGCGATCCCGCCGAAAGCGATAAGCTCCTCCGCCGTCCTCTCCCGAGGGGTATGCTCCCGACTCCCACGCCCTTCCCCTAGCGTCGGTGAAGGAGGGTATGGCGTGGTCGAACAGAAATCGCCCACCGTGGTCAAGGGGGAAGGGGACCGTGAAGCCACCTGCTCAGTAGTCCCGCTCCCCCCCTCGCCAACAGAGCAATGCGGCCCCTGGCCGTTCTGCACGGCGCGGTCCTGCGGAGGAGCGGAGGCCCGGGGCTCCTGCCCGCACCTCACTCCCAGCTCGCCCGGGACAGCCGGGATAGAAAGAGCACCTGGGACCTCTTGTCCAGGCGCCCCTCCCAAAGAGGTCGGGTCGGACGCGTGTAGGCGGGCGCTATGGGCCTCCTGCCCACGACCAGTTCTCTTCTGCTTAATTTGGTTTGGTTTCAATTAGAGTAATAATCATCTGCACTTTGATTTTTGCCCAATTTTCCGTTAATTAACTGAATAGTTCTCTTCTGCTTAATTAATTGATTTTTGTCTTTGTTTAAAAAAAATAGTAATCATCTGCATGGGATGCTTCTCACTCACATGTAGAATACAGAAAACATCTCATATTTATGAAGAGAGCAAAGATAATTTAGCGCCCTCAATTATTTGCCTCCAGCTGCAGTTATGGTCGGCTTGACAAATTCGATCAGATGAAGGACTAGCTGGTCTCTCTCCGCTCATGCCGTTGCTTTCTACAGTACTACATCTGTATGTATACGGTTAGAGAGGGGGAGGGAAATTTCATTCCTCCTTCTATACGCCTCTTTATCTTTCTCTCTCAAAGCAAGATCCCATACTCTGCAGCTGGTTTATTTATACGGCCAGCCTCTCCTCCTCTGCTTCCTGCACTACTGCAGCCTCAGGCACACAGCCTGACTCCTCAAGTTTATTGTGTGTGCCAGCTGCTTGGTGGTTGCATAGTGATCGATGGACGCAAACAAGCCTCAGCGGCAGCAGCAGGAGGAGGAGGAGCAGAAGTCCGTGAGCGAGGACAAGACGACGACGATGAAGGTCTTGTCGGAGGACGGCGGTGGCGAGGCCGAACCGTCGTCGGAGTGCGGGGACGGCGAGGCCGCCGACCACAACCACCGTGGATGGAAGGCCATGCCGTACGTCATAGGTGATTGTCACCACATCCCAGCTATCTAGCTCTATCTGTTTTCCCTGCATGCACATGTCACATCTTCTATCCGATATCCCGCTGAATTCATTGCTGCTCCTATTGTTTTTCTTGACCTGGATCTCAACAAACTTTGTTCATGCCATCGTAAATGAACCGAAAAAGCAGACAGCAAAGATGTGCAGGACAAGTAGGGACGGATGGTGACAATAATTCAGTTAGTTGCCCACATGTATCGCGCGCCATGCCATGCCGTGCCGTGCCATGCCATGTTTACCTCTTTCTCTTTGCGTTGCTTTGCTGAGACGATGGGTGAGTACCCACAAATCAACTACTCCCTCCGTACATTGTCCATGTGTGTACCCAAAAAGATTTTATACGTACATAGTGCAAATCACGGTACCACACACACATAGTGCAAATCATGTGTGTACGATGGGTGAGTACCCAAAAAGATTTTATACGTACATATATAGACATGAACTACTCCCTCCGTTCCTAAATATTTGTCTTTCTAGAGATTTCAACAAGTGACTACATACGGAGCAAAATGAGTAATCTACACTCTAAAATATGTCTATATACATCCATATGTGGTAGTCCATTTGAAATCTCTAAAAAGACAAATATTTAGGAACGGAGGGAGTATATTTTAGTAAAAAAAAATCATCAATATATCGCTTTACGTAAAAAAACACATATATCTAGTAAAAACGAGTATATGCATGATATTATGGGTCCACACATTTGCCTTTTACTGTAGCTTACAAATTTGAATATTTTGAGTAAAATTTTACGCACATGTAGAACCCAACTATATGTATGTGGCATGTTTTCAGAGTTTTCGTAACTCCTAAATATAATTCGCATATTTGAAAGGCACCGGGCTCCATGCCTATATACTGAAATAGGTGATTTTGTTTCCAAAATACTACTCTCGTACGACAAGTCACTATCCCAACGATTTTACTTCCATTCCTTGTTTTCCTCATGCATTTTTTTTTGGCAAATTGCACATTTCATGTGGTAGTCGAACCTCCTTTTATCTAAAGAACTTTATGTGGTGGAAAATTACACTTTTCCCCTTCTTCCGGGGTGGTGATTTTGGGTTTTCTGTTTTCTACATTAATATTGTAGACTCAGAAAGGGATTGTATCAGTTTATCTATTTCTCTTTGAAGGCAAGACATAAGTGCTACAAATTATTCACAATAACTATTTTAATGATTTATATTAGCAGCAGTTCATATGCATGCTTTGTTAAAAAGAAATTCATGATAATATTTTCTACATAAAATCAATCAACGATTTTTAGTCAGAGTGTGCCAAATTATGGGCAATACAGATGTCTACAAAGCTGTTTAGTCTTCAAACAATTAGCAAGCCGAACCCTTTATAGTCAAAGTCGACAAAACAAAGTGACATTTGTTTGTAACTTGATGCAACTTGTGTTGGCGCCGCATCCTCACTGCGCCTCTATTTCTTCCTCTCTCAACTATCTCTTGTGGTTCTCTCACAACACAAGAACACACACACATGAAACTCAAACACACACACACAACACATGCACCAAGGAAGAGCACAAACGGCTTTGCAATGAGGCACCTTCCTTGGCTCCATAAAAGCTACATCTTTTCTCCAGCCACTTTTTCATTGACTCAAAGTGATATATATATACACAGAGGAGGTTTGCCTCACGCATGCACTAGCCAGCCACCATACTCGGCCCCACTAACATCACGTACGTGCACGACCCGGCTAAGCAGCTAACATCTCATATGCATCCACTAATAATTAACTCCACTAACCAACTCCTGGACTCACTCACGTAGACAACTAACTCATCGACCTGGCCATCTCAGATCACTAACATGCAACGCACACATGCACGTGCACATATGTCAAGATTAATTCCAACAACTTGGACATTCTCTAAATGGCAGCTGAATTTGACAAAAATAAATGTTATTTATTTTCAAATTTAATTTTGGAGTAGCGAGTATAGCGTGTGATGGGTTTGTTGAATTACCTACCAAGCCAGTGTATACACTAAATTGAAGTGAAATAAGTTAGTAACAATGAAATATATTGTCTGTTGCAGGGAATGAGACATTCGAGAAGCTTGGTACGATTGGGACGTTGTCGAACTTGTTGGTGTACCTGACGACGGTATACCACATGCCCAGCGTCAAAGCCGCCACCCTCCTCAATGTCTTCTCCGGCACTAGCAACCTCGCCACTGTCTTTGGTGCCTACATCAGCGACACCTACCTCGGCCGCTACACCACCATCACTGTAGGCACCATCTCCTCCTTCATGGGCATGCTCATCCTCACCCTCACAGCCGCCCTCCACTCCCTCCACCCTCCGACGTGCAGCTCATCCAAAGGGAAACAATGTCGAGGCCCAACTGACTCACAGCTTGCCGCTCTCTTGGTGTCCTTCTTCTTCCTTGTCGTCGGCGCGGGCGGCATTCGACCCTGCAACTTGGCCTTTGGGGCCGACCAGTTCAACCCGCAGACCGCCGACGGCCGTCGTGGCATTGCTAGCTTCTTCAACTGGTACTACTTCACCTTCACCATCGCCATTATGATCTCCGCCACCGTCATCATCTACCTCCAGAGCAACGTCAATTGGGCGCTGGGCCTCGCCGTGCCCGCCGCGCTCATGGGCCTCTCCTGCGCCGTCTTTATCTTGGGAACGCGCCTCTACGTTCGTGTTCGGCCCGAGGGCAGCCCATTCACTAGCTTCGCCCAGGTCATCATCGCTGCCACTCGCAAACGCCACCTCCGGCAAGGTCGTGGCACCGAGGCCGAATTGTTCGACCCGCCACACAGGAGCAAGCTCGTCTCCAAGTTGGCGTACACCGACCAGTTCACATGCCTGGACAAGGCGGCCATGCGGACCCCCGAGGACTTGCTATGCACTGACGGGAAGACGCCGGTGCACCCGTGGCGGTTGTGCACGGTGCAACAAGTGGAGGAGGTGAAGTGTCTGGCGCGCATCATTCCCGTGTGGTCGGCAGGGATCGTCTACTCCGTGGTGCTCACCCAGTTGGGCACCTACGTTGTGCTCCAGGCGGCGCAGACCGACCGTCGGATCAGTAACTCTAGCAGCTTCGAGATCCCGCAGGGCTCATTCATTATCTTCCAGATGCTAGCCCTCACACTCTGGATCCCCATGTACGACAGGTTCGTTGTGCCGGCACTCCGGCGCTTCACCGGGCGCGAGGGTGGCATCACCCTGCTCCAGCGAATCGGCGTCGGGCTGGTGCTCTCTGTGGTCACGATGCTGGTGTCAGCGGCGGTGGAGCGCCGACGACGGAGGATCGGCTCATTGATGCCTTGGTTTTGGCTGGTGCCACAACAGTTGCTGGCAGGGCTGTCGGAGGCGTTCGGTGCCATCGGACAGATCGAGTTCTACTACCGGCAGTTCCCGGAGAACATGCGGAGCGTGGCGGGGGCGGTCAGCTTCCTGGGGATCGCGGTGGCTAGCTACGCGAGTGGTCTGATGGTGACGGTGGTGCACAGGGCAACGCGACGGCGGGACGGGCGGCCGGACTGGCTGGCTCAAGACTTAAACGAGGGCAGGGTGGACCTGTTCTACCTTGTCACGGCCGCCATCGCCGCCGTGAATCTCGTCTACTTCGTGGCATGCGCGAGGTGGTACAAATTCAAGAAGTCTGGTGAGGATGCCCACGCCAGTGATGGCGTCGAGCTCGATGAAAGCCCCAAGAAGGTTGCGAATAATATGACGCTGGTTTAGTTTAGTGCATGATGGTTAGTAGTATTATGTAACTCGGATGCATGCATAGATCGTTAGGTTAATGGAAATGTATATATATATGTGCATGATCGATCATTGATCCTAGTGGTGATTAGAGCATCTCCAACAGACGCGCTAAAAAAAATTTACAGCGCTGAAATAGTGTTTTTGCGCGCGGGAGGTTTACCAGACGCACAAAAACACGGCACCCAATCCGGCGGCCCCACATGCAGCAGTCCGCGCGCACAAGCCGGCGCCCCAAATTTGCAGCCCCGCAGCCCGCGTGCGCTAAAAATACAGCTCCATTTTTGTGCGTGCTCTATTTTACAGCTTCTGCTGGAGCGCTATTTTTGGTCGCGCGCGCTATATAGGCATCTTTTCCGGCGCGCGGCTTATATAGCGCCTCTGCTGGAGATGCTCTTAGTAGTACTACTAGGAGGGTTAGGCGTGCTTTGCTGCGCCATTGGTGTCGTTGGGTTTTTATTTCTTTTTTACTTTCTTTGTTTTAAAATATAAGATGTATTAGTTTTTAGAAATGATAAACATCTTTAAGTTGACAATTTGTAGAGAAATATATCAATATTCAGAATATCAAATCGGTATTATTAGATTCATCATCAAATAATTTTTTATATTCTACTTATTTAGTATTGCGGTCTATATTTTTAGCTCTAAACTTGGTCAAAATTAACGGAATTTGACTTTCAAAAAGAAATACACATTATATTTTAGAATTGAAATGAAACCAACCATGCATGCATAAAACTTGAGGCCGTTACATATCTATATTATTTTCTTAGAGACACGCACTTCATAGTCGACTTCTTCTTAAAAATAGCAACATAAATGTCCAATTAAAATAAAAAAATGCGAGCACCTATGCCAGGTCTTGAACTTGAACCCGGGTGGGTAGGTTCAACCACAAGAAACATAACCGAGTTACTGTAAGTTCGCGGTTGCCTGTATATATTAATGAAGCGTCTATCATACTACCATACATACATGTACCATTTAATCCATCGTCCATCCATCACTCAGTATATAGTATTACTGCTTTAGAATATACTCCCTCCGTCTCAACAAAAGCGCCACTGATTTAATACAAAATTCTACTAACTTTGTACTAAATTAATGATAATTATTTTGAGATAGAGGGAGTAGTTGGTCAAACATTTTTACAACAAGTAATTGTTATTTTGGCTAGTTTTAATTTCAGATGGAAGGTTCCCACATTTTGCAAAGACGTCCTAACATTTTTGAACATATAATGCAAAAGAAAACTTGTATGTATACAACAAATACCCAATTGATGCAACATGCAAAAACATACAAACTTAATAATTTATAACATACACATAATTTATACAGCAAACACAAATTCATCACAACATACCATCTATATATGTGTCTGTAACATTTTATGCAATTTACAAAATAGCCAACTAGAACTCCAATACAGAATCAATTCAGACCGACCTAACAAAAATTAAAATTACGGCTATATAAATACCACACACCAATACTAGATATAGGAATTCAAGTTAGGAGAACCATTATGGTCCCAAAAAATACCAAACTTGCCGGAGGGGAGTTTGGCCGAACTTCTCTTGCATATGTGACAATGATGGGGACTGAACCAAGTTTATATGACGGCCCGTTGTTTATTCTTCGTTTCAAATTTCTCCTAAACTTATGTAATTATGCAGTCTAATGGCAAACAAACCAGCAATGCATGCACACATGTAGAGAAACGCATAACAAATAAGTGATCAATAATAGACTTGAATAATTGTGACCAAATTTAGGCTCGCTGGGTTTGGATATGAATTTCTTAATTACCGACATTGAAACCACAGTGAGGAGAGCACCATGCTTGTGATGGACGTTGCATATTTCCAAATATCTAGACAACTAGTAATACTCTAGGCGTGACTATATTGGCCTTGAACAAGAATATTTTTTAGATCAATGCAGGAGGAGGGGGGGGGGGGGGGGGGGGGGGGGGCTATGCCCCCCTCGCACTTCTATTAACATGAAACCAAGCTTACAAATATGAAGTGAAAATGTAACAATTTTGGCCATACTAGGCTCCACATGTGTCCCCAACACCACTTTAACAAAATGTAACAGTTTTGGACGATTCTTGGAAGCTTCACTATCAGGATTAAGACCGAGATGGTCTGTTGTAAGACAACAATGAGTGGAGGTACACAAAATAATGTGTCTATTATGATCCATAGTTTATGTGTCCATTGACTGCAAAGGATGAGTAGCACAACTAGAAGGCTATAAAATGCCGTTGATGATGTGGCATATTCCACAAAAGGTAGACTAGCGATTAAAACCGCTAGGGCAATTGCCCGTGCATTGCAATGGGGAAATTAATATGATAATGCACCAAAAGAGAAGATTAAACTATCGAACGAGTCAACATTCATTGGCTTACCAAAGAAAACATGATTTATTCGGTAAGTCAATAAGATGATGGGCAATTGAGGCAATTTTCATAAAAACAGTGGGGAAAAAAGAGATGGTGCCTTCTTTTTTATGTTATGTTTCCCTTTGTATGCTTGTACTTTATATTGAGTACCTTATTTATTTTTTCTCATTTCCGCTGCATAACAAAATGAATAGAGCAAAGTGTCATTTTGGTGCCTCAACTTATCGTCAATTGTGGCTTGTCCCTAAACATTATTTTGTGCAACTCCGTACGGCAGCTCTTAATATCGGGTAGATTTTGTCCCCAATGGTGGTATACCTCGGTCAAACCCGTTTTTGACTTGATGACATGGCACCGCTTTAGCCAGGTGGCGTAGGCCTACATGTCACAGAGATAATCTCTCTCTCTCTCTCTCTCTCTCTCTCTCTCTCTCTCTCTCTCACACACGCGCGCGCGCGCGCGCGCACACACACACACACAATGGCGAGTGGGTGTACCGAGTAGAAAGAGGGGATTGGGGATATAATAATACGAAAAAGGAAAATAATTAGGTGCCTCATAGACAAATGGTAGGAAAAATAAAGATTGCGGTTTTATAGTCTGACATAGCAGTCCACTCTAAAGCCTCTAAAATGTTTTTAGATGGCCCTCTCAAATTATTATGCCATGCTGGAGTTACGTGTAGTACTCGATCATGTCCGTGTAGCTAGCCATGGGATCGAGAGAGTAGAACTAATGGGTGTTTGCTTTGAGCACATGCGCGTGCTCGTGGTCCTCCACTCCTCCTACTAGCGCTTTCATTCGTTCACTTCACTCCATCCATCTCACGCATGTAGCAATCAAATTGATCATGGATGTATGGAACCATCTACTGTGTGCGCGTCTATTCAGTATCACACACAACTCAATCATGCATACATAGAACCAGAATATACATATAAAGATATGTGTATGAAAAACAAAACTGTGGCAACGGTCGAACCCAGATTCACTGATTCCCCATGTTGGAAAGCCCTTCTTAAAGTCAAGGCCTTTTACATGGCTGGTAGAAAAATCAGCATGGACTCTAGGAATCTCACCAGAGTATGGAAAGACTCCATTAATGGGTCAAGCCCCCTCCAGGACCGATATCCCCTGCTTCTGGATATTTGCACCAATCAGGACTGCACTGTTGCTGAATTTAAATCTGTGAACACCAACACTTTCTTCAGAAGAAGGCTAACTCCTGACCTTCAGAGGCAATGGGAGGAAATGAGAAAAAATATTAATGATATGCAATTGGGTTTAGGGGGGGATCGGGTGCACTGGGGGCTCAGTGGGAATGGTAGATTTTCTACTAAATCTATGTACAAATGGCTGGAAAATCCTCTTAGTGGCTGTCACTACAGATGGATTTGGAAGACCAAAATCCCCCTCAAAATCAAAATTTTCTTGTGGCAGCTATCTCAGGATGCTGTTTTGACTAGACAAGTCATGAAAGAGAGGAGATGGCCTGGGAACCCCAAATGTTCCTTTTGTGATGATATTGAGTCATCTCGACATTTGTTTTTCACCTGTCATGTGGCTAGAGTTGTTTGGCGATGTATTGGGATGGCACTAGGGATCTATCTATGCCCGAGCAGTTACTGGCAGTATTTTTCCTGGTGCCACACGTTGCTCCCTGCTGGAGGGAAATACTATACCGTGGGCCTCACTGCCGCTTGCTGGGCTATCTGGCTTGCTCGGAATCGAGCCACCTTTGAGAAAAAACAGATCAAAACACCCTTTGAGATTCTCTTCTCCATCTGTTCCTTTTTGCTGTATTGGGCAGGTTTGCAACAAGGAGAAGGGGTCAAGGAGCTGCGCAGCGGGGCGGCGATGGTCAAGTCGAGCACGGTGAGTCTGATGAAGATGTGCGAGACGGTGATGAGACCAATCGAGGGAGTATGATCATGCAAGTTCGCCTACAAGTGCCGCTGATGCTTTAAGCTCTGGATTGCTGCGTTTTGCCCACTGTGATGGCTTTTGGCTGTAATAGACTGTAGTGTTTGGTGTGTTTGTTGAACTATGGTGCTGTCAGGTTTTCGCCCCATGGCGTTCGTTTCGATGTCGGGCGAACACAGTGGGTTTCCTGGCAGTGCTCGAACTCGCTGCACCTCTTTCCCTCTCTCCCTGTCATGTTCTCGGAACTTTGTATTTCCATTCATTTGCAACGGAAAGGGGTCATGCCCGGTTCGAAAAAAATGTAGATAGGTTGTCCATCAATCAATCATGTGCTCATCAGCTAGTAATAGTCACCATTTACTATTGAATAAAGATGGGAATACGATTCTTGATGCGCTGATAGATATGCATACTTGTACGCCTTAATTGCATGTATTTGTCGATCTAGTATCGTTCTCACTACTACTGTTCATGTATCTATCAATCTAGGAGTAGTATATGTCAAGTTTTCTACTACTTGATTCGGAAGAAGTACGCTCGAATTTATGCTACAAGTTAACAAGTCAAGTAAAATACAGATTGTGACCCCCCCCAAAAAAATATATACAGATTGTGGATCTGTAAACATCCATGGATCAATCAACTAAGCAGTAGCAGTAGAAGCTCTCTGTTTGGGCCGTTCCTGCCATATGCTTGGTTTTTCTTTTGGTTAACCTGAAATTTGAAAACCGAACCTGGCCGAAGTAAGTTTGGTAAGCAGAGGTAAAAACCAAATTCTTTTGTGCCAGCACTAAAACCGAAAATTTGGTTTTTCGTTTTTGTTTTTGGCATCGGTTTGGTCTTTGGTTAGTCGGTTTTTACGCCCACCCCGACTGATCGATATGCATACCAAAACGCCTTAATTGCATGTATCTATCGATGTAGTATCATTCTCACTTGTACTCCATCCGTTCCTTTATATTAGGTGTATTAGTTTTTTCCAAAAAATTCACAATGTAAGGTGTATTTCTCTTTTCCTCGCACTTTTCCATGCATGCCCTTCCTCCATTCATTACATGCCTTAGATAAAAAGTAATGTGTATTCCCAATAGGAAGATAGTAAAAAAAATATCTCTATCTGATTGCATGCACTCACATTTCTCTCTCTCTCATCCCACCGATTGATTTTATTCTGGTGCAGCGAGATTTAGTTGCCTTTTATTATGCTGTTAGTTATTTAATTGTCGCTAATCAACCTGCTAGCTACATACTCCCTCTGTTCGTGTATTATTTTCGGCACGGTGACCAAGGCACATAATTATAGACATGTTAGGACGAAATTACCCTAGGCAAATTTATTGGTTAGTGGCAAGTAAATGTGTTAGTCCAGGAAAGTAAGAGATACATACAATCGACATATAGATAGTTTTCTTCTTTTGCTACAAGGAGAGATACAGACAATCAGGAGAGAAATACTTTCCTTTCTTTGGAGGGCTAACATGGGAATTATTGTGAATTAGAAGAAATGCACCTTACATTCTGGAACTTTATCAAAAAACAAATACACCTTATATAAAGGAACGGAAGGAGTAATTAGCAAAGGGTATTTTTGTCCAAATTTTTTCTTAAATATGTGCTTTGGTCACTGCGCCCCAAAAAAATATACCTTACATAAAGGAACGGAGGGAGTATATAGTATCAACTTTTCTACTAGTTGATTCAGAAGAAGTACTGCTCAAATTAATGCTACAAGTTAACAAGTCAAGTAAAATATCGATCGTGGATTTGTAAACATCGACCGATCAGTCGATTGAGACATAGGAGTACATTAATCGACGGATGGGGGAATATCTATACACAATTAGGCTACAACACTTCTTTATATAAAGAGGAGGTCCGGAGTTAACTAAGAATTATTCAGCATGGTCAAGGGGTATAATGGTTGATGTGAGATGACACAATGCATGTGCAGGCAGGGAAGATGGATTGATCGATGAGACGACGCCGGGTCAAATTAAGCAAGACATTGCTGGTTAGACATTGATCTTTGGAACTCTATGTCAGCTAAATATATAGAGTGACGAGTTGCATTACTCTTTTTTCTACTATTGAATACCAATCTAAACAATTGAGTGACAGCTGAAAACTGAATAAAGATTGTGATGCATCGCTGTTCTTTCATTGCTCATATTCAGTGTTCACTCCTAGTCCTAACTACCTCCACCAAGCAACCAAGAAACCACTGATATTCATGCGTGCTGGCACCACAGTACTGCAGACTACAGTAAAGTGACTAATTGGTACAAGTGAGACTTAATTGTGTGATTTGACAGATTTACATCGTAGTGGTATCCTTCAAGTGATCATGTGATTTAAGCTAGCAGTAGCAGAGGCATAAAATTCATTCTTGGGAGGAATGCATGATCTAGCTTGTCCTGCATGGGTGCATGCATTATTGCTGGACACGAGGGAGAACTAGACCACTCACTGCATGATTCGCTCATACTCCCTCCCTCCCCAAATGTAAGACGTTTTTTGAGACTATGAGGGAGTACATTTCAAGGTTCAAGTTGAATAACAGAGGCATAAAATTCATCCATGGATGGTGTTTTCAGTCCTTTTTTTTTTGCCAGGATTGTTTTCATAGCCTTTGACAACTCTATGCCTCAAATGAGACAAAAGCACAGGCTATCATGTGAGAAAAAAAAAACATTTTGACTCCTCATCCCCTGGATTTCATCCAAAATTGTAGATTTGTTATGCGGCACGAAGCATAAAAAAGGATGTATGTTAGGTTGGATCAGAAGCCCAGTTTTCTATCCGATCATAAGCAAAGGAAAATGATCCCCAGTACCGAGCCAACCAAGTTTGGGACCATTTTTCCCCTGCATTTTTTAATTCTATTTGTTGTTTCTTTCCATTTTTACTATATATTAATATTTTCTATTTAGCTTTTTTGCTTCTTATATACTTATTTTCACTTTTCTTTCTTTTTATTCCGTCCTTCATTATAAAAGCATACATACAATATTAAACTGTATAAGCATATAGTCTGACACATATGAACAACTTTCATCATTGCTTTCAAATATATGGACCCTTTTGAAATACAAAATATGTTTTCTAGTACATGAACATTTTATTTTAAACATATAATTAATTACATTTAAGTAAAATAACATTTTTTATTTTACATTATTATGTTTCCCTCGACTAGTAAGAAGAGGAAAAATGATTGCCCACGCCGTGCCCAACAAGGCAAGGACATCTCTCTCTCTCTCTCTCTCTCTCTCTCTCTCTCTCTCTCTCTCTCTCTCTCTCTCTCTCTCTCTCTCTCTCTCTCTCTCTCTGTGTATGTTTCTTTTCTTCTTCTTTTCCATTTTCCTTCTTTTACTTAATTTTCGTTTCACTAGTAGAAAATAGGGCTTTGGTCTAAGCTCGATCTACACATTAGTCCCGGTTGCATTACGAACCGGGACTAATGTGAGCATTAGTCCCGGTTCGAGCGGCTAGGGCGCCGGGCAGGCATTAGTCCCGGTTCAAATGGGACCTTTAATCCCGGTTGGAGACACCAACCGGGACTAAAGGGCACGATACCAACCGGGACTAAAGGGTGCGACGCCCTTTAGTTCCGGTTGGTGTCTCCAACCGGGACTAAGAGCCACCAACTGGGACTAAAGGGGTTATGAAATTTATTTTTTGTTTTTCCATTTGTTTTTTGTTTTTAGTTTCTGTTTTAAATTGCTTATATCTTTTAGGATATTTGATGTTTTTGAGTGATTCTTTTTGCATTAGATTCAAAATTTTGTCTAGTTTCTGTTGCGCCATTAGTTTTCAAATTTGAATGATTTAAATTTGAATTTGTTCATATTTGCTTCAAACCCTAGATTGTGAATAATTTAAGTTTTAAAATAGTTTTAAATTTAATTCTTTTTGCTCCTAGTCACATGTTAGATTGTTGTCACAGTCAGATTTATTTGGTTATTTTTAGAATAATTTTAATTAGGATTTTAATTAAAATAGTACTGTTTTGCTTATATAGTTGTTTTAGTCCTTTAATTGTTGTTTCCAATTATTTTTAGTTAGTTCTTTCTGTAGATTTTAACATGTTGTAGTATGCTTCTGTTAGACAACAGTAGATAATTTTTTATAATTAATTAATATTAATTTTGCTACTGTTTTGTATTAATAGTTGTTTAGCCTTTAATAATAGTTGATAGAATTAGTTTTGCTATATTAAAAAGTAATTCTTTTTGCCACTTTAATAGAACGTGACTCTGGCTTGGTTAACCATAGTTGTGACTCTGACTGGGACGGTGCTAGCAGAGGTAGTCGACGGTAGGATTGGATGGACACCATCCCGAACTAAAGTGGTTCTGCAATTTTCAAACTCTATCGCCCCCCACCCCCCACCCCCATATCGCCATTTCAGTTTTGAAAAAAACAAAACAAAATGATAAAAACTTCAAAAATTAAAATCCTTCGAGATGTAGTTATGTTACTACATCTACTAGTTAGGAAAATTAAAAAACGTAAATTTCGACATATTTTGCAAAAAAATGTTATGAAAAAGTAAAACGGCTATAACTTTTGCATACGATGTCGAAAAAAAACGTATAATATATTAGAATGTTCAGCACGAAAAGCCGGTTCCTATTTCGACCGCCGTAGGCCGTTTTGCAAATTTTTAGAATCCTCAAATTCTGAAAGAAAAAAATGTTATCCTCAAATTTAAGTTTTTATGAATTTTGGTCAAACTGTGGTCAAACTATGGTCAAACTACTTATTCAATAAATATTAATGTTACTAAATAATTATTATTTTTTAGAATAATAGTTTCAAACTCAAACGGTGAAACGTGTGACTTCATGCTCAAGTTCAACTCCGAAGGGTTAATAGGATTGACAGCTTACTATTGTCAGGAAAACAACAAGTGCAGACTTGGAAACTAGGGGGAATAGAACTCGAAAGTTAAGCGTACTTTGGCTGGAGTAGTGAGAGGATGGTGACCGGCCGGGAAGTTAGACGATTTGGAATGAGTGCTCCACACTTGAGCAGTGATGAGGGGTGATTAGAGATTAAATTGTCAAATAATTCAGAAATTTGAAAATCAGAAAAAAAATTCAAAAAAAATCAAAAAAAAATTTCAAAAAATTCCTTTAGTTCCGGTTGGTGTTACCAACCGGGACTAAAGGTCCTCCAGCCCCGCTCCAGACAGTGGCCACGTGGAGCTCCTTTAGTCCCGGTTCGTAAGCCAACCGGGACTAAAAATAATGGGCATTAGTCCCGATCGTTTTGTCCCGGTTGCAGAACTGGGACTAAAGGCCCTCTGGAACCGGGACTAAAGGCTCGTTTTCTACTAGTGTTTATCTAATTTTTATTTCTTTATTTTTCACTCTATTTATTTTCTACTTTGTATTTATTTATGAGAAAACACAGAACATATAAATTTGTATAAACATATAATCTGGTGCATACGTATCTTTTTTTTCAAATGCATGGGTTCTTTTCAAATACATTAATATTTTTTCTTGTGCATAATAACATATTTTCTATTACGAGATGAAAATTTATTTTTAAACATATATTTCTTTATTATTTGCATTGAAGTACGACAATTTTTTTAGTTACTCTATGTTATGTTTCCCCAATTATTAGAACTATTTGGTACAAAATATTTTAGAATTTACTAAATAAAAACACATTTAATAAAAAATAAACAATAATAAAATAATAATTATTGATGAGCCGTAGTAGTGGTCGGCCCATGGAAAGTAGCTTGTGGTTGGAGCTTGCTTATTGCATGCTATAAAGCGGCAAATAGGAGCTCCCTAAATTGAGGAAAAAAATGTCAAACCAGTTCACCTGGGTTCAAGTCTTAAAAATTGTAAAGCATCATACTCCTGTTTGATTACAAATAAATGCATAGAAATCAAACGAGCTTTTAATGACAAGATAGACTAGAGGCAGTTATGATATGAGCATGCAGTACCGACAGAATTAAAATACATGCATGCACCACAATAGCTGTTTTTTTTTTCTTTTCCTTCTTCATATTGTTGTTTCTTGTTTATTTATTTTTATTTTCACTCTTTTCCTATTTTAGTTTCATTTTTAGTTTTTGTACTTACTTTCATTTCCTTTTATTCCATTTTCCCTTTCCTCTTTGGAAAAATACAGAACATTTTTAAACCCTCTATCTCTATGAACATATATTCAGCTACTTATGCACGACTTTGTATGATTTCTTTTTTGAAATGTATGAATATTTTAAAGTACATGAATATTATTTTGGTGCTTAATTTTTTTTACTATGGGATGATTATTTTATTTGAACATATAAATATTTACACTTAAGTACATGAACATTGTTTCCAACTCCATCCGATTCATATTAATTGTCGCACACTTAGTACAACTTTGTACACGACAATTAATATGGATTGAAGGGAGTATATTTTTTACCAATTGTGAAACTAATTTTCCTAACAATAATATAAAGTTTATTCAATAAGAATCCTATTTTCTGATTTTTTTAAAATGTATTGATGGGACACATCTGTAGCCGGCCCATCTAGAGTCACTTCACACGGGAGCTTGCCTATCTTTGACTTGTGAGCACACATATAGTGACTCCAAGGTCACGGGCTCGTTGGCCCCTCGGGCCCATCTATTGCGCACCCATTCAACCAAATGTACTCAAGCCGAACTTCATAAATGGCCTTCTCATCACCTAAAAAAACTAGTAACTTATAATGATCTTGTCCCTTGTAGTACAAATTTAAAAGCATCATGCACATGTTTGATTACAAAGATAATGTCATTTCCAGGGAAAGATAGACTAGCTATAGTTCTGATATGACCATACAATACTAATAGAATTAACATTGATGCACTAGCATAGCTAGAAAAAAAAATCATTGAACGCATCTCCATCAAGCTCTAAGCTTACGGAAGGTCATGGCTGCGCCGTCCAGTGGCCTTGGGTGTGGAAGGTAATTGATCTTCGCATCAGGATTCAACAACTCCCATCTGAAACAATCGTTTGTATGGCAAACTAGGATCAAATGCCAGTTTATGCAATAAATAAATCAAATGCCAATATAAAGACAAGCAAATGAATTCTACTGATCTCATGTTGGTGATTACATAGGATTTGAAGTAATATATATCATCACTCACTCATAACCAATGGAGAGGTGATGGAGCATTATGGTGATCTGCAACTTCGCGAGCATGTTGCCGGCGCAAATCCTATATCCGCCACCGAATGCCTGGTACGTCCCTGGCTTCACTGGTTTCTGCATTCATCAAGTTCTTCGTTGACAATTGATGCGTACATGATGAAGTCGCATCCATGATCAATGAGAGAAAAACAACAACTTACATCCCATCTGTCGGGGTTGAAGGTGAGGGGGTCCTGGTAGTAGACTGGGTCTGTGTGCAGCGACCTCACCCACACGAGCACCGGCCACCCCGCCGGGATCGTGTACCCACCATACTCCACGTCCCGGTTCGCCACGCGGTGCACCATGGGGGCGACGTTGGCCATCCGGATCGTCTCTTCCACCACCTTCGCCGTGTACTTCATCCTCGGGAGGTCATCATGGGTGATCATCAATGAACCACCTTTGCTTTCGCTCACTGCCACGTTCTCCTCTCGGAGCTTGGCGAGGGCGGCGGGGGATTTGGCCAGGTGGTAGGTAGCCCACATGATGGCGCTGGCCGTGGATTCGTAGCCAGCGACCACGAGGTTGACCATGTTGTCCACTACCTCCTCATCGCTCAGCCTCTTCCCCTGCTCGTCCTCGGTGCACATCAGCCCGCTCATGAGGTCATCACACTTCTTGTCCACCTTCTTCCTTGCCTCCAGCTCATGCCGGAAGACCGCGTTCAACTTCCGACGGCACTGCACAAGTTGTTAAATTCCTCTACAGTTATTTTCTTGATTTCTGTAAAAACAAGGAGCAAACAAATTACCTTGACTCTCTCTTGATAGTGTAACCCGATCCATTTATTGGATTGTATGGAAAGAAAAACAGATTACCTTGCGAGCGCGGTGAAATGTTGTCCCCGGAAAATCCAAGGGGAATGCCCTGAGGCCAGCCATCAGGCTGCCGAACCACTGGTCGATCTGCTCCGTCAATGGCGACGGCTCCATGCTTATGAACATTTTGAATATGTTCGCGAACGTCACCTGTGCAATTTAAGGAGTACGTCACTATTGAGAGAGAAGAAAAGCACATGCATGCTCACCGAGGACTGGGTAAGTATTAATGAATAAAGCCCTTACTTTCTTGATCTCGGTGGAGGCAACGATTGTCCCCATGTCTGCCCACGCGGCCAGCGCCGCCACAACACGCGGCTGCACGACGGCGGCGATGGTCCGGAGCGAGCTGGGGCGGTTGATGGCGGTGAGGATGAAGCCACGAAGCCTGGTATGGCTGGCGCCCTCCACGTTGACCACGGACTTGTGGCCGATGAGCTCCGGCACCGGCCACCGTATGCCGAAGTTATCGGCGGACTGGAAGACGAACTTGTTGGCGGCCGGCGAGCACGCGATGACGGCAGGAGAGCCAAAGAGGTGCGTCCGGTAGATGCCGGCCCCGGAGCCGTGCCCGCGCCTCTTGGCGGCGATGAAGTCGTCCGGGCGGCGCGCGAGCTTGAAGTGCCAGACGAAGGAGAGCGTCTCGCCGAGGAAGGGCAGGCCCATGTGGCCCGGCGGGAGGCGGCGCCGGCCGCCGTGCCTGAGGAAGAAGGCAGCGCGGTACCACGCGTCGGTGGAGTGCCAGGCGGCGAGGCAGAGCAGCGGGACGGCGCCGAGGGTGAGGCCCAGCGACCATGCCCACTCACCCACACCTTCTTCTCCCACTGCCATCGCCATTGATATGCTAGTGATCCTGGAGAACCGGAGATGACGATGAAGGTAGTATATGTACAGACGAGTGAGGATTCCGAGCGGGTGATCCGTTACTGCGTGGAGGCAGACGGGAACAAACTAAAGCTAGCTGGAGGCTGGAAATTACCTCGCGCATTGCATGCCCGGCTGGTGCGTAGCCTGCACATGTGACGTTGTGTGATTATTCTGGCTGGTGGATGCCGGCTTTACACCCGCAGCTAAGTTCCAACTCCGAGCACTCACCAACCAACGATAATTAATTAACGGCATCTCCGATGAGAAATCTGCTGAATAAAACATAATTACCCCTTCCAGAAGTCCAGATTATAGTGCATATAAGTTCTTTTCAAGGTCATCCTTAAACTTTGATTAAGTTTATAAATAAATTATCAACATTCATACTACCATTAGATTCATCGTGAGATATATTTTTATATGATATTTAGTATTGTAAATTATTGTTTTTGTATACATAAACTTGGTCAAAAGTTTGACTATAGAAAAAATAATTCTATGCACTATAATTTGGCAAATACTCCCTCCATTCCTAAATATTTGTCTTTCTAGAGATTTCAACAAGTAACTACATACGAAGCAAAATGAGTGAATCTACACTCTAAAATATGTCTATATACATCCGTATGTGATAGTCCATTTGAAATCTCTAAAAAGACAAATATTTAGGAACGGAGGGAGTAGGTTGTAGTACTTCTTTAAGCTAATACAAATGTTAGTGTCACTTCAAAATTTCAAATACCCTTCTTTTCATTGCATGGTAAAGACCTAAAAAAAGGGCTGAATTGAACAGGCTGAAATGGTTTCTGCATTAGCCTCATCATCTTTCAGCTCAACTCTTCTCCCATCATAAACAGTTAAACACACACGTCAATCACACACAAGTCTTGCTGCTGGCAACTTATATATGTACAACGGATAGATCGAGTTTCAGATTCCATTTCATCAACAACCGAACCTGTATCGAGTAGCTGGTGATCTACAAATGTTGGTGTTCAAAATCTTCGAAACTGTCAACATTTAGAGTTGTGATCTGCAAACATTGACTCAGAAAACAATGTGGAAAACTTGAGGCGGCATAAGAGAAATAATTGAGTTCAACAATAATGCGTGCTAGCTGACTTACCAAACAGCGATGCAAACCATCATCATACTATTACAGCCAGTAAGCTCTGAATAGGAATGACAAATACGAATCATCAAGCCACGAGAATACAAATGACTGAAGCCAAGAACATGAATAATACTAAGGGCCAAAAATATGAATCGTAACGTCTCTATGAGGCTCACATTGTTGCAAAACAATGTAATACTGTACAGTGCTGAGTCACTGCTCACAGAATTGTTTTGCCAAATATCAGACAAGAGTCCAGTGGCAACAGCAAAGGAAAGATTCAAACAGCAGCAAATTTAGGACTTCAATACAATAAAACAATAGCCTTTCTCCTCACAAGTAAAATAAACAGCAACCTAAGACTACTTGCTGTGTGTGATGTCTCTAACTGCACAAGCTAGTGCCTGGAACACTCCGGTACAAAGAGCATCTCAGACACTCCAATTTAGGACTTTGATACAATTGCTGTTGTTAATTTAGATGCAAGTAGTTTAATAAATAATCAAAATGTAGTTCCATCGATAAAAAGAACCGTCCGTATTTATTTCCATTGTATGAGGCCAAGCAACAGCAAGAAATGCTGTACTCTTAAATCATCCAGAAGCTAGATAAACATAATTTAGTAACCAATTCACTGATATGATGTATGGACCAGACAATACAAAACTGACTTCAGATTACAGAGTAAAGTCGTTTCCTTCCCCTTTTCTTCAGTGGTATTCATGGACATTCCAGAGAAAACAACATCCCTTCAATTACCACTGAAGAATGACACTGCAGGCCAAGTCATTTAATTCATGTTCCAATGGAAGAGCAAACCTGCGTCATTGAAGAATCCAGATGGGATCTAAACTTTTCAGTGAGACTGTGCATATACCCTAAAGTGTATGACAAAACAAATGACACGAGAATGTGCATATAGGCATGCTACAAACACGAGTAATCGAATCAAATTACTCGTGCATTGCATGATTGAGTACTTGTATTGGTGAGTACACAAGTGACGTTATTAAATTATTCCGGCTGCTGGATACCGTCTCAGTCTCTACACTCACAGCTAAGTTCCAACGCCAAGTACTCACTAACGATACTTAATTAAGGGCATCTCTGATGAAATGCTGAAGCAAACTTAACTACTACCTTCCTTGATAAATTATAGTGTATATAAGTTTTTTGAAGTCAACCTTTGTAAACTTTTGACTAAGTTTATAGAAAAACTATTCAACGTTTACAATACCAAATCAAAACCGTTAGATTCCCACCGCCAAAAATATTAGATTCATCATCAGATATATTTTCATATCGATATGACATATATTCAGTATTGTAAATGTTCCTATTTTCTTTAAGTAAACTTGGTCAAAATTCACAAAATGCTCCTTTCAGTTGATGGAAACGTTAGTGGAACTTACAAATTTCAAATCCCCTCATTTTTCAAAGAATGGTAAAGAAAAAAGGCTTGCTAAACTGAACAGAGAGGGTACCAAGGCCTGGCCTGTCTGAAATGTTTCGTGCATAAGCCCAATCATGTTCTAACCAACTCTTCTCACATCATAAACACACACATCAATCACACAACTCTTGCTGGTGACAACCTTATCTACAAGACTACAACAGATAGAGTTTCAGGTTCCATCTCATCAAGAGCCGAACCTGTATCGAGTAGCTTGCAAATAATGGTGTTCAGGATCTTCACAACAGTCAATATATAGAGTTGGGCACTTCTCGAATTCTGAGAGGGAGCAACCAATGTATGGGTATTAGCAGGCAGTTCACACATACCTGAGAAGCTGCATTGGCATTAATAGCCGAGCCACCCTTCACATGACAATTCCGCGGAAAATCAGAGGACTCGGTGGCAATAGCAAAAGTGCAAAAGCAATGACTCAGAGAACAATGTGAAATGAAATTTAAGGCGGCATAAGACAAATGCTTGAGTTCATATAATGTGTGGTAGCTAACTTAGCAATCAGCGATGCAAACTTGCGGCGGCCCTGAAGCAAAGCGTCATAAAAATTATTGAATCATCAAGGCCAAGGGAATACATATATGGCTGAAGCCAAGAGCATGAATAATATAGAGCCAATAATTTATATGGTAACGGCTATGTGAGACCCACCTCGTTGCAAAATAATGAGGTACTGTACGGTGCTGAGTCACTGCTCACAGAATAGTTTTGCAATAAACCAGACAAGAATCGAGTGGCAACAGCAAATAAAATATTCAGAGGATTACTCGAATAAGATCAAAGGCGACATAAAGCAAAAGACAACAATAGTATTTCTCCTCACAAGTACAATAGGACAACACAAAACAATAGTAAGAGTATTTGTGTGTGATGTTTCTAACTGCACAAGACAGTGCATAGAACACCCAGACACGAAAACCATCTGATATATTCCAATTCAAAATTTCAACACAATTGCACCTGTTAAAACCTCGATAAATTGCACTTGTTAATTTAGATACAGTAGTAGTTTAATAACTAATCAAAATGCAGCTTCTTCAATAAACAGAACGATTCACATTTACTTCCATTGTATGAGGCCAAGCAATAACAAGTAGGGTTAACTCATAAATCCTCCAGAAGCTAGATAAATATAAGTAACCAATTCACTGGTGTGATGTATGGTCCAGACAGTAACAAAGTCATTTAAATCACAAGAGTTAAGTTGTTTCCTTTTCCTTCACTTCAATGGTATTCATAAGACATTCCAGAATTAATACCCACCCTTCATTTACCACTGAAGAATGACACTGCATGCAGAGTCATTGAACAGATGTTCCAATGGAAGATTAAAAGATGGATCTCGACAAGCCGCCGTCTTATACTGTAGCAACATTGTTGAAGAACCCAAAACTTTTCAGTGAGATTGTGCATATACCATCAAGTGTATGTCAAAACAAATGACACAAGATTGTACATATACACATACTACAAACAAGGGTACTAAGCAAGTCTGAACAGAACACAAATGAGATAGGCAAAGATAATTCCTGACTGACCAAACCCATTTCAACATCTACACAGGAAGGGGTCATTCAAGTTAAGATCACTGAGATGCTTGGTCTCCCAAACAGCTTCGAGAGAAGTACCAGTTGTAAAATGAAACTGAGCATCTCTTGAAGCCTTGTTCCCTAGCTGAAGCTTCCCACGCTGTTCTGCCAAGAACTCCTCATCGTACAAGCTGGCCTCAACATGAAACGTCATTGACTCCAGCACTCTGGCGTTCAGCACAAAGAATTTGGCAAAGTTAACCTGTGACCAGCTGCCCAGATACGCTTCCAACACTACTGTCCTGAGACGGATGTCAAGACATGTGAGAAGATCCCGGTGTTTACGATGCCACAAATTTTTCTCACCCGAACTCCATGACTGCAAAGAAAGACATAAAAACTTTCACCGCTTTAGAACAATGAGTATATCGAAAGCTCAGCTGAACGACGCTAGGAATTATTAAGGAAGAAACAGCCACCTTCACAAGCAGCTTCTCCAAGCATGGAAAGAATCTCATCATGTCAATAACATTATCCAAACTAAGAATATCGACATTGACAGCTAAAATCTTGACAGTGTGCACCGCCGTTGTCAGGCTATTGGCGCGCAATCCCTAAATGGAGCAAGGGAGACAAAATCAGGCTATATACAAGTGCAGATGACAAACATGGGTTAACTAGTTAGACATCCCATATATAAGGCAAGAAGTATAAAGAGCAGTTGGAAGGTTAATCACCTGAATAACTGTGGAGCCAAACACTAGTTTGGTACTATGGTCGCCCCAATCAGTAAGGAAGCCCAAGGTGTGAAGTCTAGGCGCGGAGATTACCGACACCTGCAGACCCCACTGTAAGTAGAGAGGGATCAACTTTTCAAGACAAGGCGCATTCTCGATGACAACTTCCTCAAACTGGATCTGACTGAATCTCTTGCAGTTCTGAACTTGATCTTGCACACATATGAACGTAAGAGTGAGGGAATTGATCCGAAGGCGACGGAAGCCGAAGATTGTGTGAATCATCAAGCATTCCAGAGTGGGGCAACCGGCGATGAGGCTGTGCAGAGAGTGCTCCGAGGTGGAGACGGATTCAAGTGACAAGTGCTTGAGGTTGGGGAAGTGAAGCCCTTGGGCGATGTCGTCGTCGGGGAGGTGGCAGCCACCGAAGGTGGCGACGCGGAGGGTGGGTGAGAAGCGGTAGGCGGACGCCGGCAGCGGCCCAAGCGGTTTACAATTCTTGGAAGAAACCCAGCACTCGAGCACCTGGAGGCCGTCGAGGGCGGGGACCACGAGCCAGCAATCCAGAGCGGCGGCGGTGGCGGCGGCGAGGTCGGGAGCCACGAGCCACCAATCCAGGGCGGCGGCGGCGGCGACGGGGAGACGGTACCCCTTGACACGGAGGCGGCGGCCGGGGCCTTGGTGGCGGTCAAAAATGTCCGCTACAGCAGAGGGGACGTTGTTGTAGACCCTGCGGTATCTGACGACCGCGAGATCGGCGGCGGTGGCGAAGCCACGGCAGTCGAGGTTGAGAGGGGCTGAGAGCCAGAGGTGGCGCCACCGGGACGCGAGGATCTGGGTGCGGGCGCCGTCCTTGATGGGGAGGAGGGAGATGATTTCGCCGAGGAGTTCGTCGGGGAGGGCGCTGATCCGGTCGACGCCTCCCCCGTCCCCTCCTGCCGCCCCGTGCGGAGGTTCTTGGCTGGTGGTGCTCTCTGACGCCAACTTCCTCCTCATGGAACGACCTGACAGAAGAGGGGCGCAGTCCACCGGCCGGCGCGGAAGAGGCTTGCGCCGCCGCTCCATCCTCTCCACTCTCGCCGCCGGCGTCAGGCTCGTTTCCTCCTTTCTCGTGTCAAGATTTGGGCCACGAGTGGCCAAGATACTGGACGCCCAACCGCGCGGGTCCGTCCCAAGATTTCACAAGCGGTCCTTTGCTTGGCCAGCCCACTACACCGTGTACGCTGGACTTTTTTTCCTTCTTTTCTTGAAATTCAGCTACCTTTATTTATGTGCCTAAAAAAAGCAACTCCTACTACCATTATTAAACAATGATCATGTATCTTACTCCCTTCGTCCCATAATATGAGAGCATATTTTACACTACACTAGTGTAAAAAATGATCTTATATTATTGAGCGGAGGAAGTACAAGATAACGAATAAGAGAGTAGCACGGAGGATAATCACGCCACTCCTCAGATAGCTTTTTTCTTAACGTGCTCGAGGAAGCGAATGCGCAACAACATTGTTTTCCCGGGCAGAGTGTACTATAGTTGCCATGCTGAAAGAATTCTAAACATCCTGACAGTCATCAGTCACCACTTCTCCTTATGCTCGATACTCGGCTAGTTCAAGAATGACTTGAATTGTCTCCATTGAGTTACTCTCCACCGCCACTGAGAAGATCCCCAGCAAGTTTGCAAGTCATGACCCTTCCAATAGTGCGACTGCTTCTATTGATGCAACGTCCATGGCAACCTCTTTAAAAGAACATGATGCAACGATGAACACCCCATTGGAGTCTCGGAGTAAAGCTCCCGTCGCACCAGCCCCCACGTCCAGGTAAAAAATCATATCAGTGTTATGTTTTATAGTCCTCGTTGTTGTCCTGCTCCGTTTGACATTCCAAACCGGAGCTTTTATATTAAGAGCCAAAGCATTCAGCACAACCCCTTCTATACTTATGGCCGATCTGGTAGGGGATACCACGTCTCATCATGTGATTTTTTTTTGGCGATTTCACCACAGATACCATCCTGCAACCATAATAGTCTCAATTTCATTCGCAATGGGAAGATCCCCCCTCCAGGAAGCTCACCGCAAAGAAGTTGCTCCGGAATTACAGCTCCCGACCGCTCCCGAGCCGCTAAAGGTTCTATGAATTCTCGCAGTGCAACTTCTTTCCAAACTTCCTTAGCTCTATCGCATAGGAACAACATATGCCTGAGATCTTAGGGGTCCATGCGACAAACATGACATACAACTGGGGTTTCCATATGACGATCAGCCAAAGAACAATAACAAGGAACTAGGCCATGCAACACCCTCCAATTGAAAATATGAACTTTAGTGGGTACCAATCTCCCCCACAACAACTTCCAGACCGGATGTGTGTGGCTCCATCCCTCCAACACCCTCATTAAGATGGGGCCCAGTCATTTACTTAGATCTCCATGCCTCCCGATACACCGAGTTCATCATGAAGCAACTCGACTTTGTATTGCGACGCAATTAAATTCATCTGACCATGCATCTATGGGCTACAAGTTATCCTTGATAAGCTGTTCATCCCAGTTCCCAGAATTTGGATCAATTAAGTCTTGGCCCTTTTGTAGTAAACAATGTCCTCTAGGTGTCATAATAACTCTCTGGTCATGGCTCCCTCGGATCGAGTGACCTTCCATATATCAATTGTAGTGCCATCACCCGGGCGCCAGATAGCTCATTGTTTAAAAGTTTTCAATCCAACCATAATATTCACACAAGTGGACGCTAGTTTTCTTAGCTCCGCTAACAATGATGTTGCTTCTGGGGTCTCAAAAATATCCACTTGCGTGTCAGTTGCTCTTTTGGAAACCGTTTGATCGCCCTTACCGGTGGAAGGGTTTCCTGCTCCATTTTAGGTGTTTTTTTGGTCGATTAGGGTTTGTGTCCTACTCAAGATGACAAAGTGGCCGCAATTCCATGAAGATGAAATAACGTCCTCCATGCTCAGCTCCCGTCCTGACGGGGCACCTAGCTTTGCCGGAGGGTGTGTTGGGGTATGTCTCCGACGGATCTCATGGGATTCAATCAGTTGGATCTCTGTGGATTCAACCTTTGTTCGTGTGTATACAAATAGAAATGGAAATGGGGACAATCCCCTATGCCCCCCTAGAACATCCATGTTCCCATATATTTGCCATTATCCCATCTCCATCCCCATTTGCATGATCAGGGATGAATGGGTGTGGGGAATAGGATACCGTCCCCATCCCATTACCCTATGGGGAATAAACTACTTCAGTAAATATCCCCATGGGGAAGGTTTTCTCTCACCCCACCCCCTAAATTCTTCGAGCATGATTGGTTTGATGCCAAAAATTGGCATGCCAACATTTGGCAAATGCCAAATATTGACTAGTGTTTGGTTGGTTACGAATTTTACTTTCCAACCTCACAAGAAGTTTCCAACAATTACCAATGCCAAATGTTGGCATCAAACCAATTAGCCTCGAAATCCTTGTCAGTTTGGTGGGTCTGGGGCCTCATTGTTGTCCCTATCTACAAGTTGGATACTTCTGATCTATGCTTAACTTCATCGGCGACGGTATGTCATGATGGGCAATCGCAACGACATCTGAGCAGTGACACCTCAAGTGTTCACCATGCATGCATTTAGTCTGATAGTTGTCAGCTCTAGATTTGTATAGTATTCTTGTGTGTAATGTGAACATGAATTGATCAAGAGAAGTTATGCATGTGTGCATTGCTACTTTGGTCTCCTAACAAAGTGGAATTAATTGTTAAATATAATTTATGCATCGATTAATCTCATGAAGATCCCCCGATTTTATCTTATGAAAGTAGAGGGACTTTTCACTGCAAAAAGAAGAAGGCAGTGAAACTAATTCTCGATCGCATATAGCACTTCGAAGTTCAAATGTGACCAGCCATCAGGGTGGCAGCCGCAATGAAGTAAATTCATGGCTAGCTTGGATCGTGATTCATTGATTCTCCGTGTGTGTGTGTGTGTGTGTGTGTGTGTGTGTGTGTGTGTGTGTGTGTGTAGACCTTTAGAAAAGTAGTGTGGATGTAGGGAAATATATGGGAGGTGATTATCCTAAATAAACCATAAATGCACAAAACTATGGTCTCTATAGTTTCCTGTGGGATGGGAACCTTGATTTTGCACATGCTTGCCGGAGCTAGACATATAGCATGCTGGCTTTAGAGTCTTAATGTTGCACATGCAGTGGATAAGAGGACAATATATGTAGTACGAGTGTATGAGTATGACCAAGATGTGAAATAAACATTGTAACAAGATTTCTCATATGCACTATTCATAGGTTTGAATCATCTCACACCAACCACTACAGGTTTCAGACTATATATCTTAAGAGAGAGTATCCTCCTGGCATACATCACTCTTCCCCTAGTCTCATCCATCAAGAAGGAGGTCACTTGTCTTAGCTAGAAATGAGTGGATCTTCCCTATACGAGCTTCTCCTGATGTGACGTGCTCAAGTAGAAATGGGAGTCGTCAGGAATGTATCAAGCCTTATAGTACACGATAGAGCATCGCGTAGTGCACAATACTAAAGGGATGAAGAACCATCTGCAATTAGAGCCAAGGGTGCGGCCCTGACTTAGTCTGCAAGAGTAGCACAAGAGACGAAGCCGGACTGCAGCAGGGTGCATCGCAGCCTTGTAGCTGAGTTTCTTCAGCTGGACGAGGCCCTTATGCATCTTAACTAAAGATAGGGCGTATTGTGTATTTTAGGGTATATTCTACTTTCCTGGGCCTTTGCTACTATCTCTAGGATCGTGACCACAGACAAGGTTTCAATTCATGGTTTTCACGACTTAGTGGTGATGCTCCGACTATGGCAGCTATTACTATTTATAGCGAAAGCTCTCAGAGCATTTTAATATTTAGTCAAAAAATACATTCTAATACATCAGAAAAAGGCTGGGGAGACAGTGGCCGAGGCATGACCTTTAGATTGAGAGTACAAAGTTTGAATCTTAATGTTTTACTATTTAAATACTCCTTTCACACATAATGTGTGTACATTTCTATACCCATCCCCTTAGCAGGCTCCGCCCATGTGGGGAAAACCCTTAGTCCAATTGCTACTCATCTCAATATTTATTTCAATTGTCACACATCATAGATATTTATTTATTTCTTGCCTTCCACGTAGCCACACATAATGTCTTGAAATTTACACTGGTGGAACCTAGGGATCATTACCATAACGTGTAGTTGTGATGTGAGTGGAGCATATATCAACTCTTGCATATGGCATGGAGGCGTGATGAATTTAAATTACCTCCACTCATTCACTAAACATCAGTTATAGATTATATGTCCCCACTCAAAAGTGTTGCTCTTGAATATATAGACCTCTGCCCCTCTACCACCTCATAGCTTCTATGCCACTCATTCATATGTCCTTTTGTAATGTATAGTTTGGAATGGTCATAATTGCCCTTGCTCTGCCTATCATGCATCCTCACTTGACACTTGATTGTGTAACACGTCTGCCTATGAATGGGAGGTGTTGGGAATACTTCTAGAAATTATGTTGTAGGAAGCATAAGTTGAAGATTCGGAACCTGCTCTAATATGTCTAATCCATGTTCCTGAAGTGTGAATGGTCCTTCCAACATGGATTCTTTCCGTGGGGTGCTACATGTTGTTTATGATGTCAATTGACATCACAAAATTTGGGTTAGCTTCACCAATACACTAGTTTTTAACTATATATTATCTACATGTATGCATCTACATATAGCTTTGATATCACTGGTTCCAACACCTACTGCCTCCAGCCCACCACTGGATTCTTTGATGTAGTCTCATGTGCACATCCTCACAAAAAAGAGGTATTCTCACATAGTACCAAATCGGAGTCCAAGACAATGCAAAAGCATTATCTTTTTTCTTCGGATGAACACAAAAGCATTACTATAGCATGCTAGCTCATACAAGCTATATGGACGTAAGTGATTTAAAAAACTAAACTGTTTTGTTGCTCTGAACACTACTGATTTTGGCATTGTAGGTAGCAGTCAATTCCTTGTTAGAAATCGGGAACTCGCTGCACATAGTGTACCTAGCCACATGCATGAATAGATCTCTTAACCTTCGTGTTCAAAATAAGTATTTGCCCTTAGGTACTATATATGTACATCCATGTTGCACATGTTCCATGTTTGCACAATGTGGTAACAATCCATGGAGGCATGGTGCCAAACCAAAGTGATGCCCAAAAGGAAAAGGGTGAGTCTTTGGCACAGTGCAGGCAGATGGTGGCCCCTGGCGGGCTCCGATGAGGACCCATGTCATGACAGGCCACATCCTTGATTGTATCACAACTATGATTCGAGTGGATGCACCTTGGGCGAGATTCATCATGCATGCATTTAGTTCAATAGTTGTCTTGCTGAAAAATATTAACCAACAAAACAACATATACAAATAGTCAACGATGGACTGTGTAATATTCAGATGTATTATGGGAATTGGATTGATCCGAGAGAAGTTGTGCATGCGTGCATTGCTCTTGGGAGTGATCTCCCGACGCATTGGGACTAATTCTTCAACTGGTGTGTGAATTTATCTCGAGAAATATCTCTTGATTTTTCCATGTGAAAGTAGTGGATCAATCCTCGATGCCATATGGCACTTCAAAATTCGAACATGACCGGCCACCAGGCTGGCAGCCGCGATGAAGTAAGTTCATGGCTAGCTTGCATCATGATTCACGACTTCTCTATGTATTCTATCCGCCTGGGATTGTTATTTGGCTCACCAAACTCAAATATTGCAGATATATTAGATGCCACGTAATTAATTAGTGATTTACTATTGGGCAATGATTGAGACAACAAAGAAGAGAGAGGACGTGCATGCAAAAGAAGGGATAGAGAGAGAGAGAGAGAGCATATTGAGCAATGGTTGGGGAGAGTCTTGCTATGCCTACAGACTAATCTTACAAAATTAAACTTATATGATGAGGTGGCAACACTTAGTTAGAGGATACCCCGCGCGGTGCTGCGGGAATTGGTTGATGAAAATTTGGGTTGATAATATGAGAACCAAAATTAATCATACATAAGACTTATTATTGTTGAGTATGTATAGTTGTAAAATATTTATTGAATATAAGTAAAATAATTGAATGGAATTTTTGTTATCATGCATTGTTCAATGTTGTGGTGTTCTTTCATGCATGATTGCATGTTGAGGTGGGGATTAGTGGGAGGTTAGTTGATGGAAGGAGGGAGAGAGAGAGAGAGAGAGAGAGAGAAACCATTATTGGACAATGGTTGGGACCATCCCAGCAGAAAGTGAGTGCATGCAACAGTCAATGCTCATTCTTGATTTTGCACTTTAGTCTAACATTTCTGTATGAAGGAAGGCTGTGTATAGGAATCTTTAGAAAAGATGTGTACATTTAGGGAAAATGTTGGGAGGTGATTACCCAGAATAAATCATATATTCACAAAAATATAGTCCCTATAGTTGCATGTGGGAGCCTTGATTGTGCACATGCTTCTCGGGGCTAGACATATATAGTGTGGCTTTTAGAGGATTGATTTTGCATATGAAGTGGATAGGATCACACATTGTCGGTACTAGGACCGAGATGTGAAATAAAGATTGTAAAAATAATTATGTTATATTAATGACTTTAAATCATCACATACACACCACTACATGTTTGGTATTACATATCTTTGGGAGAGCATCATCTATCACAGTTCTCTCTTCCCCTACAATCCCATCCCTCTACTTGGAGATCATGTGTCTAGGTAGCAATAAATGCATCACCCTTGCTATACCAACTTCGCCTAATGTGATGTGCTTAATTAGAAATGAGCAGGGTTTGGATTGTATTGATACTTAGCATAGATAACATGGACATTGTTGAAGCGGTGATGATTCATCTCCTAGTACCATCACGGCCATGGGCACGACTTCGTGTACGACAACAGCTCACGAGCCCTCCACCACGACCCTGCACAACCCCGGCATTCTCATCTGGCCATAGGAGAGCAGTAGGGCATTGCAACTGAGATTCTTAAGCTGGATGAGGATAGCTCTTCCACATCTTAACTGATGGAGCATATCGCGTATCTTTGGATACCTACCTTAAAACGACATCAACATTGTACAACAGATACAATCCTTAAGCCAGATCTAAAACGATCACCCTCCCTTATACATGCCATGTAACCTTTAGAGTAATAATGAGTTCATTATGTTCGAATATGTGTTGCATCTGTGCCCATGGTAGAGGAAGAGGAGCACGTTCCACCAGCCTAAGCTATTTCCTACAACAAACATATATGCTCCATTTAATCTCTTCTCTAGCGAATATATGATTTTTGCTTGTTCTTTGTATTCATTTTTTTATGATTATTCTCCAGCTGAACTACTTATAAACTAGTATCTTTGGACTAGGTTGTCCTGACTTTCCAATTATTTAGTATAATGCGCATTGAGGTTGTCTTGAAATTTCCACATCCTCACCGCGTACCGGTTAGAGTAGCGGGGATGGACACACAATCCTATTGGCTAGCTTTTCTTAAGGGCCCTTGAGACTGCGCTCCAAGTCTACTGTGACACCCCCGGCTCAATCGTGCACTAATCATACACGCAAATGCACACGATCAAGCCTAAGGACTCACGGGAAGATATCACAACACAACTCTAAAACATGAATAAAGTCATACAAGCTTTATTTTACAAGCCAGGGGCCTCGAGGGCTCGATTACATAAGCTCGCATACAAGCGTCAGCGGAAGCATCAGATATCTGAGTACAGATATAAAAGAAAACACAGAAAGGCCCTTAGAAGGCGGGACAAAATAAAACACTACGATCGAAAGGCGTAGGCCTCCTGCCTGGGACCCTCCGAACCTACTCCTGGTCGTCCAACAACTCGTAGTAGTATCCACCCTTAGGGTAGTAGTTGTAGCGATCGTCGGCGGGGGCAGCTGTCTCAGGGGCTTCGTCATCTTGGTCACGACAAACTGATATGGAGAGAAAAGGAAAACAAAGCAACCGTGAGTACTCAGAAGTAGTCAGCAAGCAAGGATCTACACTACATATGCAACATTATCAAAGGAAGGCTGTATATGTGGACTGGGCTGCAGAAATTCCAGAATAGAGGGAAGGCCTAGTCCTATCGAAGACTAGCATCTTGAGCGGTCTTGCAGCAATAGAAGAGAGTAGAACAGTACAATATAATGTAGTAGTATCAATAAGTCTCGTCCTCACCCAGAGATCCTTTCTCGACTCCCTGCGAGAAAGCAATCCCAGAGCCACACAGTCATCAACCTCGTCCTGAGATCCCTTCTCGACTCCCTGCGAGAAGCAATCCCAGAGCCATATATCCAGGTATCATCTCAAGGTCCAGTTGTGTCGATCGGGATACAACTCCGAGTGTCCTTTACCGTAGGACCGGCTATCGATAGATGTGTTCTTCCCTGCAGGGGTGCACCAACTTACCCAACACGCTCGATTAACTCCGGTCGGACACACTTCCTTGGTTCATGCCCGGCCTCGGCCAAACGATACACCGCAGCCCTACCTACAGTTCAGCAGAGAGGTCCCCGTCGGTCTACATCCTAAGCGCTCAGGGGTCTTGGGCCGTCGCCCTGTGCACTTCGGGTCGTTGCGAGCAGGGTGGATACCAGCGCCAACGGCACGATCCGACCCGGCCACAATGCTGAATTGGACGTCTGACAGAACTGTCGGCTGATGCTACAATGCAGAACGCCCATACTATGCCCACATGATGGTTAGTGCTATCAGGCCAGAGGCCTGCTCAGATCAAATATCCAAATCGTTAGTGGACTAGGGCTTGCGGTAACGAGCAGAGACTCACAAAAGATGTGACCCCGTCGCCCCGTCTCGAGGACTTGCTGCAAGGGCTAAGAATGCCCGGTCGCGCCTCGTATTCATCACTCGGGCACCATCCAGGTTAACCCGTCTCCACAACACTCGCCACTTAGGCTCACGCGGGTACCCCTCAGGGACGACCCGCCTTTCCAAGTAACAGTGTAAAGTCCAAGTATCCGTGTGTCCATAACATCAGAGGAATCCGAGGTATCACCCTCGTTGGATTCCTACTCGATGTATACGTCAAGGTGAACTCGGAGGAATCACCCTCGATGGGTTCACACTTGATGTTTTGCACGACAGCGTCATTACCGGAAGTGGTAAAGGAGGAATCACCCTCGATGACCACGACCAAATAGCTACTCTACAGAGTTAACATCAGAAGTGCTTCACGAGGTATCACCCTCGGCACTAGATAGTAACGCTGCAGTGTCGTTACAACTAAGGGGGGTGATGTGCGGTGCTGGGGCCTGGTCTTCAATCCTGTTGATCGGGTCTTCGGATAATCCAGCGGGGCAGTGGGGATAAGTGGGGTCACTGATAGGTCTCTACCCAGTCTATACTAGACAGTTTAGGATATGCAGGTAATTATCAACAGCAGGTTACAATAAACAGGCTATGCATCAGAATAGGTAAAGCAGTAGTAGCAGCAATTCTAATGCAAGCATGAGAAATTTGAATGGGCGATATCGGGATGATCAAAGGGGGGGCTTGCCTGGTTGCTCGGCGGCAAGGGCAAGGTCGTCAACGGTGGCTTCGGGCTCCTGAGTGGCGTCGGTCTTGGGGACGACGTCGGTGTCAGGGTCTACCGAGAGAGAGGAGGGGGAAGAAACAGTATAAATACACAGCAAACATGAGCAACACAATGTACGACATGACAATATGCAGTGCCGGGTGTGTCCTAACGTATGGTTGCACGTCACCGAGGAAGGGGGAATCCATCCGGGAATGTTTTCCCGGTTCCGGACATTTGTGAGACAGATGACCGGAGGGGAACGGTTCCATGTTCGGATAGTTAGGGACGTGTGACGGACGAACGGTTCCATGTTCAGATTCGTCTCGTCGTTCTGAGCAACTTTCATGTACAAAGTTTTTCGATCTGAGCTACGGTTTATTTTCTAAAGTTTAATTGATTTTCTAAATTATTTTAATTATTAAATACGAATTATCCAGAATAGTAGCAGCTGACATCAGCATGACGTCAGCATGACATCAGCGGGTCAAACCAGCTGACCAGAGTCAACTCTGACAGGTGGGGCCCACATGTCATTCACAGTACTAATTAACAGAGGATTAAACTTAACTAATTAACCTAATTAGCTTGTGGGACCCACTGTCAGTGTCAGCTTTAGTTAACTAATTAGGTTAATTAGGATTAACAGGTTAATCAGTGTTTTATTTATTTATTTTAACAGTTAAATTCGCGGGCCCGCATGTCAGTGACAGAGCCGCCCAGTCAGCAGGGTTGACTGGGTCAAAGGGGCCAGCGGGGCCCATGTTCAGTGGCTGAGCGGTGGGGCCTGGGGCTGCCATGTGGGCGCCCGGTCAGCGCCGGCCGCCGGAGCTACTCCGGCGAGTCCGAACGACGGCGTCTACTCCGGCGAGCTCGGGATCAAGCTATGGTGCACGGTTTTGGGCGTGGCCGGGCGCGTTGGATCGGCCGCAGCGCGGCGCGTCCATTGGTGGTGGTGGCGCGACCGGGGACGGCGCGTAGCGACGGCGGCGAGCACGTCGGCGGCGGCCGGACTCGGGTGGTGATGGCAAACGGCGATGCGGTGCGGTAGCAAGTGAACTAAAAGGCTAGATCAACCCTGCGCAACGCGGCGAGAAAAATGGGCCGCAGCACGGGGCCCAAGAGTCGCCGTGGCTACGCCGGCAACGAGCTCGCGCGGTGGCGGAATCGGGTACAACGGGGACGACGGCTAGGGTTTGACCGAGAGGGAGAGAGGAGAGGGGAGAGGTAGGGGTGCTCACAGGGAGCCTGCAGGTGTGCGTAATGGGCTCGGGGAAGGCCTGTGGTTGCCGGAATCGATGACGGAGGCCGGCGGGGCAGAGGAGGAAGACGGGCTCGTCGGCGTCGAAGCAGGGGCTCCCGGCTCGGGTGACTCGTCGGAGAGGAAGAGGAGGCCGAGGCGGTCCTCTCTGGCACAGAGGCGAGGCGAGGTGAGCAAGGTGGCCGCGTGTGCTACGGCGGCGGCACCATGGCTGCGTCGGCGAGGTGGAGAACAAGAGGGAGAGCGAGAGAGAGTGAGCGAGGGAGAGCCAGGGGGCGCGGGAGCTGCTCTTATCCCTCACGTGTGCGCGGCGACGCGCTGTCGAGCCAGCAAGCAGGGGGGCCAGAGCGCGGCGTGCGCGCGCACCAGGTGCTCGACAGCGAGCCCTGGCATGAGCAGTGGAAGGGGACGGGGTGGCGAGGTGGCTGGGCCGCCACTGTAGCTGGTGGGCTCAAGTGCATAGTAGCTTTTCTCTTTTTCTGTTTTCTTTTCTTTTCTGATTTGCTAATTGTTAAGGCCCTAAACGAATTTTGTAAAAGGTGTGACCTAGTCCATAAATTACAGTACATTGCACCTACCACCAAAAACTAGTTTGGACAAAACATCATTTCATATTTGATTTAGATTAAATAAAAGGCTATTAAATATTGTTTTGAGCCACTGTTAGAGGATGTTCAAGTCACTTATCAAATTTCAATAAGGTTAGTTATAATTTTACCATTGCCTCCAATTTATTTGCTATTTAATGGACATTTTTGTTTTCCAATTTTGTACAACTTTTATTTTCACTTTTAGTTTGAATTTCCATTTGAATTGGAATTTGAAAAGAGATATGATCCAATTAATATTTAGGCACTGTTGACTATGATGACATGGCATTATCAAAAAGGGATTATTGCGGCTAACCACTGGGGGTGTTACAAATCTTCTCCACTAATAAGAATTCTCGTCCCGAGAATTAATAGAAAGACTGAAAGAAAGAGGGGTATTCTTGGAAGTTCTTCCGAAGAAATGTCCGGAAAATCTCGAACGACAGGAATGTTTTTGATCCCCTCAAGCGGAGAGGCGTTCAATGCTTTCAAGGTGTTTATTTTGGAGTTGTCTGGGCACGGTAATTCACTACCCCAGCTGACTAACGGAGTATTCATTTACTCACAATGAAGGTCATGCATGAATGCAAATTTTTCCCAGAGATAAATGAATGTGATGCTGCTGAGTTAATTAAAATAGAAGCAGGTACTGAGTTAACGAGAAGGGTACCCAATCCGGTGGCAGGTTGATCCTGGACTTGTTTAATATCAATGTTGTAAGCGTGTCCACGACCATATGTTTTTTGCTTCTGTGTTGAACCCGAAGATGAGCCAACATCACGGTAGCGCTTCTGTGAGTCCTTATGCTTCATTTGAGCAGTCTCAAGCAGAATAGCCTTGTTCACAAGAGTAGTAAAGTCGGGGAAATCTTGAGCAGCGAGTGCAAGCTCGATGTCTGGGTGGAGTCCATTGCAGAACTTCTCTTGTCTACGCGCATCTGTGGCGATGTCTTCTTCAGCATAGCGGGAGAGGTCAAGAAATTCCCGCTGATAAACTTCGACAGTCTTGTTACCCTGAGTGAGGTTGCGGAACTGGGTTTTCATCCGGTCCATAATTCCTTGAGGAATATATCGGGCACGGGAAGCAGCCTGGAACTCAGGCCAAGTAACGGCTGTTCCAGCAGGCAGTGTATGTTTGTGGGTGTCCCACCATTGAGCAGCGGGACCCTTTAAGAAAAAGGACGCGAAGGCGACAAAGTTGGCAGGGGAGACATTTGCAGACTCCATCTCGTGCGTGATATCGCGAATCCAGTCATCAGCATCCAGTGGCTTCTCAGAGTTGCGGAACTGAGTGGGGTTAAGACGCATAAATTCCGGAGTTATTGAAGGAGGGTTCTGGTTCTGGTTGTTCAGATGCGGGAACTGAGTCATAATCCCAGTCATGAACTGGCGGTTGAGCTCGAATTGTTGCATCATAGCTGCCATATAATCTGGCGGTGGTGGGCGTTCAAGGGCACGACCACGACCACCTGGTCTAACCATCCTACTAAGTTTCAACAGGGGTAGTTCAGTAAAAGCAATTGCGGGTGTTTAGCGACAAGCATGATGTAACACGACAATAATTAAGCAGTGTACTAGATACTTAACAGTAGTCAATTAAGACATACAGATCCATACACAGAGTCGGGTACATGCGAATAGCATAATGGCGCAAACTCAAAAGCTAGATAAGGTAGGCGGCGCGCAGGCACGCGGTAAGGAAGTACACCACGAGATATAGCAAAGGCTACATCAACGTCGGGAAGATCCACTGAAACGGGGTAGCTGCATGTGCGGACGACGAGTGTTCGTCGCGGAAGGATCCTGTGCTCCATGTGCACTCTGATGCAGAACCCGGTCTCGAGCTGTAAGAAGAGGTCCACGTGGAGGTGCGTGACCTCCAACAGCAGGCCAATCAATACCAGCATACATCTGAGTCCTGCTCGGATAAAGGATGTGCTTCGGATGTATCCCTGCATGAACAGCGGGTAGCAACTGCGCCATAGCATCGTAGAGACGTGCTCGAGTGGCAACCAACTCGACGGCAAGAGCCCGAACAGTGCGATCTAGAGCCTAAGTGCACTGAATCAGGACGCGCGGGTCGTAGTGACGAGGCTCGTATGGGGCACAGATAGCTGTGTAGTATCCAGTAGTATCTCCAGTAGGGGCATACGGAATGTCTCGGAACTCAGAAGCATCCAAGCTATCGCTGAACTCTCCTCGGAGACGTGCGACAGCAGAGTAGGCGGCATCATGTACTGCCATCTCAATCGTCACGCCGATACCGTGGAAAAGGTGCAGCTCAGTGTCTGAGTCATCGCGCTGATCATAGATACGAACATCAGCATGGTACTGCTCCTGGTTGAACTCGCGGTAATCCTCGTAGACCATGTACTCGGGGTACCAGCAGTAGCCCAGCCTGGTCAGGAGGGCGATCAGGACAGCTTGAAAACCAGGGGCACCATGAGCCCAAGTGCGAAGCACAAGCTGCGTCGTAGGGCGTGGTGGAAACAAACGATCCATCTAAAACAGAGGAAATTCAGGATTGTCAAATGACAATGAGAAATATAATACAACTCAGAGAGAGAGGTTAAACAAAACAATGGAAAGGAAAAATGATTATCAGACTAATCAGATCAATGGTAAGGAATTAAGCACAGATATCCAGCTCTCCGGGTAGACGAGATTTACGAGATCCTAAGTGTCGGCGTTAGTAAAATTCATTTAACCCGAATAGAAGGGAGGTCAGAGTCCTAGAGTAAAGGTCGAGGAGTAAAAGATCCTAATACCACCCAATTGGTGACGTGGGCCCGTAAGCCACACAGCCAAGTTAGTAAAACAGTTTTGGACCACTAGACTCAACTTCGACCAAGGAGTTGGAAAGGGGGATTCCTACAGTCAGTCGGCTCTGATACCAACTTGTGACACCCCCGGCTCAATCGTGCACTAATCATACACGTAAATGCACACGATCAAGCCTAAGGACTCACGGGAAGATATCGCAACACAACTCTAAAACATAAATAAAGTCATACAAGCTTTATATTACAAGCCAGGGGCCTCGAGGACTCGATTACATAAGCTCGCATACAAGCGTCAGCGGAAGCATCAGATATCTGAGTACAGATATAAAAGAAAACACAGAAAGGCCCTTAGAAGGCGGGACAAAATAAAACACTACGATCGAAAGGCGTAGGCCTCCTGCCTGGGACCCTCCGAACCTACTCCTGGTCGTCCATCAACTCGTAGTAGTATCCACCCTCGGGGTAGTAGTAGTAGCGATCGTCGGCGGGGGCAGCTGTCTCAGGGGCTCCGTCATCTTGGTCACGACAAACTGATATGGGGAGAAAAGGAAAACAAAGCAACCGTGAGTACTCAGAAGTACTCAACAAGCAAGGATCCACACTACATATGCAACATTATCAAAGGAAGGTTGTATATGTGTACTGGGCTGCAGAAATGCCAGAATAGAGGGAAGGCCTAGTCCTATCGAAGACTAGCATCTTGAGCGGTCTTGCAGCAATAGAAGAGAGTAGAACAGTACAATATAATGTAGTAGTATCAATAAGTCTCATCCTCACCCAGAGATCCTTTCTCGACTCCCTGCGAGAAAGCAATCCCAGAGCCATATAGTCATCAATCTCGTCCTGAGATCCCTTCTCGACTCCCTGTGAGAAGCAATCCCAGAGCCATATATCCAGGTATCATCTCAAGGTCTAGTTGTGTAGATCGGGATACAACTCCGAGTGTCCTTTACCGTAGGACCGGCTATCGATAGATGTGTTCTTCCCTGCAGGGGTGCACCAACTTACCCAACACGCTCGACTAACTCCGGCCGGACACACTTCCTTGGGTCATGCCCGGCCTCGGCCAAACGATACACCGCAGCCTTACCTACAGCTCAGCAGAGAGGTCCCCGCCGGTCTACATCCTAAGCGCTCAGGGGTCTTGGGCCGTCGCCCTGTGCACTCCGGGTCGTTGCGAGCACGGTGGATACCAGCGCCAACGGCACGATCCGACCCGACCACAATGCTGAACTAGACGTCTGACAGAACTGTCGGCTGATGCTATGATGCAGAACGCCCATACTATGCCCATGTGATGGTTAGTGCTATCAGGCCAGAGGCCTGCTCGGATCAAATATCCAAATCGTTAGTGGACTAGGGCTTACGGTAACGAGCAGAGACTCACGAAAGATGTGACCCCGTCGTCCCGTCTCGAGGACTTGCTGCACGGGCTAAGAATGCCCGGCCGCGCCTCGTATTCATCACTCGGGCACCATCCAGGTCAACCCGTCTCCACAACACTCGCCACTTAGTTTCACGCGGGTACCCCTCAGGGACGACCCGCCTTTCCAAGTAACAGTGTAAAGTCCAAGTATCCGTGTGTCCATAACATCAGGGGAATCCGAGGTATCACCCGCGTTGGATTCCTACTCGATGTATCCGTCAAGGTGAACTCAGAGGAATCACCCTCGATGGGTTCACACTTGATGTTTTGCACGATAGCGTCGTTACCGGAAGTGGTAAAGGAGGAATCACCCTCGATGACCACGACCGAATAGCTAGTCTATAGAGTTAACATCAGAAGTGCTTCACGAGGTATCACCCTCGGCACTAGATAGTAACATTGTAGTGTCGTTACAACTAAGGGGGGTGATGTGCGGTGCCGGGGCCTGGTCTTCAATCCCGTTGATCGGGTCTTCGGATAATCCATCGGGGCAGTCGAGATAAGTGGGGTCACTGATAGGTCTCTACCCAGTCTTAACTAGACAGTTTAGGATATGCAGGTAATTATCAACAGCAGGTTACAATAAACAGGCTATGCATCAGAATAGGTAAAGCAGTAGTAGCAGCAATTCTAATGCAAGAATGAGAAATTAGAATGGGCGATATCGGGATGATCAAAGGGGGGCTTGCCTGGTTGCTCGGCGGCAAGGGCAAAGTCGTCAACGGTGGCGTCGGGCTCCTGAGTGGCGTCGGTCTCGGGGACGACGTCGGTGTCAGGGTCTACCGAGAGAGAGGAGGGGGGAAAAATAGTATAAATACAGAGCAAACATGAGCAACACAATGTACGACATGACAATATGCAGTGCCGGGTGTGTCCTAACGTATGGTTGCACGTCACCGAGGAAGTGGGAATCCATCCGGGAATATTTTCCCGGTTCCGGATATTTGTCAGACAGATGACCGGAGGGGAACGGTTCCATGTTCAGATAGTTAGGGACGTGTGACGGACGAACGGACCGCTTATTCGGATTTGTCTCGTCGTTCTGAGCAACTTTCATGTACAAAGTTTTTCGATCTGAGCTACGGTTTATTTTCTAAAGTTTAATTGATTTTCTGAATTATTTTAATTATTAAATACGAATTATCCAGAATAGTAGCAGCTGACATCAGCATGACGTCAGCATGACATCAGCGGGTCAAACCAGCTGACCAGAGTCAACTCTGACAGGTGGGGCCCACATGTCATTCACAGCACTAATTAACAGAGGATTAAACTTAACTAATTAACCTAATTAGCTTGTGGGACCCACTGTCAGCGTCAGCTTTAGTTAACTAATTAGCTTAATTAGGATTAACAGGTTAATCAGTGTTTTATTTATTTATTTTAACAGTTAAATTCGCGGGGCCCGCATGTCAGTGACAGAGCCGCCCAGTCAGCAGGGTTAACTGGGTCAAAGGGGCCAGCGGGGCCCAGGTTCAGTGGCTGAGCGGTGGGGCCCGAGGCTGCCACGTGGGCGCCCGGTCAGCGCTGGCCGCCGAAGCTACTCCGGCGAGTCCGAACGATGGCGTCTACTCCGGCGAGCTCGGGATCGAGCTATGGTGCACGGTTTTGGGCGTGGCCGGGCGCGTTGGATCGGCCGCAGCGCGGCGCGTCCATTGGTGGTGGTGGCGCGGCCGGGGACGGCGCGTAGTGACGGCGGCGAGCACGTCGGCGGCGGCCGGACTTGGGTGACGATGGCAAACAGCGATGTGGTGCGGTAGCAAGCGAACTAAAAGGCTAGATCGACCCTGCGCAACGCGGCGAGCAAAATGGGCCGCAGCACGGGGCCCAAGGGTCGTCGTGGCTACACCGGCGACGAGCTCGCGCGGTGGCGGAATCGGGCACAACGGGGACGGCGGCTAGGGTTCGACCGAGAGGGAGAGAGGAGAGGGGAGAGGTAGGGGTGCTCACAGGGAGCCTGCAGGTGTGCGTAATGGGCTCGGGGAAGGCTTGTGGTTGCCGGAATCAATGACGGAGGCCGGCAGGGCAGAGGAGGAAGACGGGGTCGCCAGCGTCGAAGCAGGGGCTCCCGGCTCGGGTGACTCGTCGGAGAGGAAGAGGAGGCTGAGGCGGTCCTCTCTGGCGCAGAGGCGAGGCGAGGCGAGCACGGTGGCCGCGTGTGCTACGGCGGCGACGCCATCGCTACATCGGCAAGGTGGGGAACGAGAGGGAGAGCCAGGGGGGCGCGGGAGCTGCTCTTATCCCTCACGCTTGCGCGGCGACGCGCAGTCGAGCCAGCGAGCAGGGGGGCGAGGGCGCGTCGTGCGCGCGCACCAGGTGCTCGGCAGCGAGCCCTGGCATGAGCAGTGGAAGGGGACGGGGTGGCGAGGTGGCTGGGCCGCCACTGTAGCTGGTGGGCTCAAGTGCATAGTAGCTTTTCTCTTTTTCTGTTTTCTTTTCTTTTCTGGTTTGCTAATTGTTAAGGCCCTAAACCAATTTTGTAAAAGGTGTGACCTAGTCCATAAATCACAGTACATTGCACCCTACCACCAAAAACTAGTTTGGGCAAAACGTCATTCCATATTTGATTTAGATTAAATAAAAGGCTATTAAATATTGTTTTGAGCTACTGTTAGAGGATGTTCAAGTCACTTATCAAATTTCAATAAGGTCGGTTATAATTTTACCATTGCCTCCAAATTATTTGCTATTTAATGGACATTTTGGTTTTCCAATTTTGTACAACTTTTATTTTCACTTTTAGTTTGAATTTCCATTTGAATTGGAATTTGAAAAGAGATATGATCCAATTAATATTTAGGCACTGTTGACTGTGATGACATGGCATTATCAAAAAGGAATTACTGTGGCTAACCACTTGGGGTGTTACATCTACAAAGACTGCCTTTACCACCACAACCAAACATCATGTGCCCCCAACCCGGCCTTCACTTAACCCACAATTTATGTGTGGTGGGATGCCATGTTGTGGCATATTAACAATAGTCACAAGAGGATATGTAGTGTGTGCCTATCTGTAAAGAGAGGAACCGCTGGATCTTCGACAGTACGAGATTAACGTACATCGAGGTGGTGCACTTGAACATTGAGGCCATGAGGTAGGGCCGTGGCTTCCCATCAAAGAGCTAAGCCAAAGCATCGGTAGTTACCATGAGGTCTTTGTGGGTTCTCCGGCTTAGCCCTGTTTTCTTTACAATCTTTTCCCGTTTGCACATATTCTATTTCTTCTGAATAAAAAAACAGTGCTCATGCCGGTTGCTCGAAAAATTATAATGCACTAACTGCAACAGAATAGAAATCGCCTTGTTGTGCACGGTCTGTGTTGGAAGTGCATATTGGGTTTCCCACTGATGGACGAACTTTTGTTTTCCAATGATGCATGCACTTTTGTTTCGAAAAGGAAGTTAGACCCCCAGCATCTGCATCATTGTGATGCATACAACCATATTCTATTATAGTTAATGTAAGGAAATGAAGCCAAAATCATCAACAAGTAGAGTACAACACATAGACAACCATGATCGAACCTTTACAAGATATGAAATTAGCACCTATGACTATGTCGACATTGTGTGCAGCAATGCCTCCAAGAATAAATAAACGCCCTCGTATCATCGTTGTCAAGTTCCAGTGGAAGACGACCTGGATAGGGATTTTCAACGTGATTGCCGATACCAACCAATGAAGATCGGCATAATAGCAAGCAGACACCGCCATCAACAAGGTAACGACGCAAGTTCATCACTGCCGAGCCCGGCCAATAAAGGCTTGGAAAAGAGTTTTTACCCAGGACCTGAAGCAATGCATCAATCATCATCATGATGCATGAACTTGCGTGCTCATGTTTTTGCTCCTTTGTTTGTAAATTGAACATGTTGGTTGTGTCTGCTAATGCAATGGAAAATGCTCTGTTTTGGAGAATCAAAAAATATGCTCCCGGAGAGCCTTTTTCTGTTCTCAGAAGAAAGTCATTCTCATGGTAATTTTGTGAGCCCAATTTAGTATATATGTATCCCACCAATTTATTACACTATCTTGATTTTCCTAAAGGAAAAACAGTCGCGACATGCAAGCTGACCTGTAGCTAGGTAGACAGCGAAGCTTCAATTGTTCCAAATCATGAAGGATAGCAGTGAGAGACTGAGATAGCTAATGTGGACAAAAGTGTTGTTGCCTTGGCCTCGCCCCAGCTCACCTCCGCTCTCTGCTCGCTCTCTGTGTGGCACAAACCGAAGGAGGAAGAAAGAGAAGGGGACACAGGAGGTTTCCGGCGCACGAACGCCGCAGCCGCACGAACGGCTTCCTCTATTCCTCGAGCACGAACTCGATGCCAGGCCACACCATTACAACGCACACACACAGGGGGTCTTATACCCAGAGTCGACCAGGGCACGCACCCACGACTCTGTCCACGTCGAGCGCCCGGTCCGCTCCGCTCTTCCCGCGCCCTCCCGACATGCACGCACACGTTCGGGCGTGGCGAGTCCCACGGCGGACCAACTCAACGCACCCCCTAAGCTCGCCAACGGCCTGGCCTACACACACACACACACACACACACACGCACGGTGTCTACCTACACGGGCACCCCGTGCACCACACGCACGGACACACGCACACCTACGCCGCGGTCCTGACGCGCCCGACACGTCCGGCTCGCGCCCATACACGCGCTGGACGCGCCCGACGCGTCGCCGCGGCTTATTCCGGCCAACACTCACCCCCTAAGCTGCGACCTACCGGAGTGCCGGCCCGACATCGTCGTCGCCCTGGTTGCTGCCGCCCGATGCCACCGTGTGCTTCCAGCACGAGCCGCCGCAGATGCCGTGCAACGCGGCCACCTCGCCGGCCGCTGTCGCGCACCGCCGCCAATGCAGCTACCGCCGCGCTGCACCCCGTCGAGCGCCACTCGTTGCCGCTGCCGAAACCCGCGGCTCCGTGCGCCGCCGCGTCGTGTCTCCGTGCCTTGCGGCACTGTGCCTCCACGGCCGTCGCGCCGAGCCGCCGCGGCCTCTGCGCTACGACGCAGGTCCTCCGCGACCTCCTCGCCTCCACGACCGCCGCTGCTCGTCGCGCGCACGGCATCACGCCGCAGCACCGCGGACTCGTCGCCCGTCGCAGTCGCCACGCGCTCTCCGCGCGCCGCAGCCTCCATGTCCGCTGCGCGCTCCGCGGACGCCGCCGCGCGCCACGGCCGCCCCTCGAACCTTGTGGCTCTGAATACCAATTGTTGTTGCCTTGGCCTCGCCCCAGCTCACCTCCGCTCTCTGCACGCTCTCTCTGTGGCACAAACCGAAGAAGGAAGAAAGAGAAGGGGACACAGGAGGTTTCCGGCGCATGAACGCCGCAGCCGCACGAACGGCTTCCTCTATTCCTCGAGCACGAACTCGATGCCAGGCCACACCATTACAACGCACACACACAGGGGGTCTTATACCCAGAGTCGACCAGGGCACGCACCCACGACTCTGTCCATGTCGAGCGCCCGGTCCGCTCCGCTCTTCCCGCGCCCTCCCGACATGCACGCACACGTTCGGGCCTGGCAAGTCCCACGGCGGACCAACTCAACGCACCCCCTAAGCTCGCCAACGGCCTGGCCTACACACACACAAGCACGGTGTCTACCTACACGGGCACCCCGTGCACCACACGCACGCACACACGCACACCTACGCCGCGGTCCCGACGCGCCCGACACGTCCAGCTCGTGCCCATACACGCGCTGGACGCGCCCGACGCGTCGCCGCGGCTTATTCCGGCCAACAAAAAGCGATATAACTACGGATGCATTTTCTGGTGGTTCACAGATATCCATGAATAAATCAATAGTCCTGCCGGAAGAATGGGCTAATTTTTTTTTGATGAGTTCCAGATGTGCGCCTTACATGCCTCGACGCAGAACTAACCAAGCGATGCTACAGAAAATGTTGATATCTTTTCTGGATAATTAATGAAAAAGTACATTTACACACTCTTTCCAAGAAGATATAGACAGCTAAATTAAAAGATGTTGGTTGCAGTTCTACGAAATACTTGTACTTCACATAATTCAGAATGGGAGATGCACAGTGTAGCAGAAAACATAGAGGCCCAACGAGGTGCATTCCTGGAGGAAATATTTTTCAACCACCATAGCTGTCATCACCACTTTCTCGTAAATTCTATGATTTTGTGGCCATGGACACAACTGCCACACCATTAATATTTTCTCCTATATATACACGCTACAATAAGCTCCTTCGTTGCGCCTGCTCCACATTTACTTCCTCTTACCACTCAGTTTTGCTGGCCAACTATTTTCTCAGTCGCCCCTCTCCCGTTCTGAATTCTCTAGAGCACAATGCCTAGTAGAACAATAACCAACACATTGTATTTAGGTAAGTGCATCTTTTGACAAAGAGCCCGAAACGTGCCCCCAGTATCTTGTTTAGTCTTTGTATTCTAGCTAGCTAGGCATGGAAGAAATAGGGAACTCACGGACAAGTGTTACCTCCCGTATATGGTTCAATCACATATAAATGTTTGAAGGATACAATCAGCAAGGAACGACGACGGTAGATAAAACCTGATATGGGAAGGAAGAAGCACAATTTCTAGGAAGAAGAGTCTAGTCTGTTTTCAATACTTCGATCCCCCTCCGTTGCATGTAGCCTTCTCATGTGTAGCATTGCAGCAGGATATCCTTCGACTGGGGTGTGGCAGGGGCCGATGGCTCGACCTCTCTGCGTAGTGGAAGGCCCATCCTAGCACTGGTAGTACTCACCATCGTGAGAACAACTACTTGATCCTTTTCGAGCAGGAGTATTTTCTGGACGGACAAATCCAAGTGTCGGCGGCCGTGGGAACTTTAGCATGTAATTGTTGTGCATTTAGTTTGCTCAGATCAGTAGAGGGCATTTGCACATTGTTTAGCTATAGTTTTCGATGCCGGTGTGTAATATGTAAAGCCTGAATTAAACGAGGGAAGCTACGTATGCGCATACAGCTCTTGCGAATGACCTCCGATCGCAATGGGTTCATTAATTGTTAAATTTTCCTTTGTATTTCATGCTTGAAAATATCTCTGGATTTTTTATATTGTGAAATTAGAATCAAAACTCAACAACTAGATCACAATTTCTCAATGTTCAGTCGTGGCACCTCTTCTCTGGGCGCCAAAGATGGTGGCCACAGGCTCTGGTCCGGGATTCACGCGTCGTTCAACCCTTCCTCTAGTCAATCTAAGCTGTCACCCGATCAATGCTTGCTTGAACCAAGCAGTGAGTTTCTTCAGCGCCAGCCTTAACACTTCAACAGGGCATGGCGTCCGACACCTCTATGTTATTTCTTTGAAGGATTCAGATTGTGTAGGTATATGTGTTAATTCCATGGGGGCGTCTACAAGGTGAGCGCTCACTTTTCAGCCCCAGGGAGTGCACTCTACCTCAAATGTAATTCACTGTTACTGTGTAAGATTATAAAGATACCTAACAAATCTCTTTTCTGCAGAGTTTCGAAATATCGCCGTTGGCGTATTCATCACTGTATACGCATGGATTCCATACAGTAGCAGTTAGTCTGCATGTAGATTAGATTTATAAATTTATAGCAGTTGCATAGTACACATTTGTAGCTTGGCATCCAAAACGAATATACGCAGATAGGCTGTTCCACATTCAGCTAGTGACCAAAGCTATTGTAATTTCTTTCCTCAATTTTCTACAAAAGCATGTGCTCTGCACAGCTCCATTTTCAAAATCACTTCTGCTTCAGTACAACCCCTCTAAACACATTAACGGATGAGATCTCTTTGTACCCCTTCATAATAAAGGGTAGGATGGTACTTTTAGAAAATACGTCGTTTCGCAACCGTGATGGGTCGGCCTATTGGCAGATGTTGTACGCCTGTACGACTTGTTCACGCCAGTAAAGTATGTCGCAAAAAGAATAGTGCAAGATGAGGATCTCATGCTACAAAGAGCGTGCTGATAACCACTACAGCTAAGAAGCGCTTGTGCCTTCATAGGCAGCGGCAGATAGTTAACAAGAAGACGTACTGTAGCAAACAAATTTGTCATACAAGTTGGTCATAGAAGCTGTTAACATGCAGACGTATTTTGAAAACATGAACAAAATTTTAAGAACAGAAGGTACTGTAGAGAATATTTATGAAAAACATAAATGTTTATTAAACTTTGAACTTTTTTCAAAAACGCAAACATTTTTTGAAAACATGAACAAAGTTTGAAAATTGGTAGGTACTGTAGAGAACTTTATTTCAAAAAGCAAACATTTTTCAAAAACGCAAACATTTTTTGAAAACATGAACAAAATTTGAAAAGTGGTAGGTACTGTAGAAAACTTTGTTTTAAAAAGCAAACATTTTTTATAATTTTTATCATTTTCCAAAAAATGTTTGGAGTTAAAAGAACTTCTTCACACTTTTAAAAAGTGTTCACAATTTCAAAATTTGTTCGTGGTTTCAAACAAGTTCAAAGTTTCAAAATTTGTTCTTGTGAACGATTTTTCATTTTTTTCGTAATTTCGAATTTTGTTCTCATTTATGAAGTGTTTAGAATTTCCAAATGTGTTCCCATTTTTCCAAGATTATTTGTGTTTTCAAAAAAAGTTCTCATTTTAAGATATTGCTCACAGATTCAAAAAATGTTTGCGTATTAAAAACATTCATGGGTTTAAAAAAATGTCCGTGTATTAAAAATCGTGGATTGCAAAAAATGTCCGTGTATTAAAAAATCTTGGACTTCGAAAAATGTCCGCGCTTGCTTCAAGAAAGAAGCAACTGATAGGTTGAATGGGTAGCAGTAGCACCACTCGTTCGCCACTCCTTCCAGGCTCTAATGTTGTGAGTTCAATTCCTAGAAGCGCGTTGCTTCTTTTTGGACTTTTACTCTGCTCTAGTTTGGTTCCTGTTAGTGGGCCGGCCCAGTAGCGGTTCCAGTCCCGAAACGTGTGGTGTATATGTCGCGGGTGATGGTTGCTCAAAAAAAAATGTCAAGGATAATTCATTATACATACGGAAGTGGGTACAATTTATTAAATATTCATATTATCCTTTATACATTTAGTGAGGGGGCTGTATCAAAGTGGGACTCTTTCAAAATTTGCATAGAATTGATGCTAGCAACATAAAGTAGATCTAAGAATGATTAATACAACACTAGCACTTTTGCATATATTTTGATCATGACTTAAGACTCCAAACCATGGACACCTGCATTTCTGCACCTCATCGACATCCATCTCCAAGTATATTGTACGTTGTCACACGTACAGTAAACCGAGAAATCCAAAATTTTGCATTAACACGTCCCTGTAGAACTTGCACTGCTCTCAGGTCTCAGCTGCTTTGTGCATCAAATACTCCACAAGTTATCGTACATGATCGGAATCCCTAGCATCAGCATTAAGCATAACTTTTTGGATTGTGGACAAAAGAGACGACCACCATTCTAAATTGCCGTTCAACTTCAGATCTGAACCTCTTCAAAATCAATTGCTAACCTCACCCATCCTAAACTTGTTGTGCCCTGAACTAGTTCGCGTGAGCTCAGTATGATGGTATTGACATGACTTCAACTATGGTTGCCATTTCTCTCCGCTTTCCCAGTAGCATTGTTGTAAGAACGCGGCCAGTCCATGAGTTTAACTATAGCATAACCATTGTTAGTCTTGCTTGAATTTATTTAACAAAATATGTGTGATGGCTATATAGTAATTGCATGATATCAGTACCTATAAAACCTGACATTGTATTCTTTGTACACCGTCGATACAGTAAAAACAAAGCCCTCGTAATTTAAAAAAAAAAAGGAGGTCAAGACCCCACCTCTGCATCATTGTGATGCACAAATCCAATCTTATTAATTATTAAACAGAATACAGAACAAAGTCAACCATAGTTAAACCATTACAAGATATAACAGTAGCACCTACAACTAAAAAAAAGCGAGAAAAGAGAGCATGGTGAGGGGATGGGCTGACCCATGCCACGAGACAAACAGTGACACAAGAGTCCAAATAGGGTAGACCTCTAACTAGCATGCAGGTCCATACCTACATAGAATCACTATTCGCATAGGCAAGTGAACCCCTGCTAATTACTCTGAATATGTCAGAAGGACAGCTTGTGTTGCACAGATCAAGATGTGAGCGGACGGTATAGATAAAGGGTCCTGTGGAGCTCTGCCTATGCTGGAACTTTCCATTTCTTCTTCCGCATGTTCTAAACGAAAAAGGGTTTCCCCTCGCTTTATATTATAAAGTAACAACCAACCGATACAACTAGCTCGCTGGAGCTGCAGCACAGAGAAGCCCAAAAGAAAAAACGATAGAAAGAAAGAGAAACAAATGCCGACTCCGGCAGCTCAACTAAGCGAAGATGGCCGATATCCACCGCACCCTCCGGAGAAGTACCACCGCACGCCTAGCACTCCGAAGTCCGCGTATCAAGCAACACCTTCAGGAAGGAATGCGACGATGATGCCGCTGCTGCCCGGACAAATCCTAGGGTTTCCCCCGGTACGCGGGTGCTAGAAAGGAAGGGGTATCACCGACGCCCCTCAAGAAGGTCCGGCAACGCCCACGGACGCAGCCACGCCGGTGGCGGACGAGCCGCCAGGGATTTCTCCCGCCCCGAAACCTGTAGGAGATATGCCCTAGAGGCAATAATAAAAGTTATTGATTATCTCACTGATCATAATTAGGTTTATGTTCCATGCTATAACTGCTATGGTTCTCGAGTCTGCAATAACCACGAGGCTCGGAGAAAGACTCATATGCACATGTGGGATAATAAACGGTAAAATGTATTCCTAGTCTGGCCTCTAAGACTAGCTCAAGATTTCCATGATGGTTCTGTTTTCTTGATCATGGGCATGTATATGCCAGCAACTTTGAGGGCACAATGTTAGAAGAACATTTGTGTTGAATCGATCCGAATTGATGTTATGCTATGAGATACATTCGTCACAAGTTAATGGTTAATAACATAGAGATGGTTAACGTCTGCATGATTCCTCAGACCATGAGAGTATCGAGTTTCTTCATGCTTGATTCATGAACTTTGGGGTTTGTTAAATGTCATCCGTAACTGGATGGCTATTACGGCGGCTTACGGGTTCATGGGAAAGTATGTCAAGTAACTTGATAGCTCAAGATTTGGATTTGCTCCTCCGATGATGGAGAGATATCTCTGGGCCCTCTCGGTGTTACGGTATCCATCATCGTCTGGCCAGACACTTTGTGATTTGATCACGGGGATGCCGGAACACGGGAACGAGAAAAGAGAACAATACCGATAATGAGGTAACTGGCATAGTGGACAAGTTGTTGATCCACGGGGATGCCAACATGTCTCACCTTGGGTATTTGTAACATATCGCGAAACAACAGGAATAGCATACGGCACCTGGAGGTTCACTCAAATACTCATTCGTGTGGGTATAGGGGTCAATATGGGTGTCCAGGGCTCCGATGTTGATCATTGATCGGAAAGAGTTCCGGTCATGTCTATACTTCACCGAACCTATAGGGTCACACGCTTAAGGGTCATCTGTCTGCTGAATACTAGACAGGGAGTCTGAGAGAATATCACCGGAAAAGTTTCGGACGCAACGGAAACGTTCCGGAGAGGACACCGGAATCGTTTTGGTAAAACTGCAAACTTGTTTCAGGGTATACCATTAAGTCAAATTCGTTTTGGCACATGTCTGGAAATTCTTGGAGGGTGCCAGAATCATTCTGGAAACTTCTGAGATTTTTCCAGAAGAAAAACCGGAAATGTTCTGGGGCTACCGGAACCGCTTTGTCTGCTTTTCGCAGATGAAAATCACTAATCCGGAATTGTTTCAGAACGCGTTGAAAATTATTTTAGTGGGTACTAGAAATGTTCTAAGCCCACATAAATATTTTTAGTTCGAACGGACGCTGAAAAATGTCGTCATGAATAGTGAAAATGCTTTTTGGTTTACTTTTTTGGAAAGCCTCCTTTTAGGGCTTTTCTGAAAAGCCTTCTAGAAGGACTTGGGAGCCAAGGAAGCCCCTCATGGGGGGGCCCTAGGGGTGGCCGGCCACACATGTGGAGCTCCATGGAGCTCCACTTCCCTTCCCTTTATGCCCTTGTGGGAAATCCATGTGATTGGTTTTTTGGGTATTTTTTTATATGGGATTTCCTATAAATAGAGGTGGAGGGGTGCTCTCCACACTCATCCCTTGCTCTCATACACATGCCATGACTTGTCTAGCTTCTCTCTCCCTCCCAGCGAAAAAGTTTCGTAGAGCCGAAAGGTTGTCTGGGTTCCGGTGGGAACTAGTTCTGGACGGCGAAGCCCTGCCGGATAGATGACACCGTATGTGTGCAACCCCATAGAGAGGTCGTAGTGTCGATCTTTGTGCCCGAGGGACTGTTTTGAGAGCGCCTCCCGAAGGGCTGTCCAAGTGACGGTCCGAGTTCTGTGAGTCCTACTGAAGGGCTGTCCGAGTGACCATGCGAGATTCGGGGGTCCTCCCGAAGGGCTGTCCGCGACACCGTCCGAGGGGCTGTCTGACCGCCTCCTAGAGGGCTGTCCGTGGGGCAGATGAGGGAGTACATCCTCGCGGTTGGGAGGTTGTAAATCCTAGCTGCGAGGATCTGCACTGCCGATCGTCATCGACTCTACTTCCGCTGCGCTACGAGTCGGTAATGAAAAAGATCAAACCTTGTATGCAGTCTCCATAGTGGTCCTGAGTTGATGCGTAGGTCGAAATTTTTTTGTTTTCTGTTGCGTTCCCCTACAGTGGCATCATGAGTCATGCTATGCGTAGATGCAGGTTGCGATCTAAAATACAAAGAGATGTATGGGTGTTGCACAATATAATTAGGTAGTAGATGAGTTCTATTACTGAAAATTATTTGTGCGGGTAGCAGATAAAATCTGTTACCTGATGTTCCTGCTGCTTCCCTTGAATTTGCATAATCCTGATATTCACGGCATGGTGGAATCTCACAAAGTTCTGGCAATCCGCGATCCTTTCATGCTGCTCCTGAGTATGCTGATTGATAGATCAACGAAGTGCTAACAGTTCTTTGGGTTCCACCATAGTTAAAGAAAGATGGATGTTTCGCAGATGAAAGGGCAATGCAGATATGATCTGCACGGGGGTCATGCGTATGACGAAGTTCAGTATGGGGCTCGAGATTTTATTATCTCGTGTTTCATACACCAATGCATTGTTAAATCTAGCGACTTGGATAATCATGCTTGATGATGAACGTTGGTAGCTTCGGTTTGTTGTTTCAAAACCTTAGAAGCCACGAAAAATAAGATTTTGCATAAACCGATTAGAGGCGTCTAACTTGGTTTTGCAGGATGTGCATGTGATGTGATATAGCAGTGCTCATATTAATTTGATTATGTATGAGATGACTATACAATGTAAATTAACATGATCTGCGTGTCTTGATTCGGCATGATGGCTGGAGCCATATGATTGTCATTTTAATGACATGCGTGTCAACCTTAAGTAATGCACTTATTTTATTAGCTATAGAGATAGCAATATTATCTGGTGCATCGACAAGGTGGTGGCAATCTTCGCAAAGGTGAACACCGACGCGAATGCCGAAGACGAAGAAATACAAGGCTTCTCCGTCAGAAAGGGCTATACCATATCATGCTATTACGAATTTCCTGAGATGTTTATCCCTTATGATGCACCCTTCTTGATTGCGCGGTAGTTGCTTTTATTAGGGTGATCTCTCACAAAATATCAAGTAGTTAGTGTTCTCTCAAGTGTAGCACCGTCACGGCACCTATCTTTTCGGGGTACGACATGTACGCATGAGTACGAACGATTAGGGATATGTGATGCGAGTGAGGTCAGACCTCCCAGCAAGATCACTTGGTTGTCTTGACGTTCAGGCAGGACAGTCCTGAGCTCGGAACACACGCATCAAAAGATGAACAAGAGTCACATAGAGATGTGATTGGCAAGTTCTCCTACCGATTGAAATTCACGTCATCAGTGATGAACCCGTCAATGGCGTCGAATTAAAATGCGGATCTTGAATCACTCACAATCAATTATGAGAGATATTAATTTGAGTGGGAGCGCACTGTAGAATTAACTTGTTTAATTCTCAGTATAATTAATTATGAACTCTGTCTAGGTGTGATTTGCATAATAGTTGTAGAATAATGGCTCGCGTTTTCACCTTCCCTATTAAAATTGAATAGCTTTTAAATATCTGGTTAAAACTTTACGGTTGGTAACGTAATGTGAGGATTGTCCTCAAGAGTGCCGAGAAGGACTTTGTCCTATCGCATACTTTCGGTATTCTCTCGCTTATGCTATGGATCATGTGACTCTCGTCCTTCGATCCAAAAGCTAGAATTCTGATTCAGTCAAGTGCAACATGTTTGCTTCCATGAGACCCGAACTTCGAAAGTTTGGATAGTTATGTAATATTCATGGAATCTGAAAATCATTTTCAGAGACAGACAAAGGCTAAAAGATATGAGATATCCAAAGCAATGTTTGTTTGCAAACTATTAGTAAAGGAGTTTACTATGCATTAGACTGGTAAGAGAGGGATCCAGAAGAACGCCTGTCATATGATGAAAGATGAATAAAACAACAACTTAAAGAGAAAGGAAGTGTCTGAAGGGTGTTAGTAAAACTTTCACGCCAAGGAAGTCCGGGGCTAACGCTACTCTTAAGTTGGGTGCTTCTTCTGATAGTAGGAGAAATACTGAAAGTTAAACTGTTAGAAGTATAATGGCAATAAGAAAGAAGACTGGAATATCCAGCTCATGTATGAATGTCATACAAGTTTTTGATGTATAGAAGGCTGGTCAAAGATATAGTTCTTGGGAATTATGGTTAAACATGTTAATCACTAATTCTTGGGTATTGTGAGTTAATCACAAAGATACCCGCTCGATTGCATTCTGTTGCAACTCGATGTAAGAACTATTATGGCCTGAAAGACTAGCCAGGAATGAGGTTTTGATACACGCTGGGAACATAGTAATAGTTACTATACCTTCCATCGGTGTATTCCCTATGTATTTACTTTCATAATTCATTTTAGAGTTTCATACACTCTAGCCCTTTGCATAAGGTATCTTGCAAGAAGATTGTTCATAAGAGAACTTTTTATGTTCGATGTTACGAATAACATAAGGGCCATACTTTCATTGAGAATGAGATGTATGTTATGAATAATGATAATAATATATTACCTCTGGATTTACTTTCATAATTCATTTTAGAGTTTCATACATTCTAACCCATTGCACAATGTTTGTTGCAAGAGGGTTGTTCAGAAAAGAACAATTGTTGTTCAGAATTATGAATAACGTAAGGGCCATACTTCCATCATCGATGGGATGTATGTTATGAATTTTGATGGTAGTATGATATATCCATAACACTGACGCTAAATGTCGCAAGACTAAAAGAATACCACACAAGTGTGACACTGCATTTGGTCACATTGGAGAAACCCGCATGGAAAATTCCATTATGATGGATTTTGAAGTCGTTTGATTTTGAATCATCTGACACTTGCAAGTTTCCTCCGAAAAGTAAAGTGACTGAAATACCGTTCACAGGCCATAAGGAATGAGCAACAAACTTATTGGTGATCATACATTTTTGATGTGTGTAGTTCAATAAATGTTGTTGCAACTAGTGGATTTATCTATCTTCAGAAATGACTCAAGTAGATATATGGATATTTACTTGATGAGACTTAAGTCTAGATCTTTTGAAATCATTCGAAAGGTTTTCAAAAATGAAGTAGAAGTTATTGTAACAAGGAAATTATGTTTCTGCAATTCAATTGCAGAAAGGAATATTTGAGTTACAAGTTTAGCAAATGTCTGATGAGTTGTGAAAGGGGTTTCATAACTTGCACCTCCCGGAACACCACTGCAAGTGGAAAGTACGTGAAGATGTAATCAAACCATTTATGACATGGCAAGATCAAAGATGACATAAATAAATTTGTCATTATCCCTTTTAAAGTGATGCTTTAGAGACTGCGGCTTTTACACTGAAAAGAGCTCCATCGGGTCTGTTGAAATGACGCCATGGTATGGTACGCCCAACCATGTTATATCTTTTCTGAAACATTTAGAATATGGGGCTTGTGTAAAAGGTTACAAACCTATTCCAAATCAGATAGGTGCTACTTTGTAGGTTGTCCCAAGTCATTGGGTATTCCCCCACCACTATACCGAGGCAAAGGATTTTGCCACAAAACGGTATACTTTTAAAGAGGATAGTTCTTGCAAAAAGGTGAGTGGGAGGACAGTGCAACTCGACGAGATAACAAGTATCTTCGTCATCAGATCAAAGGAAAGAGACCTTGGAAGTGATTCCATGGTTTCCTACTGCGACTGATACGGAAGTCTCTACATGAGATGTATGGACTTCGATCGAACTTGCAGCTGAACCACGTAGGCAAAGCTCGTGCAAACCTCTCAGGTGCGCAAACGATATATTGTTGTTAGAAAACAATATACCTACGATACACAAGGAAGCATTGATGGGCCCTGACTCCGGAATTGGCTAAATGCCAATACAATCCAAGATAGTTTCCATATAAATGTTTCAAGATTAAAATCTTGATACACCTTTCAGAAGACTTAGAGTCTAACGGATATTTATGGAATTAAAAACTGATACGGATAAAAATGTTTTATCCATAAAGCTCGACTTGTTACAAATAACAAATTCAAGGAGTTGACTATGATGAGGTTGTTTCACCGTAGCGATGCTTAAAGTCGGTTCGGATTGAACTAGCAATTAATACATATTTCAATCATGAGATATGAAACAAGGATGACGAAAGGATTTCCATCTGATGGAAATGAAATCATGGACTTGCATGTGTTACAGTCCAAGGTATTTTATCATTCCAGAGGATGCTAGTGAGTGTGCAAACTTCAGAGTTCCAGCGATGGACAGAAGAGAGCAAAATGGAGTTGGAATCTTCGTGTTTTGATGAACTGGTCAAAAGGGTTTTGAATTCATCAATGGGTAACAAAGATGCTTGTGATTCAAGAAAGTAAGTGGGAGCATAATAATATTTCTAAAAACGTTGTGTGCTTGACACATTGTTAATTGGAAATAAATTTCTTGACACGAATTAGGACATCATTTGAAAATAGTTTTTCGATGAAGTGCTTGGGCTAAATAGCCTTAATATTAGGCATGATGATCTATGGAGATAGATTTACCTAATGGGGCTAAGCAATGAATACATATTGACAAGATGCTAAAACCTTTTAGCATTTAAAAACGCCAAGGAGTGATTCTTGCCGAAGTCACATGGAAAGAGTTTTGCAAGACTCGGTGTCCCAAAAACACTGATGAGCAAAATACATGATGGAGATTCCACACATCTTCGTTTTTGGATTAATCATGTATTCCATGGTATGTAAAAACAACCAGATATGTCCAATACTCCAAAGTTGTTGCGAGTATAGATACCAAAGTGATCAAAGTACTGATCATGGGACAACAGTGAAAAATATCATTGAGTACTAGAGTAGTACTAATGACATGTTTTCTCGCAAGCAGAGATTATGAAGTGCTCGTTATAAGTAATTACATCGATACAGTCTTCATCAATGCTCCATGCGATTTTCGATTTAAGTTAAGGGTTTTGTGTAATACACAATATGGTGGCACGGTAGTTGGAAATTGTTCCAAACAGGTTACTGTGGCGAATTCTATGACAAATGCCTAAGTATGTTGATGTTTTAGAAGCGACAAAGAAGTTGTTGAATCATATAGTTCATTCATGAACTTAGTATGGTTCCAAGATGGCTTTGGTCAATGGGACACTATTGCAGATAGTTGCTCCATAGCTCAGTCTGAGGAATCAGGTTTCGACCAATGATTCACATATATGCAAAGCCAAGTCCACACAAAATATGAATTTTGTGAAAGCGTGAAAACGCGAGGATATGCAAAGATACACACGGAGCTGAAGTTGTCAGATCCGTTGGACATCAGGCTATACCACAAGCGAAGCATATTTACACCGGTGTGCCACAGGTGTAAAGTGCATTAGCATAAACTAGATTATTGACTCTAGTGCAAGTGGGAGTCTGTAGGAGATATGCCCTAGAGGCAATAATAGAAGTTATTGATTATCTCCCTGTTCATAATTAGGTTTATGTTCCATGCTATAACTGCTATGGTTCTCGAGTCTGCAATAACCACGAGGCTCGGAGGAAGACTCATATGCACATGTGGGATAATAAACGGTAAAATGTATTCCTAGTCTGGCCTCTAAGACTAGCTCAAGTGTTGCATGATGGTTATGTTTTCCTGATCATGGGCATGTCTATGCCAGCAACTTTGAGGGCACAATGTTAGAAGAACATTTGTGTTGAATCGACCTGAATTGATGTTATGCTATGAGATACATTCGTCACAAGTTAATGGTTAATAACACAGAGATGGTTAACGTTTGCATGATTCCTCAGACCATGAGAGTATCGAGTATCTTCATGCTTGATTCATGAACTTTGGGGTTTGTTAAACGTCATCCGTAACTGGATGGCTATTACGACGGCTTACGGGTTCATGGGAAAGTATGTCAAGTAACTTGATAGCTCAAGATTGGGATTTGCTCCTCCGACGATGGAGAGATATCTCTGGGCCCTCTCAGTGTTACAGTATCCATCATCGTCTGGCCAGACACTTTGTGATTTGATCACGGGGATGCCGGAACACGAGAACGAGAAAAGAGAACAATACCGGTAACGAGGTAACTGGCATAGTGGACAAGTTGTTGATCCACGTGGATGCCAACATGTCTCACCTCGGGTATTTGTAACATATTGCAAAGCAACAGAAATAGCATACGACAACTGGAGGTTCACTCAAATATTCATTCGTGTGGGTATAGGGGTAAATATGGGTGTCCACGGCTCCGATGTTGATCATTGATCGGAAAGAGTTCCGGTCATGTCTATACTTCACCGAAACTATAGGGTCACATGCTTAAGGGTCATCTGTCTGCTGAATACTAGATAGGGAGTCTGAGAGAATATCACCGGAAAAATTTCGGACACAACGGAAACGTTCTGCAGAGGACACCGGAATCATTTCGGTAAAACTGGAAAGTTCTTTCAGGGTATACCATTAAGTCAAATTGGTTTCGGCACATGTCTGGAAATTCTTGGAGGGTGCCAGAATCATTCTGGAAACTTCTGAGATTTTTCCGGAAGAAAAACCGGAAATGTTCCGGGGCTGCCGGAACCGCTTTGTCTGCTTTTCGCAGATGAAAATTACTAATCCGGAATTGTTTCGGAACGCGTTGAAAATTATTTTAGTGGGTACTGGAAATGTTCTAAGCCCACATAAATATTTTCAGTTCGAACGGACGCTGAAAAATGTCGTCATGAATAGTGAAAGTGCTTTTTGGTTTACTTTTTTGGAAAGCCTCTTTTAGGGCTTTTGTGAAAAGCCTTCTAGAAGGACTTGGGAGCCAAGGAAGCCCCTCATGGGGGCCCCCCTAGGGGTGGCCGGCCACACATGTGGAGCTCCCTGGAGCTCCATTTCCCTTCCCTTTATGCCCTTGTGGGAAATCCATATGATGGGTTTTTTGGGTATTTTTCCATATGGGATTTCCTATAAATAGAGGTGGAGGGGGTGCTCTCCACACTCATCCCTTTCTCTCATACACATGCCATCACTTGTCTGGCTTCTCTCTCCCTCCCGACGAAAAAGTTTCGTAGAGCCGAAAGGTTGTCTGGGTTCCGGTGGGAACTAGTTCTGAACGGCGAAGCCTTGCCGGATAGATGACACCGTATGTGTGCAACCCCGTAGAGAGGTCGTAGTGTCGATCTTTGTGCCCGAGGGGCTGTTTTGAGAGCGCCTCCCGAAGGGCTGTCCAAGTGATGGTCCGAGTTCTGTGAGTCCTCCCGAAGGGCTGTCCGAGTGACCGTCCGAGTTTCGGGGGTCCTCCCGAAGGGCTGTCCGCGACACCGTCCGAGGGGCTGTCCGACCGCCTCCCGGAGGGCTGTCCATGGGGCAGATGAGGGAGTACATCCTCGCGGTTGGGAGGTTGTAAATCCTAGTTGCGGGGATCTGCACCGCCGATCGTCATCGACTCTACTTCCGCTGCGCTACGAGTCGGTAACGAAAAAGATCAAACCTTTTATGCAGTCTCCACAGTGGTCCTGGGCTGGTGCGTAGGTCGAAATTTTTTTGTTTTCTGCCGCGTTCCCCTACAAAACCAACACCATCACAGACAATCGAGAGTGCACCGCCCGACATGCCACCCACCAGCCTGTGCCACCACGGACACCGCACCAACTTCACCGTCTCACTGAGGCCACCAACATGAGGCCTGGAGGGAGGACGAGGGGACACCGGGCTCGGGGGCAACCGCAACGCAGCCGACAGGAGGGGACAGCCTCCACCGCGCCGCGGAGCCGACCAGACATAGCGACAGGGACTTACCAAGCCTCCACAGGCCCGGCCGGACCCCAACGGATCCGGACAATCCCTACTGCCACGCTGCAGCACGCCGGCCGCCGGAGCCATCACCACCTGCTGCCACAGCCGCCTCGCCACCACCACCGGGGAGCCGCGCCGCCGTGCCCCGAACCGCCGGCCCGCCCCAGCCCAGATGGGCCCGAAAGGGCCCAGATCTGGGCCGAGCGGGCGCCGCCGGCCAGCAGCACGCCACGCAGCCCCACAGCCAATGGCCACACGCCGCCGCGTCAAGGGCGCTCGAGGCCCGCCAACCCCGCCGCCGAGCCACACCGCCGTCCGTCGAGCAGCACCGCCGCCGTGCAGGAGGGAGCCCCGACTCCACCTCCTAGCGTGCGGGGAAGGGACGTCCGCCGCCGCCGGCGCCATCCGGGCTACGCCGGTGGCCTCTGCCGGCGGCGGCGAAGGGGAGGGATGAGGAGAGGGTGACGAGACGAGGCGGCGTGGTGGAGGCGTTCCGCCGCCTCGGGGGGGCGACGGGAGCGCTACGGGGGAGGGAGGGGGGAGGGAGGAGTGGGGGAACAGGGGAGAGGGCTAGCGGCGGCGGCGGGGAAACCCTAGGAGAGCGGGATCGGGAGCGGCGGGAGGTCTCCGCCTCAAAGCTTCCGCATGTTCTAACCAGCCCATCCTTATTACATTTTTTTTCATGCTTGTCGTGTTCTTTCAATGTTCTTTAGCATCATCTTTGATGTGCTTTTAGTTAGCCATATGAGTGTAGGTGTTGTTCAAGTCTTGGAACATTTTGTTACTGAATGCGATCCAGTTATTTGATATCGTGGCATAATGTCTTGTAGTTGTCACCATACGCTTTGTTTGTGTGAATATCTACCATTGTCTACTTCATCCACCTTATGTGTACTTCTTCAAATTCCTCCCATATTGTCTGCTGATAGCTAAGCATTGGAATCCTTTCTTTTTATGCTGTACCATAAAAATCTGTCACCACCGGTTTATACACATTCACTTATCCCATTCGTTTCCTCATATGATCCCCTCATTTAGTTTGGTTGATGCAAATTACTTTAGGCATTGAAGGCATTCAGAAGATTACAATAACAGGATAGGCAAAAGCCACGATATCATATGGAAACCAATCCTTATACCGTTGATGAGATCTCCAAGGGAATCAATTTGATATCTTGGATATTAATTGCTCGTCCGACCATTAGAAATCTATCTCAGTGGAAAAATCATAACGGGACTAATTTATTCGAAGCAGCTCGCTCAAAGAAGTCCATATGTTTGTGCTAGATGCATTCTGTGGGCAATGTAATATGCACATGCAACACCACGAGATGAACACTGCTGACCATAACTTTTTAGTACATCATCTATGACATTTCTTTGCTACGGCACTCTGGACAGGCTAGCCAGTGAGGTTATTTGGGATTGCATGCATCACTCTGAGGCAGAGGCCGGGGGTTATCCTTCTTTTCCAAAATTGAAAAAAAAAACCAGTGAGGTTGAGTTTTCATCTGAGAGTAGTCTCGCGGTGTGCACGTATGTTCTCTGTCTCCATTGATGAAATTTACTTCAACATTGTCAGTCATTATTGGAAGATGTGTATTCGTAAACAAAAGACACCTTAATTTAAATGAATGGAACTAGAGTGGAATTAACCAGTTTCCTTCTACCACCGTACCGAGAAACTCCGGATACCATAGTATCGAACACACCAAGCCACCTCCGGAGGGGGCCAACTCAGCGTTGAGACTGCCCTCACACTCCGGGCCGTGGAGCGCCGCTCTAGCTAGGAGGTAGCAAGGACCGAGAACAGATACCATGGGCACATATGTATTAAATTGGTAATCATCGAGACCACCCCACGCCAGAGTCAAGAGCACTACAAGAGAGGAATAAGGCATGCCCGAAGTAGCTCCAGATCTTGACCAGGGAGTCACCACCACCGAAGCCACAATGACACCAGGATCACCCGCCGCAGCACATAGTCAAGAGGAGGCACCACTGCCGCTACCATGTTGCCAGTCATGCAACCTCACCATCAGGGCCGCAGCCGACGCCTCGGCATGCATAAGCCGACCCTAACCCTGACCTAGCAAGCGACAAGCACCCACCAGAGAAACGGACGGAAAGTCCTCTCCATTCCCTCCTCGGGTCACCCCTGAACCTATGGAGACGAGCTAACTGAGGCGTGGACCCTACCGCTAGGACACCCCACCATCCCCACTGGGCGCTGCGGTACCTACGCCGCGGCCACCGACTGCCCCCTGCAACGGCGATGCCGAGGCCGGAGATGACGCCTCGCCAACTGCGGAGGCCTGATCTGACCATGGCCCGGACGGATTCCCAACCACCAACCGTCAACAAGGAGAGAATTGTGTGATACCTCACATTAGGTGAGATCTGTAAGATCAAAATTTATTTTTTTTAAAAAATACATGTTCAAACTTTCTCAAAATTTGTGTAGACACATATCAATGTTTGATATACAACCTTAAAAAGTTTTAACTCCTAACTCATCTTACATTAATAGAAACAAAAAAAGACAAAATCAGATGTGAATAGTGTCAAATGACTATTCACCCAAAGATGTTACTATTCACATTTCAATTTGTATTTTTTGAATATCTAAAAATGTACATCAAGTTTTGTGCTGATTTTTTCCATAGCTGTAGACATACCCCAAATGAATGTTGTCAAATAATTTCAGTTTTTTTAGATGTCTAAATACGATTTTTTTGGGGTTGATGTCACGATCTCACCTAAATGTGAGATGTCACGCAAGTCTCTCCCCCGTCAATGAACACGGCAGGATCGAGCAGCATCGGTACAGGCATAGCAGCATCGGTACTAGGACGAGATAAATCGCGGGAAAATAGGGAACCCGCTCACTAGCCGTCGGCTAGCAGCACAGGGCCGGACTATGGTAAGGGCCCCTGCGTGACACGAGGGCAGAGGAGGCTGGGACGGGAGGGACCCCTCGACGTCGCGCCCGTGGCACCACGAAAAGCCGCCACCATGCCAGATCTGGATCACAGCGGGCCGCCGCATGTCCTCACCACCAAGCCCTCGCCGTCCACAGCGCACCACCACGCAGCCATCACGCCACCACATTGCCGACCGCACTGCCGCCACGGATGCCTGGGGCGACGCCACGTTGCCCCACGCCTAGCGTCACGTCTCTGCACAGCTGCATCGTCCTGCGCCGACCACATGCGTGCTAAGAGGAAGTATCACCCCACCACCGCCCATGCTGCTCGGGCTTCGCTCTGTAGCGCACTCCGGCGGCGGCGAGGAGCCGAGGAGGATGCAGGGGAGGGAAGGAAGAACGAGTCGGCGGCGGCTAGGTTTCCTGCCGGTCGCTCGTGGAAGCGACACGAGAGGGAGAGGTTTTTTTTCTTACCTAACCTCTCCCATTACACGTCGTTCTCAGGTACTCGATCTTCCAGCCCTGGAGATGTTATCATGTTTTCGGTCATTTGACCGACATTTGTCTTCTTGTTATGGTTGTGATCGTTCGTGTTTTGATTATAAGGATGTAAAGCAAAAAATCATGGGAGTAAATCGTTATCACCATTAAATCTTTATACCATTATAGGGCATTGTCTTTGGACATTTTCTCTCTAGAAAAACAAAAAAACTTTAGGTAATAAGTAACAGCCTCTCCTTGTTCACTTCTCTCACGTTATAGGACACCTCAGTTTCCCACGTGTTCCGAAAGCCCGTCTCATTGATGAGTCGGGTCATCTTTCACCCACTACGTATTTCCAATTTCGCGTTATATATCTTGGGATAAGCCTCTCGTGCATCAATCTTCATCCTGCAACAACGTCTTCCCCTTTGATGCTCGACTGAAGGTCTAGCTAGGCTGAGTAGGATCTTTTTTCGTTGGTATTTTGGTTCATTCTGTTTTGTTGGTCAAGCGTATATTCGCCTGGAAATGGGAGGTGTTTTTTTTTTTTTTTTGCGAGAAGAAATGGGAGGTGTTAGGAATGTACCCCGCTCTTACAGCACAAACGAAGGAAGTGTGAGTTGTCCAAGATGTTCACTGGTTTTACTGCTAACTCAGAATGACTGCACTTGCCTCCGTTTGGCAACGCCAGGCGTTGTCAGTTGCATCGACTCAAGCTCCGTGCAGAGATCAATATGTGCAGCAGCTTGAAGCAGAGTCACATTAGGTCTTCCGGCAAATCAACGTGCACCTCGTAAAGGTTGTACTCAATGTTGCTTTCCAATATCTTCCAAGCAGGCAATAAGGAGAAAAAAACATACTGATTCTAAATATACATAGTGCAAATTAAAAGAGAAAAAATATCCGCTATCACATGCTTCCCATCACGTAGAGTGGTACTGTGGTACACCTGGTACGATGCATCTTCCCTTGTTATGGACGTGGCAGTGGTGTGCCTCCTTTCAAGATAACACGAGGTAAGAGCATCTATAGCCGGGCGCCCCAAATGCATCTCAAACGTCTAGGTGAGCTGATCGGTCACAAACAATCGACCCATCTGGGCGCCTCAAAGGCATCTCAAACGCCCGGGCCGTCCGGCACCCCTCATATCCAGTCCAAATCTAGGGCGGCCCGGGCACGCCCGAGTGCGTCCGCCTTATAGGCCTGGCCCAGCACCGACCCCACAGCTGTCCCACAAAATCATCCGGCCTACAACTCCGAACACTAGCTCACTCCGCCCGCCTCTCTCGCTCTATCGTGTCCTCTCCCCTCCCGCATTCCGGTCCAATCCAGAGCAATGTCGAGCTCCGGCAGCCACTCCAGCTCTGGTCTCAACTACGATGAGAAGCTGGCCCTCCGCATTGCCTTGGAGCAGTCCAAGGTGGACACCGGGGGCAGCTTCGGATCTGCAGCGTTGCCACAGCTCTGGCGCCGGCGCAGCGTGGACGCCGGAGCTGGACCCTTGCTCCTGCAGGACAGCGCAGTACGCATGGCACTCGCGCCGTCCCCTTCCCCCGCCGGCCGCTCCTCCGAGCGGGCAGTGGTGGGTGCTAGTCACTGAGCCGCCGGCCCGCATGCACACTCCGGAATCGGAGGCGCTGCGAGAGGCAGCGGGCAAGGGAGAGGGAAGCGGCGGAGTGGTCCGTGCGCCATCACCGCGGCATGCCGGCGGAGCCCAGCAAGGACGAGCGGCTCCTCACATGGGTCTGCCATCGGTTGCTCACGACGGCGGAGAGAGACGCTCGCCGCCTCTAGCGGAAGAACGTAACGGCCCTCCGGCTAGCCATAGAGCAGTCGGAGCGGGAGGCGAAGGAGGCAGTGGCGGAGGCGGCTCGACTCGCCAAGCTGAAGCGACAGCAGGACAAGGCCGTCCGCCGAATGAAGGGGCTGCTCGTCCTGTCCTCGTCCTCCTCCGATGACGGCGACGAGGACAGCTCCACTCCTCCGACGACGACCAAGATCCTACACCAGCCACGGACACCTATAGCTGCGCCGCCGACCGGAAGGGCAAAGCCCCGCTGCGGAAGTGGTGATTCCGCACCTCCACTTATTTTTATATCATTTTTAGTTGTTGATGTTTAAGAACTTGTTCGACGACGAACTCAGATGATCTTTTGGATGATGTCAAGCTCGTTTAATGTCCGTTTGCAGTCGATTTTGTTGCCCGTTCTTTGATCGCGTAGAGTAGCTCACGTTGCATGTATAGTATGGATATAGGATGCCGGATGTGAAGAGGAAAATAAGAGATGTGCCCGGCCAGTGCCCGCAGATGCTCCCGAGCGCGTCCGCGGGCGTTTGAGGGGGCGAATTGGCTCATCGCGGCTGTAGATGCTCTAATAGAACCTCTTGGTTCCTCTCAAATATATTAGAAAACCGTTTGATGATATATTCTCTGAAAAGACTAAGGATTTTTGTTCGGTTTTGGGATTAAGAAAAAAAGACCAAGGATTTCAAGAACACTAGGAAAACATGAGGTGGAAACAGCAGCTGAATGATGATTCATTGCTAGACTTAAGGAGTAAAAAAAATCTAGGAACAGGGGCCATTTTTTTTACGGCTGCGGCGTTTGTGTATGAGCATGCATGATAATATGAATCTAATTTCTTGTTTGGAATTTGCATAACTTATCCCTTTATACCGTGCATAAGCTAACATGTTTTAGCATGCATGTAATGGGAGGTGGTTTATGTCTTCACTAGGGTATCCTATACTTACAACCTAAAGCACACACACATGATGTGGAACCTATGGTATATTATCTGTGAGCTGCTACTTTGAAGAGATTCATAGAATTTACTTCATTTCACCATTTTCTTCACTTTTGGTATTCACTATTCCTATATTTAATCTTTGATTGTTACCTGATAGACTTCCACATCCTATAATTCAAATAGAAAAATCCATACATATTGAGCTCCATCAAGCTTACTATATCTATTTGTCGACTCAACGATTATCTGTATGGTCTCAAACACAATGAATCCAAGCTAAGCTCTTAAATGGTACTATATACAAGCACAATGGTTGAGAAGTTGCTCCAGAGAAAACAACATGGATGTTAAGTAGCATAGGAAGCTACACCGCCTTGCACTATAGATACCTTTCTCGTCTTTTTATCACTGAATTCTGATACTAGTGCAGTGAGGCAGCTCAAGCTCACATGTTGCTTCTGTCTGGTAGGGTCCTATATATCATTCTCAAAAAAGAAAAAATAGCTCCGCCGGTGGTACTATGTCATCCACCTTATTTATTGCCTTATAATAGTTGCGGCAGTGAGTTCTTGTGCGCATATATTATGCCTCCTCATCTATGCTGATTTATACATTCATCTCCTCTTAGCCCTGCATGTCTCATTCATGCGCTTCGCTGCTAGTCCATCACAAGTTGCATAGGCATGAAAGACATAGGGAAAAAGTTGCAAAATGAGTTTCTTGTAGGCACGTATCATGCTTCGCATAAATCTAACGTCATAGAGTTCACGCTTAGGAGATATGTGAGAAAAATGAGCGGATCAAGTCATTCCTAGCGTAGCCCTGAGCTACTTACAGAAATCACTTGCCTTACCAGATCAAGGATGTCTTTTCAGCCTGCCTCGCCAGTTATGTTAACTGTAACTCGAACTCTCGAAGAAGTGGGTGGCCTGTTGTGGTGCCCTTTCCTCCAGCGGCCACCCCATCCGTGGCACATGCTTTCCTCTTTCTTTATGTTTGTTGGTTGCGACCCTTTTTTTTTTGGAAATGGAGGCATGCCCCTGGCCTCTGCATCATGGCGATGCATGCATCCATCTTATTAAAAAGTCTCGTAGTAGCACAAAGTCGTTAAAGTATTACAGCTCGCAAAAGGAGCGGAAAAATAAAAGAAAAGTACATGCTCAAGATCACAACGGGTTGGTTGCGACCCTAGAACCTCTTGGTTAAAAGGGAGCCAGATTCAGTGACTTCATAGAGAAGTCTGAGCGTAGCTTAACCCACTGCCTCTTCCCCTCCAATCGGATCGAACGACCTACAAACAAAATCACCCTGACTTGGCCATTTCAAGGTTCGAGTGAAGAAAGAGCAGCACCAATTATAATCTGTGTCAATACAATGTTTAAAAAATGTAACCCCATTGAAAAACTCGAAGGAAAAAAAAAACGAGTCTTTGAATTCTCACCCTTCATGGTGTTAAATTGATGAGCTTGTGAACGTGATAAAATAACTCCAGTTTTACTAACAATTTCAGATCACCTCCAACTTGTCACCCCGTTCTGGACTCTATCTTGGGCTCGGTTGAAGCCGGTTCGCTGATGAAGTTGTCTAATGTGTAAGCGCTTGAGAGATATGCGGATTGCATGGTTTATTTGAACACTTTTGCTCTGTAATGTAATGTAATGCGTGAGCACTTATATATGTTTGTGAGGCCTGTGTATGGATGTCAGCCATAAGCGAACACTTCTCTAAGAATGTTCTGCAATGCGTGCACGGGATGATTATTTCTCTCTCTCAACATATGGTGCGCACATGATGTCCTAATGTGTTACCCAAATGGTGCCAAATTCTTTTTGGCTCAAAATTCAGATTATCCATAAAATGAAATATAATTAGAAAATCAATAATGTTAGCATGGTCATTCTGGGAAATTTTAGATTTTTTTTCCTTACAAACTGAGAGAAACACGCAAAGTACATTTGAGTAAAAAATGGCAACTTTTTTGCAAAAAAAAAATCAAACTATCATGAAATTCGGAAAAATTATACCAAACTCATGATAGTTTGGTATACAGAATTTGTACACTAACTCGTATACCAAACTCATGGTGAATCGGATATGAAAGTTGTTGCGCAAATTTCCCATAAAAAATATCCCTGACCACCTGCTTCAATTGTGTACACTCTGTCATAAATAGTTGTTGGTGTTCATGCCGCTCAAGAGTATACCAAGAACGAAGCCAATGTGTACACTACTAGATAACAAAGGTGACACTTTTACTTCCAAACCATCTATAATGAGCACATATTTGGCTGCATAACTAAGATGAATACAGTCAATACGAATGAACACACAAAAGTATTCCAGCGAGAAAAATAAACTCATACAAGACCAAAACTTTGTCGAAGGAGGGGGGAGGGTGTATGCTACATAAGTATTCCAGCGAGAAAAAAATATAGCCATATATAAGACCAAAACTTTGTCGAAGGAGAGGGGAGGGTGTATCCATAGACTATCTTGCCACCCATGTGGGGAAATGATATCCTTGACCACCTGCGCCAATTGTGTACACTCCATCATAAATAATTGTTGTTGTTCATGCCGCTCAAGAGTATACGAAGAACGGAGCCAATGTGTACACTAGTAGATAACAAAGGTGACACTTTTTACTTTCAAACCATCTACGGCGGCTGAGATTGTACCTTATCCGGATCACACCTCTGCAAAAAGGTACCCCAAGATTTATTTTCATTTTCAATGGTACTCTCAACTTCCAAATCTTTTTGTGTTTATTCACAGATACCTCGAAGTGAGTGAGTGCCCGGTACGTAGAGTTTACCGTGAATTCACCACTCTGAGATGAAGTCCAACAAATATATCCCAGCCTGGCGTCAAATTGACCGTTCCCAATCACCCCAAAATGAGGCGAGACCCAAGAAACAAATTTTGCTTTTTAAATAGGTATCACCGTCGAATCTTTTTAGCATTTTGTACGGCTTTGTCTTTTTACTTTTTTCTCTAGAAAAACAGAAACCATAATCGGTAGTAAGTAGTAACAATCACTTATTGTTCACTTCTGTCACATTAAAGGACCACCTCAGTTCTCACGTCATCCGATAAGATAATTGATGAGAAGGGTTATCTTTCACCCACTACTTACTTCCGATTTCACGCTATATATCTTGGCAAAAGCCTCCCGCGCATCAATCTTCATCCTGCAGCAACGTCTTCGCCTTTATATACGATCCTTTTTCCTCAGTATTTGTCTCATTCTTCCTTGCTGCTCAAACGTATATCCGCCTGGAAACGGGAGGTGTTAGGAATGTACCCTGCTCTTACTGTAGAAATGACGGAAGAACGAGTTTTGGGAGTTGTTCATCGGATCTACTGGTCAGTGCAGCTGGAAGCTTCCTAAGCTTGTGTCCTCTACGCTCGAAGATGGCTATGTAGTGGTAACGTACAGTGTTACTGCACCAGCCTGTGTTTGGCACTGCCGGGCGTTGTCAGGTATGCCCACGCAGGTTCCATGCAGAGAACAATACGAGCAACAACATGAAGAGCAGCAACTCTAGCTCTTCGACACTCAACTTAGTGTGCACGTGTGTACCTCGTATACGTTGTACTCAGTGTTGCTTTGCAAAAGCTTGCAGACTAACATATAATAAGAAAACTCCTGCAAAAAAGACATATAAGGAGAAAAAACATATAAGTCTGGATTTTCATATATCTGTAAAAGGAAAGAAAAAAATCCGTTAACCGCCACCGTGAGCGGCAACATTATCTGTTTCCAAAAAGACCGTTAGCTGCTTACCGTACTAATACCTCTTGGTTTCTCTCAAATATTGTAGAAAACATTTTGATTATATCTTCTCCAAAAAGACCAAGGATATCGGCAACAGTAGGAAAGTGCGTGGTGGAAACAGCTGCTGCATCACAATACACGGCAAAACAAAAGAAGTAAGAAAAATTCCGTATCCTGTACTTGCAACCTGAAGCACACATACATGATGTGCAACCCGTGGACTCATATGTGAGCTGCTACTCTGAAGAGATTTGTAGATTATACTTGATTTCATCATTTTCTTGACCTCTGTCCTTCAGTATTACTATATTTTTATATCCTTGATGATAAGCTGATACACTTCTACATCAAATAATTCAAATAGAAAAACCCTCTACATTTTTTTGAAAAACAACCCATGTACTGTATTAATTAATTAAACAAAAGGTTATTACGATCATTCATTACATCATACGCCACACAAGCGGGACAGATTTAACAAGAAACCCATCAGACCTACTATTAAAACTAAACTTAGCAACCTCATGAGCCACAACATTGGCTAGCTGATTTTTTTTTCCGAAAAACTCAAATTTTGGACCATCCTGGCAATACTCAGAGCCTTTTTCTTCAGATCAACGAGATGAGATCTGTCAAGCTTCTCATTTGTAAGGAAAGAATGTACGAAAGCACAGTCAGTCTCCAAAATAATAGACTGGTGAAGGCACTAGTAGAAAAAGGTCCATTTGTCCCGGTTCATAAGGCCCATTTGTCCCGGTTCGGGAACCGGGACTAAAGGGTCGGGACTAAAGCCCAACAACTTTAGTCCCGGTTCTTATACGAACCAGGACAGATGGGGCTCCACGTGGCCGCTGCGGCGAGCCCAGAGAGGAGGGCCTTTAGTCCCGATTGGTAACACCAACCGGGACCAAAGATCATCCACGTGTCAGCAGCTCAGGAGCTGGGGTTTTTGTTTTTTTTAAAGGGGGGGGAGGTTTGGGGGTTTTGGGGGGTTTTGTAGGGTTAATTTAGGGGTTTCATATATTGTGTTAGCTAGCTAATAGCTAGAGAGAAGTGTCCTCTCTTATCTCCGTGCTTGGTCGACGCTACGTACTATACGTATAGAGAGGACTCGACACGCTAGCTAGTAAGCAAATGAAGGAAACCATTAAGTACACAAGATCGTCATGAACATATACAGAGAGAAGTGATCGACCTCCTCCTTCTCCGAGAGATTGGTCGAACAACAAGTTTTCGTATATCTATCCGACGCTACTAGCTACATATATACAATATAAGATCTCTTACAATCCCTAACATTTGATGTCAAGTTCCACATGGTATTCTCCGGCTGGATTGATGACGTGGTCAAGAAAGAATCCCGCCAATTCCTCTTGAATTGCTTTTATGCGATCTTGTGGTAGGAGTTTATCCCGCATCTGCCAAATCTAATTTGAAGAAGGGGGTCAATACATATATATGAATGAAACTCAACACAAATGATGGTAATAAAATAAAATTGTGAATATTATTGCTTACGCACTTCATATTGTTTTTCAGAGTAGCCCCGCTTAGAGGTCGTCGCGTTGTAGATGTACTCGCAAACGTAGTATCCACAAAAATTATTCCCGCCTTCCTGCCACAACCACTTTACGAGAAATAAAGGTCAATCAAACTGATAATCAAGCATTATAAATGGTATTGATGAAACTAGCTAGAATCAATGGGAGATGCACGGAACTAGCTAGTAGTACTTACTTTCGGGTGTGTAAATCGCAGCTCCCCCGGCAGTCCCGAAGCTTCTGTGGTGAACACTTTCCAAACCCTGCGAGACAAAGAAAATAATTACTTGATATCAGGAAATGACCAAAGTTGCCGGTATGGTGCGATAATGATCGATTGAACTTACTTCTGGAGCATTTCTGTCATGGCCGCATACTCCTTGGGATCTTTTCGTCTTGAGTCTAAGACGGTTACTAGTCCCTGCTCAAGCTTAATCTCTAGGAGAATAAAGTGGAAGCTGCGCACGCATGCCTAACTCATCAATTACATTACTATAACCTCGAGTAATAAGGGAAACCGAATATGCAGAAGACAGTAACACTCACTTGAAGTTGTAAGGAAAGAGTATTTTATCTTTGTTTTGATTTTTAAGCAACGATTGTAGCAAGTTGGCCTCGGTTTCTTTCGCATTATATGTAACCGTCCATTCATCTATGAGATTTGTGTTAATGAACCCAATATCATAGATTTGTGCATTTCTGCATTCGACGATCTTCAATCTGCATAATATAGTGAGGATAATTATATATACATGCAATGAAAGAGCTGAGCTATATATAGAGACTTAATTACAGAAGTATAGTACTTACAGACAGTAGCAAGTGATGATTATTTTATCGAGGTCCTTTTGATTGAAAAACTGGAAGAACTCCTCAAATGAACAGACAACAGATCAATTCCAACTAGGTCGTGCTCCTCTTTAACTCTCAGCGTCAAAATATCCTTCCCAGACTTGCAGGTGTCCATGTACCACTTATGGAATCTTCGCATCATCGTTGTTAGAGGAGGATCACCAGGTCTGATGAGAGGCTTCCCGTACTGGTATTTGTGTTCGTCCACCTCCATTGTATCAAAATGTGCATCGTCGGGCAGGTAATCACCAGGATTGGTACCGGGCACCATCCCCGGCAGATTTGCGACGATATCGCTAGACACCTTGAGCGGGGGGCACGATTGGTTTGCCTGTTCGCCGAGCTGGGGAATTTTGTTCCCTCTTCTTCGTTCTTGTAACCTTTTGTCACTTGAAGTAGTTCCCGACCGGCGCGCTCCTTCCACTGCCTTTTTCAGAGCGCGGACATGGTTGTCATCCGGCGGAGGCGGTGGTGGTCGCTTCAGGTTCTTCAAAGTGCGCTTCAATTTCACCGGATCCATCTTCTCCTCCGGAGGTGGATTTTTATTTGCAAAAAAGTCCTTCACTTGGGCTTGACAGATCTCCGCGTTTTCCTCCTCGGTCATCTCGTATGGTAACTTCTCTAGAGGCTTGAGAGATGGACCGAATTTGTATTACCTCCCGCCTCTGGCTGTACTGCTAGACGCCGGAGCAGCCGGAGCGGTTGCGGCTGTCTTCCTTCGTTGCTTACGAGGCGGAGAAGGAGGCGGAGTGCTACGACGCGCCGGAGCAGCCGGAGCGGCGGCGGCTGTCTTCCGCTGTTGTTGACGAGGCGGAGAAGGAAGCGGGCTGCTCGGACGCGCCGGCGCAGGCGGAGAAGGAGGCGGAGTGCCGCCACGCGCCAGAGCAGCTGGAGAAGGAGGCGGAGTGCCGCCATGCACCGGAGCAGCCGGAGAAGGAGGCGGAGTGCCCTGATCACTCGCCAGAGGAGGAGGCGGAGGAGGAGGCGGAGTGCCCTGACTCGCCGGAGGAGGTGGCGGAGGTGTCCAGTTCGGAAGGTTGATGAGCTCCTTCCGCCATAGACATGGAGTCTTCAGAGCAAGACCCAGCTGAGTCTCCCCTTCACCGGTAGGGTGGTCAAGCTCGAGCTCCGCAAATCCCTCCGTTATTTCATCGACCATCACAACAGCATAGCCTTCTGGAATCGGAAGGCAGTGAAAAGTTGCGCCGGGTTGAGGAGGTGCAACAGAGCCGACAGCCGCCTTGACTTTGAGGTGCTACCATTGCGCCATAAGGTGGCAATCTTGAGCCTCCGTGATAGCATCCACGGGGTAGCTGGGAGCCGTGAAGTGAGGCTACTGAAGGAGCTCGGTGGAAGCCACGTTGCTTCTCCGCTGAGATGGCGGGGTAGCTTCGGCAGGTCGCTGCCTCTGAACTAGTGCTTGTTCCTCTAGCGCTCGTACCCTTGCATTCAGCTTCTGCAGTTTGGTCTGCTCCACTTTCCTCCTCCTCTCCCGGGTTTTGTAACCGCCTGCGCTGGGAAACCCTTCCTTCCACGCAACGGAGCCTGCCGTGCCTCGTGTTCGTCCTGGGTGCTCAGGATTCCCGATGGCCTGTGTGAGCTTGTCGTTCTCCCTGTCGGGAACGAACGTCCCTTGCTGCGCTGTGGCGATATACTTCTGAAGCTTCTTGACGGGTATTTCAAGTTGCTCCTTCGTCCAACGGCACTTCCCTGTTTCAGGGTCCAAGGTTCCCCCAACCCCGAAGAACCAAGTCCTTGAATGGTCTGGCCAGTTCAATGTCTCTGGTTCGACCCCTTTATCAAGCAAGTCCTTCTCAGCTTTGTCCCACAACGGCCGGGCTTTGAGGTAGCCACCTGACCCCGTGCGATGGTGATACTCCTTCTTTGCAGCATTTTTCTTGTTTGTCACTGACATCTTCTTACTCTTCTCCGATGTCTTGTGGGCCACAAATGCGGGCCAGTGATCTCTTATCTTCTCAAATCGGCCGGTGAATTCTGGAGTCTTCCCTTTGTCGACAAACGTTGATTTCAACTCATTCTTCCACCTCCTGAATAGATCTGCCATCTTCTTAAGAGCATGAGCCTTGACCAATGGCTCTATAACTGGCTTATCCGGATCCTCCTCTGGCGGTAGGGTGAAATTTGCCTTCAGCGCGGTCCAAAGATCATCTTTCTGTCTATCGTTGACAAAAGACACTTTAGGGTCTTCGCTCTTAGGCTTATTCCATTGGTGGATGCTGATCAGGATCATGTCCCTAACAAGAACCCCGCACTGAGCAGAAAATGCTTCCTTGGTCCGGCTGGGTTCAATCGGTTGGCCATCGCCCTTGATTGCTGTGATCGTGAACCTTTCATCCTGGCGCAACCTTTTCTTCGGGCCTCGTCTCTTTACCGAAGTTTGGCTCGATCCGGAGGGCTAGAAAAGAAGAAAGAAGAGAGTTAATATGTGTACATACCAAAACAATTAATGCATCAATTAGCTAGTCAGCACAGGCTTAATTAATATATATACCTCGCCGGACTTTGCAACATCTCCTTCCTCCGTTTGCTCACCGGAGCCGTCATCACGGTCTCCTTCTTCCACCGGCATTCCGTCACCGGAGCCATCATAATCATGTCCTTCCACCTCCATTGTTCGATCACCAGAGCCTGCTTCACCCTCTCCTTCCAGACCATCGGTGTCGTTGAGAAACGACAAGACATCACCTCCGCCGAGGATTATGTCCCCCAACAACTGTTCTGCTTCGATGTCTCGGTGCTCCATAGTTTCTGCAAATATTACAACATGGCAATTAATATACAAACATGACAGATGGATATATTAGTGCAAACGTAGACCTAGCTAGCTCGACGCTTCTACGGTTTGGGGTGGCCTCGACAACGCTTCTAGGGTTTAGGGTGGCCTAGGCAACGCTTCTAGGGTTTGGGGTGGCCTCGACAACGCTTCTAGGGTTTGGGTCGGACCGCCTGTCTCATGAATGTCCGACGTCCGGACCGACAAGGGATTTAACAAAATGACGCCATTCTGGATGTGCAGAAAATGGTCCATATTTTTCCTGATCTCATCTACCCTTCTATATGTCACGTTGTCTAGTGTCAAAGAATTCAAGAAAACCTTGACTTCATCATTAGCCGGAAATGACAGGCGTATAATGGTACGAAGCTCTTCAAAGTTGTTTTGGAACGGAGTTCCCGATAGGATAATTAGCTTTTTGGTACAAAGTTCAGCAAGAGCCTTCCGAATATCGCTATTTGGAAGGCCTTTGCTGAAATTCGTACCAAAAAGCGAATTATTCTATCAGGAACTCCATTCCAAAACAACTTTGAAGAGCTTCGTAGCATCATATGCCTGTTACTTCTGACAAATGATGAAGCCATGGATTTCTTCAATACTTTGACAGACAACGTGACATATAGAAGAATATATATATATAGATGAGATCAGAAAAAAAAATTGGATCAACTTGTGCACATCCATAATGGGGGCATTCTTGATAAATCTATGTCAAAAGTCAAACTTGACATATGATCAAATATTGTTGCATATGTCAAAATTCAAACTTTGACATATGATCAAATATTGCATATGTCAAAATTCAAACTTTGACATATGATCAAACTTTGATATATGATCAAATGTTGCATATGTCAAAATTCAAACTTTGACATATGATCAAACTTTGATATATGATCAAATGTTGCATATGTCAAAATTCAAACTTTGACATATGATCAAATGTTGCATATGTCAAAATTCAAACTTTGACATATGATCAAACTTTGATATATGATCAAATGTTGCATATGTCAAAATTCAAACTTTGACATATGATCAAACTTTGATATATGATCAAATGTTGCATATGTCAAAATTCAAACTTTGACATATGATCAAACTTAGTAACTTTCGAGAGAGGGGGTTGGGTGGACTCAAGAGTTTGGTCGGGCGAGAGGGGGTTGATCGATGTCCCGCCCTAATGTCGAAGTTATCGGGGATACATTTTGAGAGAAAACTTTCTATTAACATCATTTTAACTTAGTAAACGATGAAGCCGATGACAACGTGATGATAGAGCCGATGCCAACATTTTCATTTAACAAAAAAACTACCTTCAAAAAAAGACTTGCTTCGCCGCGGGTGCTCGGTGCGACGTGGACTCGGTGGAAAAACTTTATGAAAATGCGGTGGTGGCTGGGCCGGGCGGTTTTATTTTCCCTCTTCATTTTTTTCCTTTGTTTTTTCTTATATGTTTGTTTTCGTTTTCACTCTAGATTTTCGTACATATGAAAACAACGAAGTTTGTATACAAAAGTGCACATATACATCTCATACATGAACATATACACATGAATATATACATGAACATATACATCTCATACATGAAAAAAACATATACATGAATATATACATGAACATATACACGTATACATGCCCGCAAAAAAAAACAGAGCACGCGGCGACGGGGAGCAGGAGAGGGAATGGGGGGCTCACTGTGGGGGGGCGCAGCGATTGCTTGATCGGCGACGAGGACGACGGGCTCGGGGGGGCGAGGGTGCGACAAGGGCGGCGGGCTCGAGGCCGGCGACGAGGAAGGCGTGCGGCGAGGGCGAGGGCGAGGGCGCGAGGGTGCGTCGGCGACGAGGACGATAGGCTCGAGGCCGGCGACGAGGACGGCGCGTGGCGAGGGCGAGGGCGCGGGCGAGGGTGAGGGCGCGAGGGCGCGTCGGCGAGGGCGTCGACGAGGGCTCGGCGGCGTCGTGCTGTTCTGCGCGACGGCGTTGTGGGGAAGATGAACTGGGACTGGAAAACACTAAGTGTGGGCTTATATACATGAAGCTTTGGTCCCGGTTCGTGGCACCAATCGGGACCAATGCCTACTTTTGGTCCCGGTTCGTTCCACCAATCGGGACCAAAGGTCTCTTTTCAGCAGCCCAAAGGGCTGGAAACAGAGACCTTTGGTCCCAGTTGGTAGCAACAACCGGGACTAAAGGGGGGCATTGGTCCTGGTTGGTGCCACGAACCGGGACCAAAGGTGAGCATTGGTCCCAGTTCATGGCACCAACCAAGACCAATGGGCTTGCACAGCGGCGTGGTGGTGGGAGTTTAGTCCCACCTTGCTAGTTGAGAGCGCCCCGCACCGGTTTATAAGCTCGACTGCCTCATCCCCATTGAACTCCTCTGAACTGCAGGCCTATGGGCCTAATCTGACACTGCTATGCCTGTGGGCCTGCTGGGCCTTCTGCGGGCCTGAATCCTGGCCCAATTAGCTGGGTTTCTAGTCGTATTCATGCCGTGGTGGCCCAGTAGGTGGCATTTTTTTCTGTTTTCTTTTTCCTGTTTTCTTTTTTGCTTTATTTTTTTTGCTTTTTTTTTGCAGTTTTCCTGTGATTCTTTTTGCTGTTAGGTCACAAAAATTATAGACTTTCTGTTAGTGCCATTAATTTTCAAATTTGAATAGTTTAAATTTGAATTCTTTTAAATTTGTGTGAATCACTAGTTTGTGAATAACTTTACTATAAAAAGAGATTTTTGAGTGATTCTTTTTCCTGCTATTTAATATTATTGTGTTTTATCATTATATTAAATTTGGTAATTTTTAGGTTATTTTAAATGTCTGTTTTAATCAAGAACAGATTTTGTTATTTTAGTTTGCTATTAAAGTTTCTAACAAAAAATTTCTTTATGAAAATTCATTTTGCCATTAATGTTTTGAACAGAAAATACTTTGATAATTTTAGTTGCATAAATTTTATATAATTTTAGTTTAAAAAATACTAGAGGTTTATAAAAGCTTTTTAGGTGATTCCTTTTGCTATTAGAGTTTTATAAAAGCTTTTTAGCTGATTCTTTTTGCTATTGAAGAATATTATAGTTTTGTTTTAGTTGATCGTAACAGAATATTTTAATTGATTATTTTAAGTTCATTCTTTTTGCTATTAGTTCATTCTTTTTGCGCTAAATAACCCTGAAATTGAAAAGCACTACAAATGAACTCTGAAAAGGTTGAAAGTTGGCATGGTATCATCATTTCACCCCCATAGCATGTGCTAAAAAGTTGAGAGGGTTACGGCAAAAACTGGATGCACTTCGTGTACAAAACGGGCAATCTCTTTCGAAGTATTAGGGTTTCGAACGAAAACTCATCTGTTACAAAGGGATTTCATTTTTTTGAACTTATTTGAACTCCAAACTTTTTGTGTGTTCAAAATGCACCATTCAAAGCCACATCATCAATTTTCAACCCTTTCTGACTTCATTTGTTATTTTTCATGCATTTACTGATTTTTTTGAGCTATATGACCCTGAAATTGAAAAGCACTACAAATGTACTCTCAAAAGGTTGAAAGTTGGCATGGTATCATCATTTCACCCACATAGCATGTGCTAAAAAGTTGAGAGGGTTACGGCAAAAACTGGATGCACTTCGTGTACAAAACGGACAATCTCTTTTGAAGTATCGGGGTTTCATACGGAAACTCGTCTGTTACAAAGGGATTTCATTTTTTGAAATTATTTGAACTCCAGATTTTTTGTGTGTTCAAAATGCACCATTCAAAGACACATCATCAGTTTTCAACCTTTTCTGACTTCATTTGTTATTTTTCATACATTTACTGATTTTTTTGAGCTATATGACCCTGAAATTGAAAAGCACTTCAAATGAACTCTGAAGAGGTTGAAAATTGGCATGGTATCATCATTTCACCCACATAGCATGTGCTAAAAAGTTGAGAGGGTTACGGCAAAAACTGGATGCACTTCGTGTACAAAACGGACAATCTGTTTCGAAGTATCAGGGTTTCCGGAAACTCGTCTGTTACAAAAGGCATTTCATTTCTTCACATGTAACTGCAGTGATATTCTAGATCAAAGGCATCATCATAATAGTTGTGGAGAGAAAGTCTTCACTTTTTCTTCGCTTGTGTCCTTTGCTTATTGCGCCGTAACCATGGATATTCTTCATCACTTAAGAGGGTGCTTAGGTCAGCCTTGACTTTGAAGGGAGGAATTTCATGAAACTTTTCATAATCTTCAGACATGTCTGTCTTGCCATCCAATCCCACGATGTCTCTTTTTCCTGAAAGAACTATGTGGCGCTTTGGCTCATCGTATGATGTATTCGCTTCCTTATCTTTTCTTTTTCTCGGTTTGGTAGACATGTCCTTCACATAGAAAACCTACGCCACATCATTGGCTAGGACGAATGGTTCGTCTGTGTACCCAAGATTGTTCAGATCCACTGTTGTCATTCCGTACTGTGGGTCTACCTGTACCCCGCCTCCTGACATATTGATCCATTTGCACTTAAACAAAGGGACCTTAAAATCATGTCCGTAGTCAAGTTCCCATATGTCCACTATGTAACCATAATATGTGTCCTTTCCCCTCTTGGTTGCTGCATCAAAGCGGACACCGCTGTTTTGGTTGGTGCTCTTTTGATCTTGGGCGATCGTGTAAAATGTATTCCCATTTATCTCGTATCCTTTGTAAGTCAATACAGTCGAAGATGGTCCCCTGGACAACGAGTACAGCTCATCAGAAACAGTGTTGTCACCTCTGACACGTGTTTCCAACCAACTGCCGAAAGTCCTAATGTGTTCACATGTAATCCAGTCGTCACACTGCTCCGGGTGTTTGGAGCGCAGAATGTTCTTGTGTTCATCGACATACGGGGTCACCAAGGTAGAGTTCTGTAGAACTATGTAGTGTGCTTGAGACCAAGAATGCCCGTCCCTGCATATTATTGAGTCCCCTCCTAACGTGCCTTTTCCAGTCAGTCTCCCCTCATACCGCGATTGAGGGAGACCAATCTTCTTAAGGTCAGGAATGAAGTCAACACAAAACCCAATGACATCCTTTGTTTGATGGCCCATGGAGATGCTTCCTTCTGGCCTAGCGCGGTTACGGACATATTTCTTTAGGACTCCCATGAACCTCTCAAAGGGGAACATATTGTGTAGAAATACGGGGCCCAGAACGACAATCTCGTCGACTAGATGAACTAGGACGTGCATCATGATATTGAAGAAGGATGGTGGGAACACCAGCTCGAAACTGACAAGACATTGCGCCACATCACTCCTTAGCCTTGGTATGATTTCTGGATCGATCACCTTCTGAGAGATTGCATTGAGGAATGCACATAGCTTCACAATGGCTAATCGAACGTTTTCCGGTAGAAGCCCCCTCAATGCAACCGGAAGCAGTTGCGTCATAATCACGTGGCACTCATGAGACTTTAGGTTCTGGAACTTTTTATCTACCATATTTATTATTCCCTTTATATTCAACGAGAAGCCAGACGGGACCTTCATACTGAGCAGGCATTCAAAGAAGATTTCCTTCTCTTCTTTGGTAAGAGCGTAGCTGGCAGGACCTTCATACTGCTTTGGAGGCATGCCGTCTTTTTCGTGCCAACGTTGCAGGTCCTCCCGTGCCTCCGGTGTATCTTTTGTCTTTCCATACACGCCCAAGAAGCCTAGCAGGTTCACGCAAAGGTTCTTTGTCACGTGCATCACGTCGATTGAAGAGCGGACCTCTAGGTCTTTCCAGTAGGGTAGGTCCCAAAATATAGATTTCTTCTTCCACATGGGAGCACGTCCCTCAGCGTCATTCGGAACAGATAGTCCGCCGGGACCCTTTCCAAAGATTACGTGTAAATCATTGACCATAGCAAGTATGTGATCACCGGTACGCATGGCGGGCTTCTTCCGGTGATCTGCCTCGCCTTTGAAATGCTTGCCTTTCTTTCGACATTGATGGTTAGTCGGAAGAAATCGACGATGCCCCAGGTACACATTCTTCCTGCATTTGTCCAGGTATATACTTTCGGTGTCAGCTAAATAGTGCGTGCATGCGTGGTATCCCTTGTTTGTCTGTCCTGAAAGGTTACTGAGAGCAGGCCAATCATTGATTGTTACAAACAACAACGCATGCTGGTCAAATTCCTTCTGTCTGTGCTCATCCCACACACGTACACCATTTCCATTCCACAGCTGTAAAAGTTCTTCAACTAATGGCCTTAGGTACACATCAATGTCGTTGCCGGGTTGCTTAGGGCCTTGGATGAGTACTGGCATCATAATGAACTTCCACTTCATGCACAGCCAAGGAGGAAGGTTATAGATACATAGAGTCACGGGCCAGGTGCTGTGATTGCTGCTCTGCTCCCCGAAAGGATTAATGCCATCCGCGCTTAAACCAAACCATACATTCCTTGGGTCACCTGCAAACTCAGTCCGCTCCTTTCTCTCGATTTTTCTCCACTGCGACCCATCAGCGGGTGCTCTCAACTTCCCGTCTTTCTTACGGTCCTCTCTGTGCCATCGCATCAACTTGGCATGCTCTTTGTTTCTGAACAGACGTTTCAACCGTAGTATTATAGGAGCATACCACATCACCTTGGCAGGAACCCTCTTCCTGGGGGGCTCACCGTCAACATCACCAGGGTCATCTCGTCTGATCTTATACCGCAATGCACCGCATACCGGGCATGCGTTCAAATCCTCGTACGCACCGCGGTACAGGATGCAGTCATTAGGGCATGCATGTATCTTCTGCACCTCCAATCCTAGAGGGCATACGACCTTCTTTGCTGCGTATGTACTGTCGGGCAATTCGTTATCCTTTGGAAGCTTCTTCTTCAATATTTTCAGTAGCTTCTCAAATCCTTTGTCAGGCACAGCATTCTCTGCCTTCCACTGCAGCAATTCCAGTACGGTACCGAGCTTTGTGTTGCCATCTTCGCAATTGGGGTACAACCCTTTTTGGTGATCCTCTAACATGCGATTGAATTTCAGCTTCTCCTTTTCACTTTCGCACTGTCTCCTTGCATCAACAATGACCCGGCGGAGATCATCATCGGGCACATCGTCTGGTTCCTCTTGATCTTCAGCTTCCCCCGTTGCAGCATCACCGTATTTAGGGGGCACATAGTTGTCATCGTCCTCTTCTTCTTCGCTGGCTTCCATCATAACCCCTATTTCTCCGTGCCTGGTCCAAACATTATAGTGTGGCATGAAACCCTTCTCAAGCAGGTGGGTGTGAAGGATTTTCCGGTCAGAGTAAGACTTCGTATTCCCACATATAGGGCATGGACAACACATAAAACCATTCTGCTTGTTTGCCTCAGCCACTTCGAGAAAATTATGCACGCCCTTAATGTACTCGGAGGTGCGTCTGTCACCGTACATCCATTGCCGGTTAATCTGCGTGCATTATATATAATTAAGTGTGTAAAAAACCATTACAAAACATCATGAATAGAAAAGTGACCAAATTAATAGAAGTTCATCATCACATTAAAACCAAAGTACATACATAGTTCTCATTGAACAACATATAGCTCTCCAGAGCATCTAATTAAACCATACATTGAAACTATGTAAAACATTTCAATGCAACAACAAATGCGATCATAATCGCAACCAAGGTAACAATTGATCCAATGGCATAATGATACCAAGCCTCGGTATGAATGACATATTTTCTATACTTTCTAATCTTGAAGCGCATTGCATCCATCTTGATCTTGTGATCATCGACGACATCCGCAACATGCAACTCCAATATCATCTTCTCCTCCTCAATTTTTTTCAATTTTTCCTTCAAGTAATTGTTTTCTTCTTCAACTAAATTTAACCTCTCGACAATAGGGTCGGTTGGAATTTCCGGTTCACATACCTCCTAGATAAAAAAAATCTATGTCACGTTGGTCGGCATAATTTTCATAAACAATAAATGAACCAAATAGTTATAAAATATAATATATACCACATCCGAATCATAGACAGGACGAGGGCCGACGGGGGCGGATACCAAAACCATCACACTATATAATAACAAACAATAATAAAAGTAAGAAAATTAGACATGTATCTATCTAAATCATACAAGTAAGAATTTTTTTCTTTTAGAAAGAAGATAAGAACAAAAGGCTCACCACGGTTATGCCGGCGACGAGATTGGCGCGGGCGATCGACGGCGGTGAAGACAGGGACGGGACGTGACGGACCGCTAAACCTAGACAAATCTTGAGGAAAATGGAGTTTGGACAAGGAGCTTCGAGAGGAGAAAGGTTAAGTGTGGCTCGGGCATTTCATCGAACACCTCATGTGCATAGGAGGTGAGCTAGAGCACCACAAACCCCTTCCCTCGCCGGCCAGAAAAAAATAGAGCAGTGGAGTGCTCTGCTCGCGGGCGAGGGGTATATACATAGGCACAACATTGGTCCCGGTTCGTGGTTGGAACCGGGACTAAAGGGTGGCCTTTAGTCCCGGTTCCAACCACGAACCGGGACCAATGGATGCGGGCCAGGAGTGAGGCCCATTGGTCCCGGTTCGTGTCTGGAACCGGGACCAAAGGGTCCAGACGAACCGAGACCAATGCCCCACGAGCCCCGGCCGGCCCCCTGGGCGCACGAACCGGGACGTATGCCCCCATGTGTCCCGGTTCCTGACTGAACCGGGACTAATGGGCTGGGCTGGCCTGGACCAAAGCCCTGTTTTCTACTAGTGAGGGTAATACCGATATAATCCTGCGAGGCAGGCGTGGAGCTCAGCTTCATTGACACTTGTACACTGACCAATAAAATCCCACGAGGAAATGATAATTTCGCAAGACGAATTTCTAGCAACAACCCCCACACTTGTAGCATTAATACTCTCTACAAAACTAACGTCGACATTGATCTTGATATAGTCAGGAGGAGGTGTTATCCACACCACTTGCTCCTTCGACGGTGCATAATCCGCAATAACACCTCTCACCTATTTCTTACTTTTGTTGCTAGAATCCAACTTAATAGTGTCATGATATGCCGTGTAAGAGGACCAATAATTATCCACAAAATTTTCCGAGATAGTAATGGATTCCTTACCTTTTTCAAAATTAAGTCATTTTTCAGATGACATGCTCGCCAGAAAAGGAATAAGACTTGCTCCAGTTGTTGCAAGCTCAACTGATCCAGCAAACTCAATAGCCAGTCCGGTCCTGAGCACTTAAAGAACACCTCGTCCAGAATATTCCAGGAATCTCTCAAGGCCAACCGCAGAGCACGAGCTTTAGAACACCTCAGAAAAGTGCTTTCATCTTCTACACAACAAATAGAGCACACACCTGAATTAGTCTGATGTTGCTTAACTCTATTCATCTAGACTGCCAAGCTATTTGTAGCAGCACGTCACACAAAAATCCCAATCTTCTACGGGATATTCACCTTCCAAATGAAGTACTAGATCCTCCTTTCCCCCTCTGGTTCGCCACTACATTGGCCAAAGGTATCCTGACTATCCTTCAATTTAAGCGCAAAATTGTACGCACTTTTAACAGAAAATATACCATTCTTCTCATAGTGCCACGCAATAAAATCTCCCTCCCCATAGGCGTGGATACGAATCTTTAGAATCTCTTCAGCATCATGTGGATAGAAAAGATGTTTTACCAAATTTTCATCCCAACACTTACCCCTGCTCATGAGTAAATTGGAGACCCCCTTCAACCTAGTATTGCCTTTTTGCAAAAAAAAAATTAGTATCCAATTATCCCCCCAAGTATTAATACTTGATCCATCACACACCCTCCAAATGACCCCTTTCTTAAGCAGCTCAAAACCATGCATAATACCTTGCCAAGTTACTGATGCAGAATGCAAAAAAACTGTATCCAAAATATATCCCTGAGGATAATATTTTGCTTTCATCAACTTCGCACACAGCGAGTCGGGATAAATCAATAAATGTCATGCTGGTTTTGTCAAAAGAGCTTGATTAAAAAGTCTTTGATCATGAAAGCCCATACCAACCCTTACCTTTAGGCTTTGTTAATTTTTCACATACCAACCAATGTGTTTTCCTTCTATCTTCCTCATCTCCCCACCAAAATTTCCTTATAATCTGTGATAACTCCTCACAAAGAGAAACCTGAAAATTCAAAATTCCCATGGCATACACCGGTAGGGCATGAATTACTGTTTTTATTAAGACTTCCTTCACCCCACAAGATGCATATTTTTCAATCCAGTCAGAAAGCCTTTTCGGAAACTTATATTCAGCATACTGAAACTTACCAGCCTTCATTCTTCCCTTTGGGAATGGTAATCCAACATATCTATCTTCAAACCCTTCCACTGCGATTTCTAATATAACCATAGAAGCCATTTGATTCTCGAAACTACACTTTTTCCCAAAAATCATGGAACACTTATCAAGACTTAATAACTTCCTAGTTCCCTTCTCATATACCCTCGAAATATTCCTAATGGTTAATTCTTGCTCGATCGAGCCCTTGAAAAATACCAGACTGTCATTTGCAAATAATAAATGGGAGATATCAGGAGCTTGCCTATTCAAATGGAGTTCCTTAAGAGCCTCCCTTGCACACACGTCATTAAGAAGCATAGAGAGCACCTTGGCAACAAATATGAACAAGTATGGAGATAAAGGGTCTCCTTGCCTGAGCCCCCGAGAAGAAGAAAACAGCTCCAACAATTGACCATTAAAACGCACCGAAAATTTGACCGAAGTAATAAACCAGTTAACCCACCGTGACGCAAAACCCACAGCCCCCATCATACATTTTAAAAATTGCCAATCCACGCGATCATAGGCTTTGGCAAGGTCCAACTTATAAGCACAATATTCCCCTCTTAAATCTTAGAGAGTGCTTAATGAATGCATACATTCAAAAGCTATCAGAGCATTATCAGAAATTAACCTTTCCGGAATAAACGCGCTTTGAGTAGGAGATATCATACCATCGACTAGTGGTCGCAGCCTGTTTACAAGACACTTGGAGATGATCTTGTAGATGCCATTGCACAAACTGGCCAGTCTGAAATCTTTATTTGATGGAGGATTCTTAATCTTCTGGATGAGGACAATAGTTGTATTATTAATCCCCTCACGCATAATTCCAGAAATAAAAAACTGTTGTACAACCTTGACAATATCATCTTTGATCAAACCCCAATTTCGCTGGAAAAACCTCGCAGGAAAACCCTCCGAACCCGAGGCTTTTAACGGACCCATTTTAAAAAGAGCATCACTTCTTTCTTGTTCTGTAAAAGGTTTGCATAGATCATCATTCATATTATCAGTCACAAGGGTTAACAAGCGAAATAATGTGGGATGGATCAACCAAAGCACTACAAGAGTAAAGTTGTTTGAAGAACAAATTTGTGATACCTTTCATCTCTAGATTTTCCGTGATACAACCATCATTCTTTCTAAAAGCAGAAAAAGAATTTTCTTTACCCTCCAAGTAGTCTTCCACTGAAAATATTTTGTATTAGAGTCCCCCCGTTCATCTTGTCGAGACGAGATCTCTGCTTCCATAACATTACTTCCTTGATCAGTAGCTCATCGATGTCCCCTAGAATTTTCTTCCTTTCGAGCAAAGTTGAATGATCATTTTTTTTAAACAATACATTTAGATTATGTTTGATAGCAAAGTATTATATAAACCAAAGTATCAAAAACTACAGTAATTTTGCATGTAGGTGTGAGATACCATAGTTTTATTAAAACAGAATATTTTGGAGTATTCACAATAGATAGAACCTGTTTGGCTGTTGCCGCATAACGCTGTAAATTTTGTTGTTTACCCGTTGCGTTTAAGCACTCAGCAGCTCTGTTTTATAAAAAGAGGTTTGGGGTTATTTTTTTTATGCAGAGAAAAAACTGCAGTTTGCCCAATACTACAATATTAAAAGCACAGTTGTTAGGGGCAACCAAACAGCTCATTGTAAATAAAACTATGGTAATCTCAAAAACTGTAGTATTCTCAAAATACTTAGAAAATACTTTGCTATCAAACGGGGCCTGATACGTCTCCAATGTATCTATAATTTTTTATTGTTCCATGCTATTATATTATCTGTTTTGGATATTTTATATGCATTTATATGCTATTTTATATTATTTTTGGGACTAACCTATTAACCTAGAGCCCAGTGTCAGTTTCTGTTTTTTCCTTGTTTTTGAGTATCGCAGAGAAGGAATATCAAACGGAGTCCAAATGAGCTGAAAATTTACGGAGATTTTTTATGAACCAGAAGAAGCCCCCGAAGCAAAAGAGTTGGGCCAGAAGAGCCACGAGGCCTCCACAAGGGTGGAGGGCGCGCCCTACCCGCCTGGGGGCGCCCTTCGGTCTTGTGGACTCCTTGTGGACCCCCCTGACTTGTTCTCAACGCCAAAAATTTCTATAAATACAGAAACCCCCAGAAATAGACCTAGATCGGGAGTTCCGCCGCCGCAAGCCTCTGTAGCCACGAAAAACCAATTGGGAGCCCGTTCCTGCACCCTGCCGGAGGGGGAAACCATCACTGGTGGCCATCTTCATCATCCCGGCGCTCTCCATGACGAGGAGGGAGTAGTTCACCCTCGGGGCTGAGGGTATGTACCAGTAGCTATGTGTTTGATCTCTCTCTCGTGTTCTTGATTTGGCACGATCTTGATGTACCACGAGCTTTGCTATTATAGTTGGATCTTATGATGTTTCTCCCCCTCTACCTTCTTGTAATGAATTGAGTTTTCCCTTTGAAGTTATCTTATCGGATTGAGTCTTTAAGGATTTGAGAACACTTGATGTATGTCTTGCATGTGTTTATCTGTGGTGACAATGGGATATTCACGTGATCCACTTGATGTATGTTATGGTGATCAACTTGCGGGTTCTGTGACCTTGTGAACTTATGCATAGGGGTTGGCACACATTTTCGTCTTGACTCTCCGGTAGAAACTTTGGGGCACTCTTTGAAGTTCTTTGTGTTGGTTTGAATAGATGAATCTAAGATTGTGTGATGCATATCGTATAATCAAACCCGCGGATACTTGTGGTGACATTGGAGTATCTAGGTGACATTAGGGTTTTGGTTGAAGTGTGTCTTAAGGTGTTATTTTAGTACGAACTCTATGGCTGTTTGTGACACTTATAGGAATAGCCCAATAGACCGATCAGAAAGAATAACTTTGAGGTGGTTTCGTACCCTACAATAATCTCTTCGTTTGTTCTCCGCTATTAGTGACTTTGGAGTGACTCTTTGTTGCACGTTGAGGGATTGTTATATGATCTATTTATGTTATCATTGTTGAGAGAACTTGCACTAGTGAAAGTATGAACCCTAGGCCTTGTTTCGAAGCATTGCAATACCATTTTCGCTCACTTTTGTTACTAGTTACCTTGCTGTTTTTATATTTTCAGATTACAAAAACCTATATCTACCATCCATATTGCACTTGTATCACCATCTCTTCGCAGAACTAGTGCACCTATACAATTTATCATTGTATTGGGTGTGTTGGGGACACAAGAGACTCTTTTTTATTTGGTTGTAGGGTTGTTTGAGAGAGACCATCTTCATCCTACGCCTCCCACGGATTGATAAACTTTAGGTCATCCACTTGAGGGAAATTTGCTACTGTGCTACAAAACTCTGCGCTTGGAGGCCCAACACGAGTCTACAAGAAGAAGGTTGCGTAGTAGACATCAGGGCCTTAGTCTCTTCCTCGCCCAATCAAGTTTCTTTGGCAGATACCCAATTAATATGCACCCGACTCCATCCAGGAAGGGATTTCATAAGCTTCTCTAAATTATTGGCAACATGTTCCAAGTTCTTAATATTGATATGGTCTCCAACGCAAGAACTCTGAGCTGAGCTCTGAGAGGGTATGCACAATGGTTGATAAGTTGGTCTAGTGAAGGCAAGAAAGCCATGTTACAATAAAGTACAACTGGAGGTTACACTGCTTTGTGTTATATATATTTTCTGAAAACAAATTTTTTTCTCATCTTGTTATTAGTGAATTTTGATAGTACTTCTGCGAGGCAACTTATGCTTTTACATATCTCAATAATATGATGCTTCTGAAAATTATTATGAGAAAGGAACTTATGCTTTTACATATCTCAATAATATCAAATTTCCTCTCTATGTGTTGAAAATCTTGAAGTTATGCTTGTTTTGCTTTCCTATGCTAGTTGATTCTTGTTCCCATAAGTTGTTTGCTCACAAAATCCCTATGCATAGAAAGTGCGTTAGACTTAAATGTGCCAGTTATATGCTTCATGATGCTCCCATTATGTTTCAATTCTTATCTTTTGTGTGAGCATCATTGAAATCACTATGCCTAGCTAAAAAGGCATTAAAGAAAAGCGCTTGTTGGGAGACAACCCAATATTTATAACTACTGTTTTCGTGTGTTAACATGATTAAGCTACTGTAGTAATCATGTTTTATAGCTTTTGTTTGAATAAAGTGCCAAGTAAAGCCTTTGGGATAGTGTGGATGATAGTTGACTTGATTCTGCGCAAAAAACACAAACTTTTGCGTCCAGTACATAAATTCCTATATTTTACTGGAACGTGAAAATACTCTGAATTTTTTATAGTTGATTTATATACAAATTGTCTACGTTGTCCTAATTTTTCAGAATTTTTGTAGTAACATAAGTATGAGCACAATTCAGATCTTCACAGACTGTTCTGTTTTTGATAGATTCTGTTTTCGATGCATAGTTTGCTTGTTTCCTAGTTTCTATGGCTTATATTGCTCAATATAAATTGTAGAAATGATAGGGTACAGTAGGTATCATGTGATAAAAAATTTGAATCTTGTCTTGACAGTACCAAAGTGAATGATTTGTTTTATCATACTAACCCATCTCACGAAGTTCTGTTAAGTTTTGTGTGATTGAAGTTTTCAAGTTTTGGGTGAGATATCAATATGAGGGGAATAAGGAGTGACAAGACCCTAAGCTTGGGGATTCCCAAGGCACCCCAAGGTAATATTCAAGGAAGATCCAAGCAACTAAGCTTGGGGATGCCCCGGATGGCATCCCCTCATTCGTCTCCAACATTATCGGTAACCTTACTTGGACCTATATTTTTATTCGTCACATGATATGAGTTTTGCTTGGAGCGTCATTTTATTTTATTAGTATTTGCTTGCTGTTATTTATATTAATATTTTTTATCTTTTATTTCAATAAAAGTGTCAAGTTTAGCCTTTACCATGCTCATTTTGCAAGTCTATATGTTGCTGTTTTGAAAACAGAAAGTTTTCTATCATTGTCCGAATTCTTCTGGAAATTCAAAACATGATAAAATCCTGAAATTTTTACACAATGATTAACAATAAATTTTATACAGTGTGGTAATGTTTAAGAATTTTTGGAGTCAGGGAAGTATGAGTACAATTGCACTCTTTACAGACTGTCCTGTTTAGACAGATTGCTGTTATGTTTGCATTGTTTGCATATGTTTACTTGTTTAATGATTCTATTTGCGGATAGGAGTATTAAATATGCAGAGGCATTTAGTATGAAATGTTAAATAATAATTTTAGTGATTTGCTACAGTAGAGAATGATAAGGTTTTGCATTTGATTTATACTAACTTATCTCACAAGTTCTTGTTGAGTTTTGTGTGCATGAAGTTTTTAAGATTTAGGGAAACCGTGACATAAAAGGAATTAAGGAGACACAAAAGCTCAAGCTTGGGGATGCCCAAGGCATCCCTAGTTAATATTTCAAGAAGTATCAAGCACCTAAACTTGGGGATGCCCCGGTTGGCATCCCACCTTTCTTCTTCAACAATGATCGGTTAGTATCGGTTGAGCCTAAGTTTTTGCTTCTCCACATGATGTGTGCTATTTTTAGAATGTCATTTTATTTTGTTTTACTTGATTTTTGAATAAAGTACTTAAGATCTGAAATTATTTTATGAGAGAGAGTCTTCACATAGCAACATAATTATTTGACCACTCATCGATCTTCACTTATATCTTTTTGGAGTAGTTTGTCAGTTGCTCTAGTGCTTCACTTATATCTTTTTAGAGCACGGCGGTGGTTTTATTTTGTAGAAATTGATGAACTCTCATGCTTCACTTATATTATTTTGAGAGTCTCTAAATAGCATGGTAATTTTCTTAGGTTATGAATTTAGTCCTAATATGATAAGCATCCAAGAGGGATATAATAAAAACTTTCATATAAAGTGCATTGAATACTATGAGAAGTTTGATTCCTTATGATTGTTTTGAGATATAAAGATGGTGATATTAGAGTCATGCTAGTGAGTAATTGTGGATTGTAAAAATACTTGTGTCAAAGTTTGTGATTCCCGTAGCATGCACGTGTGGTGAACCGTTATGTGATGAAGTCGAAGCATGATTTATTTATTGATTGTCTTCCTTATGAGTGGCGGTCGGGGACAAGCGATGGTCTTTTCCTACCAATCTATCCCCCTAGGAGCATGCGCGTAGTACTTTGTTTCGATAACTAATAGATTTTTGCAATAAGTATGTGAGTTCTTATGACTAATGTTGAGTCCATGGATTATACGCACTCTCACCCTTCCACCATTGCCAGCCTCTCTAGTACCACGCAACTTTCGCTGGTACCATACACCCACCATATACCTTCCTCAAAACAGCCACCATACCTACCTATTATGGCATTTCCATAGCCATTCAGAGATATATTGCCATGCAACTTCCACCATTCCGTTTTACCATGACACGATTCATCATTGTCATATTGCTTTGCATGATCATGTAGTTGACATAGTATTTGTGGTCAACCCACCATTCATAATTCTTTCATACATGTCACTCTTGAGTCATTGCACATCCCGGTACACCGCCGGAGGCATTCATATAGAGTCATATTTTGTTCTAGTATCGATTTGTAATATTGAATTGTAAGTAAATAAAAGTGTGATGATCATCATTATTAGAGCATTGTCCTAGTGAGGAAAGGATGATGGAGACTATGACTCCCCCACAAGTCGGGATGAGACTCCGTATGAAAAATAAAATAAAATAAAAAAAGGAAAAAAAAAGAGAGAGAGCCCAAAAAAAATGAATGAGAGAAAAAGAGAGAAGGGGCAATGCTACTATCCTTTTACCACACTTGTGCTTCAAAGTAGCACCATGATCTTCATGATAGAGAGTCTCTATGTTGTCACTTTCGTATACTAGTGGGAATTTTTCATTATAGAACTTGGCTTGTATATTCCAATGATGGGCTTCCTCAAATTGCCCTAGGTCTTCGTGAGCAAGCGAGTTGGATGCACACCCACTTAGTTTCTTTTTGAGCTTTCATACACTTATAGCTCTAGTGCATCCATTGCATGTCAATCCCTACTCACTCACATTGATATCTATTGACGGGCATCTCCATAGCCCATTGATACGCCTAGTTGATGTGAGACTATCTCCTTCTTTTTGTCTTATCCACAACCACCATATTCTATTCCACCTATAGTGCTATATCCATGGCTCACACTCATGTATTGCGTGAAAGTTGAAAAGGTTTGAGAACACCAAAAGTATGAAACAATTGCTTGGCTTGTCATCGGGGTTGTGCATGATTTGAATATTTTGTGTGATGAAGATGGAGCATAGCCAGACTATATAATTTTGTAGGGATAAGCTTTCTTTGGCCATGTTATTTTGAGAAGACATAATTGCCTTGCTAGTATGCTTGAAGTATTATTGTTTTTATGTCAATATTAAACTTTTGTTTTGAATCTTCTAGATCTGAACATTCATGCCACAATAAAGAAAATTACATGGATAAATATGTTAGGTAGCATTCCACATCAAAAATTCTGTTTTTATCATTTACCTACTCGAGGACGAGCAGGAATTAAGCTTGGGGATGCTTGATACGTCTCCAACGTATATATAATTTTTTATTGTACCATGCTATTATATTATCTGTTTTGGATGTTTTATATGCATTTATATGCTATTTTATATTATTTTTAGGACTAACCTATTAACCTAGAGCCCAGTGCCAGTTTCTGTTTTTTCCTTGTTTTTGAGTTTCGCAGAAAAGGAATATCAAACGGAGTCCAAATGAGTTGAAAATTTACGGAGATTTTTTATGGACCAGAAGATGCCCCCGAAGCAAAAGAGTTGGGCCAGAAGAGCCACGAGGCCTCCACAAGGGTGGAGGGCGCGCCCTACCCCCCGGGGCGCCCTCCGGTCTTGTGGACTCCTCGTGGACCCCCCTGACTTGTTCTCGACGCCAAAAATTCCTATAAATGCAGAAATCTCCAGAAATAAACCTAGATCGGGAGTTCCGCCGCCGCAAGCCTCTGTAGCCACGAAAAACCAATCAGGAGCCCGTTCCTGCACCCTGCCGGAGGGGGAAACCATCACCGGTGGCCATCTTCATCATCCCGGCGCTTTCCATGACGAGGAGGGAGTAGTTCAACCTCGGGGCTGAGAGTATGTACCAGTAGCTATGTGTTTGATCTCTCTCTCTCTCTCGTGTTCTTGATTTGGCACGATCTTTGTAACAACCCTGTGTAATAGCCCCTGTGATCAACTGCTAATAGTGCCAAGTCATCTTCATTTGCAGAGCCTAGTCATAGTGGTTATTCAAAACAATTCAAATTCTATTCTGAAAATCAACTCAAAATCAAAAGTGCAAAACAAAGTTGCTCAAAACTTGTGGTAAAAATGTCCACCTTATAGCAAATAATCCAAAACTATTTGTTGTTAAGGAACACAACATCACCATCAAGCACAGAAGGGCCTAATTATTTAAAACAGAGTTAAAACATCACTTAAATGCCCTAATCATTTTTGAATAATTTCAAGAGGGTTCCAAAAACTCCCAAATTTTTTGTGGCACCGTCTAAAAACACTAGGGAAATAATGGGACATGTTCCATATTTTTCCTAAGCTATTAAGATGCCCAAACAATTCTTTTTCCACCTCTGTTAAATAAATAAAAGAAAAAAAACAGAAACAGAGAAATAAAAAGGCCTGCAGGCCACTTACCTGGCCTTATCTGTATGGGCCGAGCCGGCCCAGCCCACTCCCCCACCTACTCCTTTCCCCTCGTGTCGGCGCCACCATGGCCGAACGCCGCCGCACCACCCTTCGCCCGCCACGGTGACAGAGTGGGCAGGAGGAGGAGATAAGAACGCCACGACCCCCCCTCTTTCTCTCTGGAACCCCCTTCTGGCGCCACCCCTCTCCTCTCCCTCGCCTCGCCTCTTCCCCTGTCTGCGAGGCCAGACGCGCCCGTCGCCACAGCATCGTCGTGCCGTGCTCCGGGACCTCGTCGGGCCATTGCAAGTCGTCCAGGAGCGCTATTGTTGTCCCCCTCATCTTCCCCGACGCTCGGACCAAGCCGGATCGCCCCCAAGCGCCGCCATCGACCTTTCCCTCCGCCACGGCCACGTCAACGCCGTCGGTCGTTTCGCGCAGCACCGAGCCACTCCGGCTTCCCCGAGCTCTTCCCCGGCCTTGCGGTGAGATCGCGCAGCTCCTCCCTCTTCCCATTTGAACGCGCGCGTCTGCTAGTCGTCGATCCGCGTAGCGCCGCCCGCCAGCCGCCATCGGTAGTCGCCATTGTCGCCGGTGCCGACCTCCTCTGCTCGTGTTCATAGCATGGTTGGGTGCGGAACGCTGCGCCCGTTCGATTCATGCCCGCGGTCGTCCATTTGGTCGCCGGAATCGGCCGGACGGCCATCGCCGGAGCTCGGCCTCGCCGCCAGTGCACTGTAGCTCCCCGCCGGCGCTAACCCTGCTGACGTGTCTTCATTAGCCCGCTAATGATGCTACTAACCCCCACTGACTGCTGGGCTCGGGCTACTAATTAAATAGGGTTAGGATTTAACTAGAATCTGTTAAAGTAATCAGAGACTGACATGTGGGTCTTCTGGTCCCTTTGACCAGTCAACCGTGGACCAGTCAACTGTTGACTGGGCAGTTGACTGGCCCCACTGGTCAGCCTCTGGTGCACACTGGGTGTAGTGCACCGGGTGCACCTAGCCTTGTTCTGTACTGTGCATAATTCGGATTAAATTAATTCCAGTAAAGTCAGAAATTGCTTTAAACTTTAGAAAATTCATAGAAAATAAACCGTAGCTCAGATCAAAAAACTTTGTACATGAAAGTTGATCAGAACGACGAGACGAAGCTAACTGTGCCGTCTGTTTCCGTGTCGGGACCCTTTACGGAGGTGAACCCGTAACTTTTAATCTGTTTCCGGTAGATGAATAGTACATAACCACCGGTTAATAAATCCAGCTTTAACCCTAAAATAACTAATATGACTTAGACATGCTTTTAGGCAACTCTGCACTGCACATTAGCCTAGCAAGCATTGTTTTGCTTTGTCTACCTTATATTTATCTGTTTTCTCCCCCTCTTCTCTCTCGATAGAGCCCGGTACCGGCGTAGCCTCCAAGATCGACGCAGCTCCGGTGACTGGCTACACTACGGATGACTTTACCTTTGCCGCCGAGCAACCAGGCAAGCCCCCCCTTTGATCATCCCGATATCGCCCATTCTATTTTCTCATGCTTGCATTAGATTTTGCTATTGTAAATGATTGCTCCTATTCTGCTGCATAGCCTGTTTATTGTAACCTGCTGTTGATACCTTCCTGTTCATCCTAAACTGTTTAGAATAGACTGTGTAGAGCCCCATCAGTGACCCCCACTTATCCCGACTGCCCTGCTGGAGTATCAGAAGACCCGATCAACGGGATCGAAGACCAGGACCCGGCACCGCACCTCACTTCCCCTTAGTTGCTCGACACTACTGGGTTACTATCGAGTGCCGAGGGTGATACCTCGTCAGCACTTCTGATGATAACCTTGTAGGTTAGTTATTCGGTCGTGGTCAGCGAGGGTGATTCCTCCTACGTCCACCTTGATATTACATCAGGTGGGAGTCCGACGAGGGGGATGCCTCGGATTCCCCCTTGATATGGTAGCCACACGGATGCCTTACATAACTGATGATACTGCTACTTGGTAAGGCGGGTCGACTCTGAGGGGTACCCGCGAATGATGGATAGTTACCCGTGAGTTATTTTATGAGGCGCGGCCAGGCATTCATAGCCCTTGCAGCAAGTCCTCGAGACGGGGCGACGGGGTCACATCGATCGTGAGTCTCTGCTCGTTACCGCAATCCCCTAGACCTCTAACGATTTGGATATTTGATCCGAGCCGGCCTTTGGCCGGATAGCACTAACCATCACGTGGGAAAAGTTATGGGCACTCTCATCGTAGCATCAGCCGAAAGCTCTGTCAGACGTCCAGTTCAGCATCGCGGCACGGCTGGGCCGGCGCCATCCTGAGGGGTGGTACCTGGATCCGCGTGTGCGCAACGACCCGGAGGGCGAGTGGCGATGGCCCAAGACCCCCTTGCGCTTAGGAGGTAGACCGGCGGGGACCTCTCTGCTGAGCTGTAGGTAGGGTTGCGGTGTGTCGTTTGGCCGAGGCCGGGCATGACCCAGAAAAGTGTGTCCGGCCGGAGTTAAGCGAGCGTGGTGGGTAAGTTGGTGCACCCCTGCAGGGAAGAACACATCTATCGATAGCCGGTCCTACGGTAAAGGACACTCGGAGTTGTATCCCGATCGATACAACTAGAACTTGAGATGATAACTGGATATGATGGCTCCGGGATCGCTTTCTCCCAGGGAGACGAGGAAGGATCTCTGGGCGAGACTGTTACTTGATACTACTACTACTTTACATTATGCTATACTGGACTCTTCTAATGCTGCAAGATCGTTGAAGATGATTGAAGATGCTAGTCTTTGATAGGACTAGACCTTCCTCTCTATTCTGGCATTTTTGCAGCCCAGTCCACATATACAGCCTCCCTTTGATAATGTTGCATATGTAGTGTAGATCCTTGCTTGCTGAGTACTTCGGAGTACTCACGGTTGCTTTGCTTTCTTTTTCTCCCCATACCAGTTTGTCGTGACCAGATGACGAAGCCCCTGAGAACGCTGCCCCCACCGACGACTACTTCTACCACCCCGAGGATGGCTACTACTTAGAGATGGCCGACGACCAGGAGTAGGTTCGGAGGGTCCCAGGCAGGAGGCCTGCGCCTTTCGATCGTAGCTTTTGTTTTGCCCCGCCTTCTTAAGGCTTCTCTGTCTTTCTTTTTATATCTGTACTCAGATATCTGATGCTTCTGCTGACGCTTGTATGCCATTGACCTATGTATTCGAGCCCTCGAGGCCCTGGCTTGTAATATAAAGCTTGTATGACTTTATTTATGTTTTAGAGTTGTGTTGTGATATCTTCAAGTGAGTCCTTAGGCTTGATCATGTGCATTTGCGTGTATGATTAGTGCATGATTAAGCCGGGGCGTCACAATCTTGATCTACCAGGAGCTTTGCTATTATAGTTGGATCTTATGATGTTTCTCCCCCTCTACCTTCTTGTAATGAATTGAGTTTTCCCTTTGAAGTTATCTTATTTGATTGAGTCTTTAAGGATTTGAGAACACTTGATGTATGTCTTGCATTTGTTTATCTGTGGTGAAAACGGGATATTCACGTGATCCACTTGATGTATGTTTTGGTGATCAACTTGCGGGTTCTGTGACCTTGTGAACTTATGCATAGGGGTTGGCACACGTTTTCGTCTTGACTCTCTGGTAGAAATTTTGGGGCACTCTTTGAAGTTCTTTGTGTTGGTTTGAATAGATGAATCTGAGATTGTGTGATGCATATCGTATAATCAAACCCGCGGATACTTGTGGTGACATTGGAGTATCTAGGTGACATTAGGGTTTTGGTTGATGTGTGTCTTAAGGTGTTATTTTAGTACGAACTCTTGGGCTGTTTGTGACACTTATAGGAATAGCCCAATAGATCGATCAGAAAGAATAACTTTGAGGTGGTTTCGTACCCTACAATAATCTCTTCGTTTGTTCTCCTCTATTAGTGACTTTGGAGTGACTCTTTGTTGCACGTTGAGGGATTGTTATATGATCTAATTATGTTATCATTATTGAGAGAACTTGCACTAGTGAAAGTATGAACCCTAGGCCTTGTTTCGGAGCATTGCAATACCGTTTTTGCTCACTTTTGTTACTAGTTACCTTGCTGTTTTTATATTTTCAGATTACAAAAACCTATATCTACCATCCATATTGCACTTGTATCACCATCTCTTCGCCGAACTAGTGCGGCTATACAATTTATCATTGTATTGGGTGTGTTGGGGACACAAGAGACTCTTTGTTATTTGGTTGCAGGGTTGTTTGAGAGAGACCATCGTCATCCTACGCCTCCCACGGATTGATAAACCTTAGGTCATCCATTTGAGGGAAATTTGCTACTGTCCTACAAAACTCTGCGCTTGGAGGCCCAACACGAGTCTACAAGAAGAAGGTTGCATAGTAGACATCAGGGCCTTAGTCTCTTCCTCGCCCAATCAAGTTTCTTTGGCAGATACCCAATTAATATGCACCCGACTCCGTCCATGAAGGGATTTCATAAGCTTCTCTAAATTATTGGCAACATGTTCCAAGTTCTTAATATTGATATGGTCTCCAACGCAAGAACTCTGAGCTAAGCTCTGAGAGGGTATGCACAATGGTTGATAAGTTGGTCTAGAGAAGGCAAGAAAGGCATGTTACAATAAAGTACAACTGGAGGTTACACTGCTTTGTGTTATATATATTTTCTGAAAACAAATGTTTTTCTCGTCTTGTTATTAGTGAACTTTGATAGTACTTCTGCGAGGCAGTTAAATCTAGTTACAGCTACACTCTTCGTGTCCTGTCTTTAAAAAAGGAATATATTAATATCATGAAGAAACCAATTAAACACAGCATCTGCACCAATAAGATGTCTCAAGGACATCCAGGATGCACACATCCCGAAAATAAAACAAAAAAGAAAGGAAAAAACAAAGGCGTCGCCATAGTATCAACTCCTCTTAGCAGCAACACACAAATCACCACCAAAGACAACACCCGAAAAACATGAAAGGTCTCCAAAAGTGATTCCTTCAAGATGGAAACAGTGCACAAGCACCTCGCCGTCCGATCCATGTTCTTAGGTTTTCACCCCGGAGAAAGTCCGAGCTCTCAAAACAATACCTTTAGCAAGGCAATTGCCAGGAGCACCAATGAAGGTGAGACCTTAGGTTTTCACCCTGAAAGTCACGACTCGACACCCGAGGATCACCACCAAAAATGAAATCCTCCGGTGCTGCTGCCCCGATTTATCACTGCTGCTTTTGAAAGTTATCAAACACCTGGCTGACACCATTGCCTCCAAGGCCTCCTCCGCCTTACTGATTCTCCGATCTTAGCCACCACGAATTTCTCCACCACTATTAACGCCAGGGAATTGAGATACCGACATGTCCCATGGTATCAACAAACAACAGAGCTTCGTGCCGCACCCTCAAGGAGCCGCGTAGGCTGATATGGACGCCCATGACCAGATTCTATCCGATCCAGATATCTTTGGGCAAGATCTCCGGCAGCAGTTCCAGAACACATCGACATCCAGATCGAGGAGGATTGATCATGTAGACCGTTGTCGTGATGTGATACGTCCATCTTCATCAAACATAGCATCCCCAAGCTTATGGCTTTGCATATCATTAGCATCATGGATATTCAAAGAATTCATACCAACAACATTGCAATCATGCTCATCATTCAGATATTTAGTGCCAAACATTTTATAGACTTCTTCTTCTAACACTTGAGCACAATTTTCCTTTCCATCATTTTCACGAAAGACATTATAAAGATGAAGCATATGAGGCAATCTCAATTCCATTTTTTTGTAGTTTTCTTTTATAAACAAAACTAGTGATAAAACAGGAAACTAAAAGATTCAATTGCAAGATCTAAAGATATACCTTCAAGCACTCACCTTCCCGGCAACGGCGCCAGAAAAGAGCTTGATGTCTACTATGCAACCTTCTTCTTGTAGACTCATGTTGGGCCTCCAAGCACAGAGTTTTGTAGGATAGTAGCAAATTTCCCTCAAGTGGATGACCTAAGGTTTATCAATCCGTGGGAGGCGTAGGATGACGATGGTCCCTCTCAAACAACCCTGCAACCAAATAACAAAGAGTCTCTTGTGTCCCCAACACACCCAATACAATGATAAATTGTATAGGTGCACTAGTTCGGCGAAGAGATGGTGATACAAGTGCAATATGGATGGTAGATATAGGTTTTTGTAATCTGAAAATATAAAAACAGCAAGGTAACTAGTAACAAAAGTGAGCGAAAACGGTATTGCAATGCTTCGAAACAAGGCCTAGGGTTCATACTTTCACTAGTGCAAGTTCTCTCAACAATGATAACATAATTAGATCATATAACAATCCCTCAATGTGCAACAAAGAGTCACTCCAAAGTCACTAATAGCGGAGAACAAATGAAGAGATAATTGTAGGGTACGAAACCACCTCAAAGTTATTCTTTCTGATCGATCTATTGGGCTATTCCTATAAGTGTCACAAACAGCCCAAGAGTTCGTACTAAAATAACACCTTAAGACACACATCAACCAAAACCCTAATGTCACCTAGATACTCCAATGTCACCACAAGTACCCGCGGGTTTCATTATATGATATGCATCACACAATCTCAGATTCATCTATTCAAACCAACACAAAGAACTTCAAAGAGTGCCCCAAAGTTTCTACCGGAGAGTCAAGACGAAAACGTGTGCCAACCCCTATGCATAAGTTCACAAGGTCACAGAACCCGCAAGTTGATCACCAAAACATACATCTAGTGGATCACGTGAATATCCCGTTGTCACCACAGATAAGCACATGCAAGACATACATCAATTGTTCTCAAATCCTTAAAGACTCAATCCGATAAGATAACTTCAAAGGGAAAACTCAATTCATTACAAGAAGGTAGAGGGGGAGAAATGTCATAAGATCCAACTATAATAGCACAGCTCACGGTACATCAAGATCGTGCCAAATCAAGAGCAAGAGAGAGAGAGGTCAAACACATAGCTACTGGTACATACCCTCAGCCCCGAGGGTGAACTACTCCCTCCTCGTCATGGAGACCTCCGGGATGATGAAGATGGCCACCGGTGATGGATTCCCCCTCCGGCAGGGTGCCAGAACAGGGTCCCAATTGGTTTTTGGTGGCTACAGAGGCTTGCGGTGGCGGAACTCCCGATCTAGGTTTTGTTCTGGGGTTTTTGGGATTTATAAGAGGTGTTGCCGTCGGGGACAAGTCAAGGGGGCCCACGAGGCGACGACAAGGATGGGGGGCGCGCCATCCACCCTTGTGGTGGCCTCGGGACTCCTCTCCGATATCTTTTCATTCCAGTATTATTCATATTTTCCAAAAGTATTCTCCATAAATTTTCAGGCTAATTGGACTCCGTTTGATATTCCTTTTCTGCGAAACTCAAAAACAAGGAAAAAATAGAAACTGGCACTGGGCTCTAGGTTAATAGGTTAGTCCCAAAAATGATATAAAACAGCATATAAATGCATATAAAACATCCAAGATGGATAATATAATAGCATGGAACAATCAAAAATTATAGATACGTTTCGGACGTATCAAGCATCCCCAAGCATAATTCCTGCTCGTCCTCGAGTAGGTAAATGATAAAAACAGAATTTTTGATGTGGAATGCTACCTAACATATTTATCCATGTAATTTTCTTTATTTTGGCATGAATGTTCATATCCATAAGATTGAAAACAAAAGTTTAATATTGACATAAAAACAATAATACTTCAAGCATACTAACAAGGCAATTATGTCTTCTCAAAATAACATGGCCAAAGAAAGCTATCCCTACAAAATCATATAGTCTGGCTATGCTTCATCTTCATCACACAAAATATTCAAATCATGCATAACCCCGATGACAAGCCAAGCAATTGTTCCATACTTTTGGTGTTTTCAAACCTTTTCAACTTTCACGCAATACATGAGCGTGAACCATCGATATAGCACTATAGGTGGAATAGGATATGGTGGTTGTAGAGAAGACAAAAAGAAGGAGATAGTCTCACATCAACTAGGCGTATCAACGGGCTATGGAGATGCCCATCAATAGATATCAATGTGATTGAGTAGGGATTGCCATCCAACGGATGCACTAGAGCTATAAGTGTATGAAAGCTCAAAAAAAACTAAGTGGGTGTGCATCCAACTCGCTTGCTCACAAAGATCTAGGGCAATTTGAGGAAGCCCATCATTGGAATATACAAGCCAAGTTCTATAATGAAAAATTCCAACTAGTATATGAAAATGACAACATAGGAGATTCTCTACCATGAAGATCATGGTACTACTTTGAAGCACAAGTGTGGTAAAAGGATAGTAGCATTGCCCCTTCTCTCTTTTTCTCTCATTTTTTTGTTTTTTTGGCCTCTTTTTTTATTTTATGTTTTATTTTTCGTCCGGAGTCTCATCCCGACTTGTGGGGGAATCATAGTCTCCATCATCCTTTCCTCACTGGGACAATGCTCTAATAATGATGATCATCACACTTTTATTTACTTACAACACAAGAATTACAACTCGATACTTAGAACAAAATATGACTCCATGTGAATGCCTCCGGCGGTGTACCGGGATGTGCAATGACTCAAGAGTGACATGTATGAAAGAATTATGAACGGTGGCTTTGCCACAAATACGATGTCAACTACATGTTCATGCAAAGCAATATGACAATGATGAAGCGTGTCATAATAAACGGAACAGTGGAAGTTACTTGGCAATATATCTCGGAATGGCTATGGAAATGCCATAATAGGTAGGTATGGTGGCTGTTTTGAGGAAGGTATATGGTGGGTGTATGGTACCGGCGAAAGTTGCACGGCACTAGAGAGGCTAGCAATGGTGGAAGGGTGAGAGTGCGTATAATCCATGGATTCAACATTAGTCATAAAGAACTCACATACTTATTGCAAAAATCTATTAGTTATCTAAACAAAGTACTACGCGCATGCTCCTATGGGGATAGATTGATAGGAAAAGACCATCGCTCGTCCCCGACCGCCACTCATAAGGAAGACATTCAATAAATAAATCATGCTCCGACTTCATCACATAACGGTTCACCATACGTGCATGCTACGGGAATCACTGTCGGGGGTATCGTGCGACATATGCCAAAGGATGGCTTATCATGGATGGGGACAAAAGTACGTCGCCGGGCTCTGGAAGCGGGAATGAGCGAGACCGCATACGCCTGCGAATCTTACCCAGGTTCGGGGCTCTCCTTGGAGATAACACCCCTAGTCCTGCTCTGCGGGGTCTCCGCATGATCACTACCTTAACAAGTAGCTACAAACTTGCTCCTTGAGCTGTTTTGCTAGAGGAGGAAGGAGGGCAAGGCTAGCTCTACTCCTCTCCCTATGTGTCTGTGTGAGTGCTGAACTCAGAAGGCTTTCTCCTCTCTACCCAGGTCCCAACCCCCTGCATGGGGTGACCTGGGGGGTTTATATAGGCCTACCCCCCAGGGATACAATGGTAATCCGGCTGGGCGTAGGACCCGGCCGTCAGTGTCTCTGGTCGACGGCTTCTCCGCCGACTGCAGGGGCCCGCCGCCTGGTGGGTCCCCCCGACTGTCTCGTACTCGGCCGACAAGCCGGGCCCGCCGCTTGCGGGTCCTATCGGCTGCGTAGCACTGTAGCCGTGCCACTGATGATCCATGCTTGGTCGGGGAGAGCGTGGCTACAGTCCCGCCGCCTGGCGGGCGTTTCACTGTAGCCACTCCCCGTCTCCTCTGGTTAATGGCGCACAAACTTCAAGGAAGGGGGAGGGCCGCCTGCTAGGAGCCGGCCTCCCCCGAGCCGACTGGTCAGGGCTCGCTGCCTCCTGGCCTCTCACGGATAGGTAGGGCCCGCCGCCTGCGGGCCGTACCGACAGCCCATCGTGGGAGCATGGCTTCCTCTGCCATGGGTAATGTCATGAGCAGCATGGCAACAGTGCCTCGTCGGGCGTGGGATGTCCGCTTGTTACGCTGCACTGTGGCCACGCTCTGCCCTGGATTCGGGGGTAGCAGGCTTGTACTGTAGCCACGCCCCGTCTCGTCGTGTTTATGTGGGCGCTAACTTTGAGGGCCCGAGGGGCCTCCTGCTAGCATCCGGCTTCCCAGGAAGCCGCCTGCTAGGAGTCGGCCCACTTCATGGCCGTCTTCTGGATTCCGCCGCCTCCTAGCAACCGGCCGGTTGGACCAGCCAGCCCCAAGAAGGCGGTCCTTTGCCTTTGATGTTTGAGGGGCGCAGCCTGCCCCGATGTCTTGAAATACCAAGGGGAGCTGATGAGGCTACCCGTGGTCATTTACTCCGACAGTAGTCCCCGAAGCTGGTGGGGCGCTGCGGTTGAAAGGGCGAGAAGCCCCAGCAGCTTCTTACTCCGGGTTGTGTGGTGTCCTGCTTCGTCCGTCTTCCGAGGTGCCGACTGGTAGGTGTCGGCCGTGACCAGGCTGGCCGCCTGGCGATCTCGTAACGCCGTGGTGGGGACCAGGCGGCATGGCGGCCGGACGCCAGGCTCGCCGCCCATGCATGCAGGCCACACGGCGTTAGCAGGCCAAGCCGGCCTGCCAGCCCAAGCGTGTGACGGGACATCGCCACAGGCTGGGGCCCTCCCCTACAGTGCCTCGGCACGCGCGCGGATCTGCTGCGGCCGAGGTAGACGGTTGGGCTTCTGCGGTATTTAATACGCGCCTTTACTGGCGCCGCAATCGTGGGATCGTGGGGGAGTGGGCGCAGTTAATCCCACGATCCCCCATGCTCTCGCCCCCTCGGCTCCGCCGCCTGGGGCTGTAAGTAGGGGGAGGAGGGGGGTGGCAGACGCACGCGTGCCCTCCTCTCCCCTCGCCATTCTTCTTCCTCTCCGCCGCCGCAGCGCCTCTTCCTCTTGCCAAAACGCTGCCGCAGCCCACCGCCATCGAGCTTCCTCTCACCGAAGCACTTCCTCGCTCCGCCGTGGCTTCGCCCACTCGCCACCGCGTCGCGCCTACGACGAGTTCCTTCGCCCATGGCGCGCTCACGGGCCGGCGACTGGGACGGTTCCAACATCCATGAGGATCATCTCTCCTTCGTTCGCCAAACACGGCGGCTGCCCCGGGAGACGAACGTGCGGGTACGTGTCCCCCCCGAGGCAGAAATCTCGCCGGTGCCGGAAGGCGATGAGCGCATCGTCTTCCGGTCCCATTTTCTTCGCGGCTTCGGCCTTCCCGCGAGCAGCTTCCTCCGCTCCTTTCTTGACTTCTACCGAGTCCAGCCGCACCACCTCACGCCGAATACGGTGGTGCTGCTGGCCGCCTTCGTCACTATGTGCGAAGGGTACCTCAGCACTCTCCCCACCCTTGAGCTCTGGGGGGAGTGCTTTTATCTCAAACTCGGCACTGCCACCAAGGGCCAGGCGGCTCAATGCGGAGCCTGCATGGCGGTGCGGCGTCCGGGCACCGGGAACCGCTTCCCACCCATCTCCCTGCTGCAGTCGGCCAAGCTGTGGCATAAATCTTATTTCTACGTCGAGAACATCCACCCGACGAGCGACTACGTCAACTTGCCGGCTTACGCAGCCGGCCCACCAGCCGAGCCGTGCGCCAACTGGCAGTACAGGCCGAGCTCCCTATCGGCCGCCTCCTCCGCCGCCCTCGCCCGACTTCAGGTGATGACGGAGTCGGAGGGCCCGAAGGGCTCGGATCTGCTGACCGCTTTCGTGACGTGCCGAGTTCTTCCCCTCCAAGCCCGGCCTCACATCATCAGCTGCATGAGCGGGTACCAGGACCCATGCCGGATGTGCACATGGGAGCTGCCGGATGTGGAGGTGGCCTGGCTGGTCAATTACTTCTCCAACTGCAAGCTATCGGAGACGGACTGGCGGTTCGGCAAGCGGCCGTACTACCGCGCACATCCGCCGCCTGCGGTGAGTCTTGCAATTCTTTTTATCTTTTGTTGGTCCGAGTTCTTGTTTTGCTGTCTGACTAGTCGGCCATGGTGCAGGTCCTCCCGGCCCAGTCGGCTGCCGGTGCTCTGGATCCAGGCTAGCAGTACATGCCGGACCGAACAAGGAGCGACGTGGACGATCCCGACTTGGGGGCGGCCGCCATGGAGGAGGACGACGCCACAGGTGGCGGCGGTGGAGCAGGCGACTCCGGAGGAGGAGGCGGCCTCGAGTCCTGGCCGGATGATGACGAGGAGGAGAAAGAGCCGCGCCGCACACACGGCACTGACAAAGCAGGCGCGAGCTCTTCAGCCATGCCGACTGAGCCAGGCGGCACACCAAAACGCCGAGCCGGCTCGTTGCTGTTCGGCAGGCGGCCGAAGAAGTCCAAGAACGCGGCCGCTGCGACCAGGCGGCAGGAGGCCGCCGCGAAGGCGGTCCAGTTCCAGAAGGCCCCGAAGCAGCCCCCGATGGTGTCCGCGTAAGTGCTTGGTTTCTCTTGCGTTTTCTTTTCTTCTTTCTTGCAACTCTTTCTGAGTTTCCTCCTGCCTTGTTTGGACAGGGCCCCGCTCTCTCTTGAGCGGTCCACCGCTGCTTCGGTGATCGGGGCGGCGGAGGGCTCTGCCAACACCCGCCGTGTGGACCTGCTCGCCGACCTCCGGGAGGCGACGGAGAGGAACGCGCAGGAGGCACGCGAGGAGCGGGAGGAGGTGGAGTGGCAGAAGGCGGAGGCGACCAAGGCGGCACAGGCGGATGCGGATGCGGCGGCCAAGGCCCAAGCCGACGCTGCGGCTAAGGTCCAGGCGGAGGCCGCAGCCAAGGCCCAGGCGGACGCGGCCGCCAAGGTGCAAGCGGAAGAGGCCGCACGCGGCCGGACTCCGCAACTCATCATCCCGCTGCGCGCAGCGCCACCAGCGCCAGAGAACCTGGCGCCAACTGGACGAGCAGGCCATGATCAGCCGGTTGTGGAGAGGCGAGGAGGCGATGCCATCGTCCCGAGGGCGGAGGTGCCCCTGCAAGCGCCGACTACCGAGGCCCAAGGCAGTCGGTCTAACGTGCCACCGGCGCCGCCAGTCAGAGGCGAGCTGGCGGTGGGGGTGACCCCTGTGGTCCGTTCTCCGGGGCGCCGACGTGCGGCGAAAGCGGCCTCGGCGCCACGAGCGCAGGAGATCGGGGCCGCAAGCTCGTCGGCCCCAGAGGCAGAGGCCACCAGTGCCGCCCCGCTAGAGTGGACGCCTAGGGGCGGGACGGGCGTGCTGAACAAGGCCGCGCAGGACGTTCAGGCCCAGCTCCAGGCCCAAGGCACCGCCCTCCAGCAGTATACGAAGACATTCTTGGCGACGCGAGCGGCCGTCCGGGTACATTTCTTTGCTTTGTTTTTTCTTTTCTCTTGCGATCTTCCGTGGAGGCGCACTAGCGCACCCACTGGGTGTAGCCCCCGAGTTCCGGGCCGGCTGCTGAGCAGGCCGCTCGCAACTTTAAGGTAAGTTCTGAGTGCTAACTTGTTATCTCTCCTTTTGTCTTTGTTGTAGGACTACCACAACATCTGCGCGGCCGCCTTCAACTCCTAGGTCCAGGAGCTGGCTAAGCGGACCACCGACCTGGCCGAAAGCCAGAGTAAGCATTCTGTCTTCTTTCTCGTGGGGGCGCGTCAGCGCACCCGCTGGGTGTAGCCCCCGAGATTCGGGCCGACTGCTGAGCAGTCGGGCCGGATCTTCCGGCAACCACTTTTCTTTTTGGTCAACTTTGTTGATTCTCTTCTCTTTCTCAATTTTGCAGGAGCCAACGCCACACTGCAGCAGCGCCTGGGCGAGGTCCAGACCGAGTTGCGCGCCAAGGAGGAGGAGCGCATCAAGGCGGCCCAGGAGCGCGACCGTCTGGCCAAGAGGTTGGCGGACCAGCACAAGGCGGAGCTCCAGAGATTCAAGGAGGCAGAAGGCGCCCTCCAGGCCGAGTTTGAGACCGAGCGCTCGAAGTGGGTTGAGAAGGAGGCGATCCTCGCCGCTGGCTACGACGAGATTGAGGATATGATCGATGGTAATCTTCTTTCTTTGGAATAGCTGCCGACTGCATCGAGAGTCGGCTTCCGACTTCTGATCTTTGTTTTTTCTTCGCATAGGCTTCTTTCCTGGACACGCCGTCGCCGTCAGCCAGGACATCGAGGCGCGACGTGACCAGCGTAGGAGGGAAGGAGTGGAGATCCCGCTCGACGCGCCTCGAAACATGAACGAGCAGCTCCTGGCCGTCAGGACGCGCCTGCAGCCGATTCACCATCTGCTCCGCCGCCTTCAACGCGCCGGATCCCAGCTGGTTTCCGCCCTCTGGCCAGGCGTCCGAGCTCCACGCACCCCCAGTCGGACCGCCGACTGGTTAGAGGTGGCGATCGGCCGCTTCGAGGCTTGGAAGGGCTCCTCCGCTCGGCAGGCGCCCGAAGGGCCCTGGAGTTTGTCAGGGCGTGGTATCCTGGGCTGAACCTAGCCCAGTTGGCCACGTTCCGGCAGGAGGCCAGGGAAGAGTTGGTGGCAGTGGGGCCTGCGCTCACTCGTCGTGCGGCGGCGATCGCCGAGTACACCAAGACTGGTGTCTTCCTCCCCGAGCTGGACGAGGAGGGTGCCGAGGTGCCGCCGGACTGGTTCGGGCTGAACCCGGATGACGGCGAGGACTCGGCGGAAGAAATCGCCTCCAGCGACGAAGGCGAGGACGAGGAAGGCGAGGATGATGAAGATGACGCACCGGAGGGCAGAGCGGACGGCCAGCCTCAGCTCGATCGAGCCTCGAGCAACGAGCCGCACGTGGGTGCACCGACTGCTGCTGATAGCGACCAAGCCGAAACTCGCCAGACGGCCACTCCACCAGCCGGTGCCGCCGACTCCACCAACCTACCAAACCCGCCTACTGCTCCTCTGGCCTAGGCTGCCAGCTTCATCTTATCTTTTCCTGCTTTTGTAGTCTCTAGAACAAACTTGTTAAATTCACGCAGTTCCACCCGCTTGGGGTGTATTCAAACTTTGTTGAATGCTGGCCGAGGGCCTCTTGGTATGTAACTTAATTCTTGCACAGGCTGTGCTTTGCCGAGCTCCGACTTGTCTTGCTTTCCGTTCTTTTGGCTTTTTTCGTTGCCGCCTTCCCTTGGCTGCCACCTTGCCAGCCAGACAACCGTTCTTCGATCTGTTGGCTGGGTCAGGTATTTTGCCATTTTGGGAAGGCAAGTACTTTGGCCGCTTAGAATGTAGCAAGTTAAGTGAGAAGCCGGCCGGCCGGCTGCTCAGCAGCCGGACGGCTAGGCGAGAAGCCGGCTTCGCCTATGTGAGTGCTTTCGTCCTTAGCCATTTTTCATGTGGGCACCATTTCCTACATTTGACTCTTGCCGGCCATACAGTCGCTCTGCGAGCTGCGGCTTATGGCAAGAGAGGGCTTAGATGCCGGCACACTACTTTTTCGACTGCAGGTAGCGCCGACATAGTACAAGGCGGCAAGCCCCCGGGCCGACTGGTTGGACCCGGTGCCGGGCGGAGGAATGAAAAAACTCATTCACAGGCATGAAACTTATCATATAGATGAGAGAGGTAGCCCCCGAGTGCTCCTCGAGGGACCTGGTGTCTTTGCGCTTAATACAAAAGGTAGCGTGGTACATACTGCATTAACTGGCCGCGTCTTGCTGCGTTGTTGAAGTCCCCGGGCCGACTGCTGCAGCCACCGGGCCGGGTTGTGGAGTCCCCGGGCCGGGTGCGACTGCTGCAGTCTTCGAGCCGCTTGGTGAAGTCCACAGGACGGCTGCCGCAGCCCCCGGGCCGGGTTGCAAAGTCCCCGGGCCGGGTGCGACTGTCGCAGTCCCCGTGCCACCTGCTGAAATCCCCAGGCCGGCTGCTGCAGCCCCCGAGTCGGATCCGACTGCTTCGAGGGCAGCCAGCGCGAAGATGGAATCTGATTCCGAGGAAGGCTTGATAGATGGCTTGCGGAGACACTGAAGGGACACGCCGGCTGGTATGGCCTGCCGGGTGGAGCCGATTCGCGCCAGGGCATCTGCTTGCTCGTTGTCGGCCCGTGGCACGTGAAGGAACTCGCACCCGTCAAAATATCCGCTGATCTGCTGGATGAGGGAGCGGTAGCTCACCATGATTGCATCCTTGGCGTCCCAGTCGCCAGACGACTGTTGGACCACCAAGTCCGATTCGCCTTAGCACAGAATCCGGCGGATGCCAATCTCCTTGGCCAGCCGGAGTCCTTGTACTAGTGCCTCGTACTCGGCCACGTTGTTGGAGGCGGCAAAATGGATTTGCAACGTGTATCTAAGCTTGTCACCTTTGGGAGAGGTGAGGACGATGCCAGCTGCTGGTCTTCAACCGTCGCCACCTGCCGGCTGGTCGTAGCCGGCTGCTGGGCCTTGCGCTTGTTGTCGTTTGGCTGTTGGTGCCGACTGGAATCACCAGCCGGCGTCTGAGGGGCCGGAGGGAGCATCTTTCCTGATGCGTCCACTCGGAGCTCCGACTTCATGGAGGAGTCAGCAGCGGCGTACTTGTCCGCTATGATTAGCGGCTCGTCGAGGGTGGCCGGCTCATCGCAGAGGAGTCGGTGCTTGAGTAGGGTGCCCTCCCGGTACCCAGCAGTGAAGTATTCTATGGCTTGCACCTCATGCACCCCTTCGCAGGAGTTGTGCAGTTCAGCCCACCGCGTCAAGTAGTCGCGGGTAGACTCAGTCGGGCCTTGGACGCATAGAGAGAGCTAGCGAGGTTTGGGCGGTCGCTTGTAGGTGTTGGTGAAGTTGCGGATGAAAACTTTGGTGAAGTCTAGCCAGCTGTTGACGTTGTAGGGCTTGAGGATGTTCAGCCATGTCCGGGCCGTGCCCTGGAGCATGAGCGGAACGTACTTTACGGCAACGCGCTTCTTGCCGTTCGCTATGCTGACGGCCGTGGAGTAGTCCACCAGCCAGTCCTCCGGCTTCACAGAGACGATGTACTTGGGGGTGTCCCGAGGGAGCGAGAACCCTTTGGGGAAGGGCTCGTCGCGAATGCGGGGGCCGAAACAAGGCGGGCCGATCGCGTCTTCTTCTTCTAACGCCAGGGATTGAGCCAAGCGGTCGATCCAGTGGTGGGCGTCGTTATCTCCGACTCCTTCACGGGGGCCCAGCCGGCCTCCGAGAGTCGGATGCTCAACAGGCGGCGGGGAGGCGCGCCTCTCCCTGCGCGGGAGAGGTGGACGACCGTCCCGCCGTTCCACTGCTCGTGGGCGGCCGTCTTGGTCACGCTCGATGGAGAGGCGGGTGCAGCTGCGGCTAGCAACCGGATCTTGGTCGCGGGCGCCCCCTCTCGGCGTCCGGGAGGTCGCGCCATGCTCTCGGCGAGGGGGAAGGTTCTCGGCCTGCAAGCCGGGTTCCACCACGCGGCGGCCAGCTTCTTGCTGCGCGGTGGCCGCGTCGATGAGCTGCTGGACGCACCCCGTCATGCAGCGACGCTCGTCGCCCTCCAGGTGGTCCAGCTCGTCTGCCGCCGCCTGGGCGGCGCATAAGTTCTCCATCGGCGTAGCGTAGACTGGGCGGTCGACCCCCAACATGCTGGCGATGGCTGCGCCGCGCTGCCGGACCGTGCCCGCACGGCTGGGTTCGCCAGCAGCCGGCGTGCCGCAGACGACAAGGTCGATCTCGCGGTTGTAGGCCTCGGTGAGGCGTCTCATGGCCGCCAACTTGTTGGCGCTGTCGAGGAGTGCGATACGGCACGCCTCCAGCGTTTCGCCGTTTGCACCAGGCACTACGAGCGCGGACAGGTCCCGCATTGCCGCCAGCAACGGGTCCCGGCCGGCCTGGTCGGAGGCTCCGTCGTGGCTGACGACCAGCACCACGGTGACGGTGCTGGCGCTACTATCTGCAGCAGGGAGCGGGTCGTTGAAGATCACCACGTCAGCGAGGAAGGCATCAGAAAGCGCGACATCGGCGTCGATGACCATGTCGTCGGACGGGTCGGTGGAGCCAATGGCCTCCAGGTCGGAGACCGGCTCGTTGGTGATGTGAAGCTTGCCGAGGGAGTCGATGAGGCAACTTTCGGGGCCGGCCACGCCCGCTACAAGTGCGGGCTCGTCGGAGAGGCGGATCCCGCCGATGAGGTCAGTGAAGCTGATTGCGGCGCAAGCAACTTCCGTGCCGCGTAGCGTGTCAGCACAAACATCGTCAGGCGTGTCGGGCTAGCTGCGCTCGCCAGGAAGGAAGAGGGTTCCCGTCCAAAAGGATGGCTTATCATGGATGGGGACAAAAGTACGTCGCCGGGCTCTGGAAGCGGGAATGAGCGAGACCGCATACGCCTGCGAATCTTACCCAGGTTCGGGGCTCTCCTTGGAGATAACACCCCTAGTCCTGCTCTGCGGGGTCTCCGCATGATCACTACCTTAACAAGTAGCTACAAAATTGCTCCTTCAGCTGTTTTGCTAGAGGAGGAAGGAGGGCAAGGCTAGCTCTACTCCTCTCCCTATGTGTCTGTGTGAGTGCTGAACTCAGGAGGCTTTCTCCTCTCTACCCAGGTCCCAACCCCCTGCATGGGGTGACCTGGGGGGTTTATGTAGGCCTACCCCCCAGGGATACAATGGTAATCTGGCCGGGCGTAGGACCCGGCCGTCAGTGTCTCTGGTCGCCGACTTCTCCGCCGACTGCAGGGGCCCACCGCCTGGTGGGTGCCCCCGGCTGTCTCGTACTCGGCCGACAAGCCGGGCCCGCCGCTTGCGGGTCGTTTCAGCTGCGTAGCACTATAGCCGTGCCACTAATGATGTATACTTGGTCGGGGAGAGCGTGGCTACAGTCCCGCCGCCTGGCGGGCGTTTCACTGTAGCCACTCCCCGTCTCTTCTGGTTAATGGCGCACAAACTTCAAGGAAGAGGGAGGGCCGCCTGCTAGGAGCCGGCCTCCCCCGAGCCGACTGGTCAGGGCTCGCCGCCTCCTGGCCTCTCACGGACAGGTAGGGCCCGCTGCCTGCGGGCCGTACCGACAGCCCGTCGTGGGAGCATGGCTTCCTCTGCCATGGGTGATGTCATGAGCAGCATGGTAACAGTGACGCGTCGGGCGTGGGATGTCCGCTTGGTACGCTGCACTGTGGCCATGCTCTGCCCTGGATTCGGGGGTGGCAGGCTTGTACTGTAGCCACGCCCCGTCTTGTCGTGTTTATGTGGGCGGTAACTTTGAGGGCGCGAGGGGCCGCCTGCTAGGAGTCAGCCCACTTCATGGCCGTCTTCTGGATTCCGCCGCCTCCTGGCAACCGGCCGCTTGGACTAGCCGGCCCCAAGAAGGCGCTCCTTTGCCTTTGATGTTTGAGGGGCGCAGCCTGCCCCGATGTCTTGAAATACCAAGGGGAGCTGATGAGGCTACCCGTGGTCATTTACTCCGACAATCACAAACCTTAACACAAGTATTTCTCAAATCCACAGTTACTCACTAGCCTGACTCTAATATCACCATCTTTATATCTCAAAACAATCATAAGGAATCAAACTTCTCACAGTATTCAATGCACTTTATTTGAAAGTTTTTATTATATCCCTCTTGGATGCCCATCATATTAGGACTAAATTCATAACCTAAGCAAATTACCATGCTGTTTAGAGAGACTCTCAAAATAATATAAGTGAAGCATGAGAGTTCAACAATTTCTTCAAAATAAAACCACCGCCGTGCTCTAAAAGATATAAGTGAAGTACTAGAGCAAATGACAAACTACTCCACAAGATATAAGTGAAGACCAATGAGTAGTCGAATAATTATGTAACTATGTGAAGACTCTCTAACATTTAAGAATTTCAGATCTTGGGATACTATTCAAACAGCAAGAAAAACAAAATAAAATGACATTCTAAAAATAGCACACATCATGTGAAGAAGTAAAAATTTAGGCTCAACCGATACTAACCGATGATTGTTGATGAAGAAAGGTGGGATGCCAACCAGGGCATCCCCAAGCTTAGATGCTTGAGACTTCTTGAAATTTAACTAGGGATGCCTTGGGCATCCCCAAGCTTGAGCTTTTTTGTCTCCTTAATTCCTTTTATATCACGGTTTCCCTAAATCTTAAAAACTTCATCCACACAAAACTCAACAAGAACTTGTGAGAAAAGTTAGTATAAATCAAATGCAAAACCTTATCATTCTCTACTGTATCAAATCACTAAAATAATTATTTAACATTGCATACTAAATGCCTCTGCATATTTAATACTCCTATCCTCAAATAGAATCATTAAACAAGCAACCATATGCACACAATGCAAACATAACAGCAATCTGTCAAAACAGGACAGTCTGTAAAGTGTGCAATTTTACTCATACTTCCCTAACTCCAAAAATATGAAAATTTACTACAATGTAGAAAATTTCTTTTTACTCATTGTGTAAAAATTTCAAGATTTTACCACGTTCTGAATTTCCAGAAGAATTCAGATAATTATAGAAAACTTTCTGTTTTCAAAACAGCAACATATAGACTTGCAAAGTAAGCATGGTAAAGGCTACACTTAACCTTTTTATTGAACTAAAAGATGCAATACATTACTCTAAATAACATAAAGCAAATACTAATAAAATAAAAAGATTCTCCAAGCAAAACTCATATCGTGTGACGAATAAAAATATAGTTCCAAGTAAGGTTACCAATAATGTTGGAGACGAAAGAGGGGATGCCTTCCGGGGCATCCCCAAGCTTAGTTGATTGGATCTTACTTGAATATTACCTTGGGGTGCCTTGGGAATACCCAAGCTTAGGGTCTTGTCACTTCTTATTCTCATCATATCGATATCGCACCCAAAACTTGAAAAATTCAATCACACAAAACTTAACGGAACTTCGTGAGATGGGTTAGTATGATAAAACAAATCATTCACTTTGGTACTGTCAAGACAAGATTCAAATTTTTTATCACCTGATACCTACTTTACCCTATCATTTCTACAATTTATATTGAGCAATATAATCCATAGAAACTAAGAAACAAGCAAACTATGCATCGAAAACAGAATCTGTCAAAAACAGAACAGTCTGTAAAGATCTGAATTAAGCTCATACTTCTGTTACTCCAAAAATTATGAAAAATTAGCACAACTATTATGTTCAAAAGTATATCAATCTTGTGTAAAAAATTCAGATCAAAAGAATGTTCCAGTGAATTTTAGAAATTCCTGGACTGGGCACAAAAGTTTCTGTTTTTGCGCAGAATCAAGTCAACTATCATCCACACTATCCCAAATGTTCTACTTGGCACTTTATGGAAACAAAAGCTATAAAACATGATTAATACAGTAGCCTAATCATGTGAACACACAAAAAAACTAGGGGTAAATATTGGGTTGTCCCCCAACAAGCGCTTTTCTTTAATGCATTTTTAAGCTAGGCATGATGATTTCAATGATGCTCATATAAAAGATAAGAATTGAAACATAATGGGAGCATCATGAAGAATATGACTAGCACATTTAAGTCTAAACCACTTCCTATGCATAGGAATTTTGTGAGAAAACAATTTATGGGAGCAAGAATCAACTAGCATAGGAAGGTAAAGCAAGCAAAACTTCAAGATTTTCAACACATAGAGAGGAAACTTGATATTATTGCAATATGTTGAAGCATATGTTCCTCTCTCATAATAATTTTCAGTAGCATCATGAATGAATTCAATAATATAGCTATCTCATAAAGCATTATTTTCATGATTCACATGCACAAAAAAATTATTACTCTCCACATAAGCAAATTCCTTCTCATTCATAATAGTGGGAGAAACTCAACAAAATAACTATCATGGGATTGAAAATTAAAATAAAGATGACAAGTTTCATGGTTATCATTATTCTTTATAGAATACATGTCATCACAATAATCATCATAGATAGGAGGCATGCTTTCATCATAATAAATTTGCTCATCATAACTTGGGGGACTAAAAATATCATCTTCATCAAACATAGCATCCCCAAGCTTATGGCTTTGCATATCATTACCATCATGGATATTCAAAGAATTCATACCAACAACATTGCAATCATGCTCATCATTCAGAGATTTAGTGCCAAACATTTTATAGACTTCTTCTTCTAACACTTGAGCACAATTTTCCTTTCCATCATTTTGACGAAAACATTATAAAGATGAAGCATATGAGGCAACCTCAATTCCATTTTTTTGTAGTTTTCTTTTATAAACAAAACTAGTGATAAAACAAGAAACTAAAAGATTCAATTGCAAGATCTAAAGAAATACCTTCAAGCACTCACCTCCCCGGCAACGGCGCCAGAAAAGAGCTTGATGTCTACTACACAACCTTCTTCTTGTAGACTCGTGTTGGGCCTCCAAGCGCAGAGTTTTGTAGGACAGCAGCAAATTTCCTTTAAGTGGATGACCTAAGGTTTATCAATCCATGGGAGGCGTAGGATGAAGATGGTCTCTCTCAAACAACCCTGCAACCAAATAACAAAGAGTCTCTTGTGTCCCCAACACACCCAATAAAATGATAAATTGTATAGGTGCACTAGTTCGGCGAAGAGATGGTGATACAAGTGCAATATGGATGGTAGATATAGGTTTTTGTAATCTGGTAATATAAAAACAGCAAGGTAACTAGTAACAAAAGTGAGCGAAAACGGTATTGCAATGCTTCGAAACAAGGCCTAGGGTTCATACTTTCACTAGTGCAAGTTCTCTCAACAATGATAACATAATTAGATCATATAACAATCCCTCAACGTGCAACAAAGAGTCACTCCAAAGTCACTAATAGCGGAGAACAAACGAAGAGATTATTGTAGGGTACGAAACCACCTCAAAGTTATTCTTTCTGATCGATCTATTGGGCTATTCCTATAAGTGTCACAAAAAGCCCAAGAGTTCGTACTAAAATAACACCTTAAGACACACATCAACCAAAACCCTAATGTCACCTAGATACTCCAATGTCACCACAAGTATCCGCGGGTTTGATTATACGATATGCATCACACAATCTCAGATTCATCTATTCAAACCAACACAAAGAACTTCAAAGAGTGCCCCAAAGTTTCTACCGGAGAGTCAAGACGAAAACGTGTGCCAACCCCTATGCATAAGTTCACAAGGTCACAGAACCCGCAAGTTGATCACCAAAACATACATCTAGTGGATCACGTGAATATCCCATTGTCACCACAGATAAGCACATGCAAGACATACATCAAGTGTTCTCAAATCCTTAAAGACTCAATCCGATAAGATAACTTCAAAGGGAAAACTCAATTCATTACAAGAAGGTAGAGGGGGAGAAACATCATAAGATCCAACTATAATAGCAAAGCTCGCGGTACATCAAGATCGTGCCAAATCAAGAACACGAGAGAGATCAAACACATAGCTACTGATACATACCCTCAGCCCCGAGGGTGAACTACTCCCTCCTCGTCATGGAGACCGCCGGGATGATGAAGATGGCCACCGATGATGGATTCCCCCTCTGGCAGGGTGCCGGAACAGGGTCCCGATTGGTTTTTGATGGCTACAGAGGCTTGCGGCGGCGGAACTCCCGATCTAGGTTTTGTTCTGGGGTTTTTGGGATTTATAAGAGGTGTTGGCGTCGGGGACAAGTCAAGGGGGCCCACGAGGCGACGACAAGGACGGGGGCGAGCCCTAGGGGGGGCGCCCTCCACCCTTGTGGTGGCCTCGGGACTCCTCTCCGATATCTTTTTGTTCCAGTATTATTCATATTTTCCAAAAGTATTCTCCGTAAATTTTCAGGCCAATTGGACTCCATTTGATATTCCTTCTCTGCGAAACTCAAAAACAAGGAAAAAACAGAAACTGGCACTGGGCTCTAGGTTAATAGAATAGTCCCAGAAATCATATAAAATAGCATATAAATGCATATAAAACATCCAAGATGGATAATATAATAGCATGAAACAATCAGAAATTATAGATACGTTGGAGATGTATCACCAATCTATGCACCTGCACAAACAATCAAACACTTGCACCCAACGCGATAAAGGGGTTGTCAATCCCTTCACGGTCACTTGCAAGGATGGGATCTGATAGAAATAGATATAAAAGACTACTAAAACGTAAAACAAAGTAAAAACAAATAAATTGGAGCAAGGTATTTTTGGTTTTTTTGGTTTATAGATCTGAAAATATATGATGGAAAATAGACCCGGGGGCCATAGGTCTCACTAGAGGCTTCTCTCTTGAAAGAAAACATACGGTGGGTGAACAAATTACTGTCGATCAATTGATAGAAAAGCGCAAAGTTATGACAATATCCAAGGCAATGATTATGAATATAGGCATCACGTCCGTGTCAAGTAGACCGACTCCTGCCTGCATCTACTACTATTACTCCACACATCGACCGCTATCCGGCATGCATCTAGAGTATTAAGTTCATAAGAACGGAGTAACGCCTTAAGTATGATGACATGATGTAGAGGGATAAACTCAAGCAATATGATGAAAAACCCATCTTTTTACCCTTGATGGCAACAATACAATACGTGCCTCGCTACCCCTACTTTGTCACTGGGTGAGGGACACCGCAAGATTGAACCCAAAACTAAGCACCTCTCCCATTGCAAGAAGAACCAGTCTAGTTGGCCAAACCAAACCGATAATTTGAAGAGAAATACAAAGATGTCAAATCATGCATATAAGAATTCAGAGAAGATTCAAATAATATTCATAGATAATCTGATCGTAAATCCATAATTCATCGGATCTCGACAAACACATCGCAAAAGAATATTACATCGGATAGATCTCCAAGAACATCGAGGAGAACATTGTATTGAAGATCAAAGAGAGAGAAGAAGCCATCTAGCTACTAGCTATTGACCCGTAGCTCTGTGGTAAACTACTCACGCTTCATTGGAAGGGCAATAGAGTTGATGTAGAAGCCTTCCATGATCGAATCCCCCTCCGGCAGGGTGCCGGAAAAGGCCCCAAGATGGGATCTCACGGGTACAGAAGGTTGCGGCAGTGGAAAAATATTTTGGTGGACGCCTCTGGTCGTTTGGGAATATTTAGGAATTTATAGGCCAAAGATTAGGGATGGAGGAGCTTCGGGGGGCCCACAAGCCCTCAGGGCGCCCCCCCCCCTAGGGCGCGCCCCTGAGGATTGTGGCCGGCTCGGGACTCCTCAGACGTCATCTCCAAGTCCTACGGGTGTCTTCTGGTCCAAGAAAAATCATCACGAAAGTTTTATTCCGTTTGGACTCCGTTTGGTATTCCTTTTCTGTAAAACTCAAAAATAAGGAAAAAACAGAAACTGACCCTGGGCTCTAGGTTAATAAGTTAGTCCCAAAAATAATATAAAAGAGCATATTAATGCATATAAAACATCCAAAACAGATAATATAATAGCATGGAATAATCAAAAATTATATATACGTTTGAGACGTATCAATGCATTTTTTCGTAAGGGGCCGATTTGGATCCACATGTTTCATGCTATGGTTAGATTTATCTTAATTCTTCTTTCGTAGTTGCGGATGCTTACGAGAGGGGTTAATCATAAGTGGGAGGCTTGTCCAAGTAAGGACAGCACCCAAGCACCGGTGCACCCACATATCAAATTATCAAAGTAACGAACACAAATCATATGAGCATGATGAAAACTAGCTTGACAATAATTCCCATGTGTCCTCGGGAGCGCTTTGCTTTATATAAGAGTTTGTCCAGGCTTGTCCTTTGCTACAAAAAGGACTGGGCCACCTTGCTGCACCTTTGTTACATTTGTTACTTGTTACCCGTTACGAATTATCTTATCACAAAACTATCTGTTAACAATAATTTCAGTGCTTGCAGAGAATACCTTGCTGAAAACCGCTTGTCATTTTCTTCTGCTCCTCGTTGGGTTCGACACTCTTACTTATCGAAAGGACTATGATAGATCCCCTATACTTGTCGGTCATCAAGACTCTTTTCTGGCGCCGTTGCCGGGGAGTGAAGCGCCTTTGGTAAGAAAAAATTTATATAGTGTGCTGAAATTTACTGTCACTTGTTGCTATGGAAAATAATCCTTTGAGGGGCTTGTTCGGGGTATCTTCACCCCGACCGGAAGAGCAAAGATTTTCCCCTCAACCAATTGAACCTACTGAAAATATTTATTATGAAATTCCTTCGGGTATGATAGAGAAACTGCTAGCTAATCCTTATGCAGGAGATGGAACATTACATCCTGATATGCATCTAATCTATGTGGATGAAGTTTGTGGATTATTTAAGCTTGCACGTTTGCCCGAGGATGAAGTCAAGAAGAAGTTCTTCCCTTTATCTTTGAAGGAGAATACATTGACATGGTATAGGCTATGCGATGATATTGGGACTTGGAATTACAACCAATTGAAATTGGAATTTCATCAGAACTTTTATCCTATGCATCTAGTTCATCGTGATCAGAATTATATTTATAATTTTGGCCTCGTGAAGGAGAAAGTATCGCTCAAGCTTGGGGGAGGCTTAAGTCAATGTTATATTCATGCCCCAATCATGACCTCTCAAGAGAAATTATTATTCAGAATTTTTATGCTCGGCTTTCTCGTAATGATCAATCCATGCTCGATACTTCTTGTATTGGTTCTTTTATGAAGAAGACTATTGACTTCAAATGGGATTTATTGGAAAGAATAAATGCAACTCTGAAGATTAGGAACTCGATGAAGGTAAGGAGTCAGGTATAAACCTCAAGTTTGATTGTGTTAAATCTTTTATGATACCGATGCTTTTCATGAATTTAGCACTAAATATGGACTTGACTCTGAGATAGTAGCTTCTTTATGTGAATCATTTGCTACTCATGTTGATCTCCCTAAGGAGAAGTGGTTTAAATATCATCCTCCCATTGAAGGGAAAATAGTAGAACCTATTAAAGCTAAAGAGGAAACTATTACCTATAATGTTGATCCTATTGTTCCTACTACTTATATTGAGAAACCACCTTTCCCTGTTAGAATAAAGGAATATGCTAAAGCTTCAGCTGTGGATCGTAAGAGTTATACTAGAACACCTACACCCCCTGAACAAATTAAAGTTAAATCTAGTATTGCTATGGTTAAAGATCTCTTGGTCGATAATATTGATGGGCATGTTATTTATTTCTGTGATGAAGCTGCTAGAATTACTAGACCTGATGATAAAGATAAACATAGACCTATTGTTGGCATGCCTGTTGTTTCTGTTAAAATAGGAGATCATTGTTATCATGGCTTATGTGATTTGGGTGCTAGTGTGAGTGCAATTCCCTTTACTTTATATCAAGAAATTATGAATGATATTGCACCTGCTGAAATAGAAGATATTGATGTCATTATTAAGCTTGCCAATAGAGATACTATATCACCAATTGGGATTGTTAGAGATGTTGAAGTCTTGTGTGGGAAAATAAAATACCATACTGATTTTCTAGTTCTTGGCTCCCCACAAGATGATTTTTGTCCCATTATATTTGGTAGACCTTTCTTGAACACTGTTAATGCCAAAATAGATTGTGAGAAAGAAACTGTTACTGTAAGTTTTGGGGATGTGTCTCATGAGTTTAATTTCTCCAAATTTCGTAGACAACCCCATGATAAAGAATTGCCTAGTAAAGATGAAAATATTGGTCTTGCTTCTATTGTTGTGCCTCCTAGTGATCCTTTAGAACAATATTTGCTAGACCATGAAAATGATATGTTCATCAATGAAAGAAAGGAATTAGATGAGATTTTCTTTAAACGGATGCCTGTTTTGAAACACAATTTTCCTGTTGAAACTCTTGGAGATCCTCTACCACCCAAGAGTGATTCTGTGTTCGATCTTAAACAATTACCTGATACTTTGAAATATGCTTATCTTGATGAGAAAAAGATATATCATGTTATTATTAGTGCTAACCTTTCAGAGCATGAAGAAAAGAAATTATTCAAAACTCTGAAGAAGCACCATGCAGCTATTGGATATACTCTGTATAATCTTAAGGGCATTATTCCCACTCTATGTCAACACAAAATTAATATAGAACCCGATGCTAAACCATTTGTTGATCACCAGCGACGGTTGAATCCTAAAATGAAAGAAGTGGAAAGAAATGAAATACTAAAGCTTCTGGAAGTAGCTATAATTTATCATGTTGCTGATAGTAGATGGGTAAGTCCTGTTCATTGTGTCCCCAAGAAGGTAGGTATTACCGTTGTTCTTAATGATAAAAATGAATTGATTCCACAAAGAATTGTCACAGGTTATAGAATGGTTATTGATTTTAGAAAGTTGAACAAAGCTACTAGGAAAGATCATTATCCTCTACCTTTTATTGATCAAATGCTAGAAAGACTATCAAAACATACACACTTTTGCTTTCTAGATGGTTATTCTGTTTTTTCTCAAATACCTGTCTCACAAGAGGATCAAGAAAAAAATACTTTTACCTGCCCTTTTGGTACCTTTGCTTATAGACGTATGCCTTTTGGTTTATGCAATGCACCTGCTACTTTTCACAGATGTATGGCTGCTATATTCTCTGACTTTTGAGAAAAGATTGTTGAGGTTTTCATGGATGATTTCTCAATTTACGGAACTTCTTTTGATGATTGCTTAAGCAACCTTGATCGAGTTTTGCAGAGATGTGAAGAAACTAATCTTGTCTTGAATTGGGAGAAGTGCCACTTTATGGTTAATGAAGGTATTGTCTTGGGGCATAAAATTTCTGAAAGAGGTATTGAAGTTGATAAAGCTAAAGTTGATGCTATTGAAAAGATGCCGTGTCCTAAAGATATCAAAGGTATAAGAGGTTTCCTTGGTCATGCTGGTTTCTATAGGAGGTTTATTAAAAACTTCTCTAAAATTTCTAGGCCTCTCACTAATCCCTTGCAAAAAGATGTTCCATTTGTTTTTGATGATGATTGTGTAGAAGCATTTGAAATACTTAAGAAAGCCTTGCTTTATGCACCTAATGTTCAACCACCTGATTGGAACCTACCCTTTGAAATTATGTGTGATGCTAGTGATTATGCTGTTGGTGTTGTTCTAGGACAAAGAGTTGATAAGAAATTAAATGTTATCCATTATGCTAGTAAAACTCTATAAAGTGCTCAAAGAAATTATGCTACTACTGAAAAAGAATTTTTAGCAGTTGTCTTTGTTTGTGATAAGTTCAGATCTCATATTGTTGATTCCAAAGTAACCGTTCACACCGATCATGCTGCTATTAAATATCTTATGGAAAAAAAGGATGCTAAACCTAGACTTATTAGATGGGTTCTCTTGCTATAAGAATTTGATTTGCATATTATTGATAGAAAGGGAGCTGAGAACCCCGTAGCAGACAACTTGTCTAGGTTAGAGAATGTTCTTGATAACCCACTACCAATTGATGATAGCTTTTCTGATGAACAATTAGCTGTCATAAATGCTTCTCGTAGTACTCCATGCTATGCTGATTATGCCAATTATATTGTTGCTAAATTTATGCCACCTAGCTTCACACACCAACAAAAGAAAAAGTTTTTCTATGATTTAAGACATTAATTCTGGGATGACCCACACCTTTATAAAGAAGGAGTAGATGGTGTTATTAGACGTTATGTACCTGAGCATGAACAGGAACAGATCCTACGCAAGTGTCACTCCGAGGCCTACGGAGGACACCATGCTGGAGATAGAACTGCACATAAGGTATTACAATCTGGTTTTTATTGGCCTACTCTTTTCAAAGATGCTCGTAAGTTTGTCTTGTCTTGTGATGAATGTCAAAGAATTGGTAATATTAGTAGACATCATGAAATACCTATGAATTATTCACTTGTTATTGAACCATTTGATGTTTGGGGGTTTGATTATATGGGACATTTTCCTTCCTCTAATGGGTATACACATATTTTGGTTGCTGTTGATTATGTTACTAAGTGGGTAGAAGCTATTCCAACTAGTAGTGCTGATCATAACACTTCCATTAAAATGCTTAAAGAAGTTATTTTCCCGAGGTTTGGAGTCCCTAGATATTTAATGACTGATGGTGGTTCACACTTTATTCATGGTGCTTTCCGTAAATTTCTTGCTAAGTATGATGTTAACCATAGGATTACATCTCCTTATCATCCTCAGTCTAGTGGTCAACTAGAATTGAGTAATCGAGAAATAAAGTTGATTTTGCAAAAGAATGTTAATAGATCCAGAAAGAATTGTTCTAAGAAACTTGATGATGCATTATGGGCTTATAGAACTGCTTATAAAAACCCTATGGGTATGTCTCTATATAAGATGGTTTATGGAAAGGCATGTCACTTACCTCTTGAACTAGAACATAAAGCTTATTGGGCAATTAAAGAGCTCAACTATGATTTCAAACTTGCCGGTGAGAAGAGGTTATTTGACATTAGCTCTCTTGATGAATGGAGAACCCAAGCCTATGAGAATACCAAATTGTTTAAAGAAAAAGTTAAAAGATGGCATAATAAAAGGATACAAAAGCGTGAATTTAATGTAGGTGACCATGTCTTGCTATACAATTCTCGTTTAAGATTTTTTGCAGGAAAGCTTCTCTCCAAATGGGAGGGCCCTTACATTATCGAGGAAGTTTATCGTTTCGGTGCCATCAAAATCAACAACGCCGAAGGCACTAACCCGAAGGTGGTAAATGGGCAAAGAATCAAACACTGTATCTCAGGTACTCCCATAAATGTTGAGACCAATATTATTAATATGTAACACCCCCGGTGATTAGCAACAGTAATCGCTTTTGATAATGACATGTCAGCAAGCTTAATAGTGCATAATCATCATTAGCATCATATTGCATTTCAACTCCTAAGTCAAATTCAAATTTAAATGAAAGTGGAATATAAAAGTTGTCCAACATAGAAACTAAAATGTCAGATAAATAACAAATATTCCAGAGGCTATTCTAAAATTGAAACCAACATCATTGGAATTGGATAAGTGACTCGAACAACCTCAAACAGTGGATAAAGATAATATTTAATAACCATTTATTAAATCTGAAATAAATATGGAATTATATTTTGTCCAAACTAATTTTAGGTGTTAAGGAATAATGCACTGGTATTTATGAACTAGGTCTCATGTTTTACAAAAACCATTTTGAGGCCTAGCTATTTACTAGATTGAGAAAGGAGAATAAAGAAAAGGAAAAAGAAACAGAAAAAGAAAGACCCCCCTCTCCCTGGGCCGAATGGCCCAGCTAGCCACTTGCCGGCCCAGCTGCGGCCCACCCCCACTCCCCTTATCCACTCACCCCCAACCCTATCCACTCCCACCGACACCCCCTCGCTCACTCCTCCCCCCTCCTCCCGATCCAGAAACTGGATCAGGCCGACGCCGCCGACGTCGCCCGTCGCCGTTGGACGCCACCTCATCCGGCACCGCCTCTCCCTCCCCGCCGACGACCTCGTCCCCGACGTGCCCTCGCTCGGGCCCGAGCCCAGCGCGCTCGCCCCGACGCGCCCGACCGCGCCCCGTCTCCGCCTCGTCTCCGACGCCGTCGCGGACCGCCGTCGCCCTTGGACCTCGCCGCCTCGCCGGACTCCACCGACGCCGGCCTCCCCGTCGACCCGTCGTCTCCGGCCTCCACCCCGAGCCCCTCCTTGCGCTCGACGCCGACGCCCCGCCTCGACCCCGTCGCCGACCCCCCCTCCACGAGCTCGAGCCCGCTGCCCCGTCCCTGCAAATCTCGATGAGGCCCCAGGCCTCCCCCTCCCCTGCCCCGTGCACGCGCACGCGCGCCGCCCCGCATCCACGCTCACCGCGCGCCCTCGCCGCGCACGCCGCCCGCCCGCACGCCGCACGCCGGCGGCCGGCTCCCAAGCGCTCCTCCCCGCGCTGCCGCCTCTCCACCGCCACGGCCGGCGCGCCCCGCTCCGGCTCTTCCCTCCCACACCCACCCGCCGCGCCACACGCCCCTCGGCCTGGCCATTGCGTCCGCGCGCCCACGTCGTTGCCTGGCCGGCCCCGCGCCCCGCTCCGCCCGCCGTGGTTCCCTTTTTCCATTTCCCAAGACGTGGGGCTATTGCCCCTGAGCCACTGACCGAACGGGCCCACGGCCCAGAAACGATTTTAAGAATAAAAAAAAAATAAATAAAATAATTAATTAGTTAATTAGTTAGGTTAATTAACCCTAATCAGACTAATTTAATTATTAATTAGTTTTAGTTATGTTTAATTAGTTAATTAAACCTAGTTAACCTAAGCCTATGACAGGTGGGACCCACCCTGTCAGGTGGCTGCTGACGTCAGCATGATGTCAGCTGACGTCATCAATCACTGTTTCGGATAATGTTGAATTAAATAATTAATTAATTTCAGAAATTATAAAACTTTAGAAAATCATATCTTTTAAACCGTAACTCCGATCAAAATATTTTATACATGAAACTTGCTCGAACGACGATACGAACCCGAATACGTCCTCCGTATTCCCGTCAGACGCCCGCAGCTATAAACATTAACTTTTAGACCGATTTCAGTAAATGAATAGTGCCCAACTTTAATTAAATAAATCCAATAAATTCCTAATTAACTAAATCGTTTAGTTAGGCAGTAGAACACCCCCGGCATATCATTTAGGCATGTCATACATATTGTTTGCATTATTGCCGTGAATTTATTGTTCTCTCCCCCTCCTTCTCTCTCGATAGACGCCGAGACCGACGTCGCTGCTGTCGAGTACGACTACGCTACTGACGAGCAGCCCGTTGACGACCTCCCTCTCTTGCCAGAGCAACCAGGCAAGCCCCCCCCCCGCCCTTAGCCATTTCAGATATCGCCCATTCTATTCTCCTGCTTGCATTAGATTTCGCTACTGTTAATGTATGCTCCTATTCTGATGCATAGCCTGCTATTGTAACCTGTTCATTGCTACCTTACCTGCCTATGATAAACTGTTTAGTATAGGTTGGTATGAACCATCTGTGACCCCACCACCTTACTTTGTCGCCCCTGCTTGTTCATCGACGACTCGATCAACATGATCGTCGATCAGAGACAGACGCCTCACTTCACACCCCCCTTAGTTGTACGACTCTGCGTAGTAACTATCGAGTGCCGAGGGTGATACCTCGTAACGCACTCACGATGAATACTCTGCAGTATAGCTGTTCGGTCGTGGTCATCGAGGGTGATTCCTCCTTCTCCATGTCCGATACGACTCTGGCGTGCAACCCCTCAGTGTGAACCTCGAGGGTGATACCTCATACGTTCACCCTGATGAATATGACCACACGGTTACTTGACCTTTTTCACAGGCGGGTCCACCCTGGTGGGTACCCGCTGGGGATCTATGATTTCGGGTGTGCCGGAAGGGCACTCGAGTGTGACATTGTGGCGGAGTATCAGAGACTCTGATTGTCTCCGCTTGATACTAATTGAGCCTATTGGATTTGGGTGTGTGATCTGAGTGGGTCGACGTGCCCTATACGCACTACCACCACGCGGGATTATGGTTATGGGGCCCTCTGCGATGTACGTTTCTCCGAAAGCTTATCAGACGTCACGATTCACCGTGCGGGCTGATCGTCGGGATTGGGCTGGATACTTCACTGACGAGTTCAGTGTCGCGCCTGCACCCCGGCCAGCCACGCAACGCGCAGGGTGCCCAGGGCGATGGCCCGAGACCCCTGGGTGCATAGGTTAGTCCGGCATGCTGACCTCTCTGCTGAGCCTAGGTAGAGCGCTGCTTCGTGTTGATCTTCCGAGGACGGGCATTACCCATCAAGTATGTCCGGCCAGAGTTGATCGAGCGTGTTGGGTAACAGTAGTGCACCCCTGCAGGGATGAATCTTCTATCGATAGCCGGTCCTACGGTAAAGGACGCTCAGTTTGTGTATCCCGATCTACTACTTAAACTGGATACTTGTTACTTAATTGAAGCTTCGAGATTACTTTCTCGCTGGGAGTCGAGGAAGGATCTTTGAGCTGTACTTCAACATGTTTGCTAAATAAAATGCTATTCTACTCTCTTCTACTGCTGCAAGATGGTGGCTTTGAGAAGATGTTTGAAGATGCTAGTCTTCGATAGGACTAGGCCTTTCTCTCTATTCTGGCATTTCTGCAGCCCAGTCCACATATACAGCCTTTTCTCCATTGATAATGTTGCATATGTAGTATAGATCCTTGCTTGCTGAGTACTTCGGATGAGTACTCACGGTTGCTTTATTTTCTCTTTTCCCCCATATACCCCACCTTGATGATACACCAGACGATGGAGTCCAGGAGCCAGACGCCACCACCGGAGCCTACTACCAGGCGGGTCCAGAGGGCACGTACTACTGGATCGAGCCAGCTGACCAGGAGTAGGATCGGAGGCTCCCAGGCAGGAGGCCAACGCCTTTCGATCTAGTGTCGCTGTTTGTGCTAGCCTTCTTAAGGCAGAACTTGTCTAACTATGTCTGTACCCAGATATTATTTGTATGACTGACTTATGTATTCGGATCTTCAGATCCCTGGTCTGTAATATTGTGGACCTCCGTTTATTTGTGTTTAGAGTTGTGTTGTGATATCTTCCCGTGAGTCCCTGGGCTTGATCGTACACGTTTGCGTGTATGACTAGTGTAGGATTGAACCGGGGGCGTCGCAAGTTGGTATCAGAGCCGACTGCCTGTAGGAAGCCCCCTTCCAATTCCTTGGCCGAAGTTGAGTCTAGAAACCGAAAAACTAATTTACTAACTTGGCAGTGTGGCTTACGGGCCCATGTCGCCAACTGGGTGGTATTAGGATCTTTTATTCCTCGTCTATACTCTGGGACTCTAATATCTCTTCTATTCGGGTTAAATAAATTTTACTAACGCCGACACTTAGGATCTCGTAAATCCCGTCTACCCGGAGAGCTGGATATCTGTGCGATTTCCCTGTCATTGATCTGATTAGTCTGATAATCATTTTCCTTTCCATTGTTTTGTTTAACCTTTCTCTCCGAGTTGTGTTAAACTTCTCATTGTCATTGGACAAATCTGAATTTCCTCTGTTTCAGATGGACCGTTTGTTTCCACCGCGTCCTACGATACAGCTTGTGCTTCGCACTTGGGCTTATGATGCCCCTGGTTTTCCAGCTGTCCTGATCGCTCTCATGACCAGACTTGGCTACCGCTGGTACCCTGAGTACATGGTTTACGAGGATTACCGCGAGTTTAATCAGGAGCAGTACCATGCTGATGTTCGTATCTATGATCGGCAGAATGACTCAGACACCGAGCTGCACCTTTTCCACGGTATCGGCGTGACGATGGAGATGGCAGTACATGATGCCGCCTACTCTGCTGTCGCCCGTCTTCGAGGACAGTTCAGTGATATCTTGGATGACTCTGAGTTCCGATACATTCCGTATGCCCCTGCTGGAGATGCTACCGGATACTACACAGCTATCTGTGCCCCGTACGAGCCTCGCCGATATGACCACCGCGTTCTGATTCAGTGCACTCAGCCTCTGGATCGCACTGTTCGGGCTCTTGCCGTCGAGTTGGTTGCCACTCGAGCACGTCTCTACGATGCTATGACGCAGTTGATGCCCGCTGTTCGTGCAGGGATACATCCGGAGCACATCCTTTACCCGCGCAGGACTCAGATGTATGCTGGTATTGACTGGCCTGCTGTTGGAGGTCACACACCTGCACGTGGACCTCTTCTTACAGTTCGAGACCGGGTTCTGCATCAGAGTGCACATGGAGCACAGGATCCTTCCGCGACGAATATTCGTCGTCCGCACTCGCAGTTACCCCGTTACAGTGGTTTTCTCCGACGTTGATGTAGCCTTTGCTATGTCTCGTTGTGTACTTCCTTACCGCGTGCCTGCGCGCCGCCTAGTATGTCTAGCTTTTAATTTGCGCTGTTATGCTGTCCGCATGTACCCGACTTTGTGTATGGATCTGTATGTCTTAATCGACTACTGTTATGTATCTATTACACTGCTTAAAGTATTGTCGTGTTACATCATACTTGTCGCTAAACACTCGCAATTGCTTTTACTAAGCTACCCCCTGTTGATACTTAGCAGGATGGTTAGACCAGGTGGTCGTGGTCGTGGTCGTGCCCCTGAACGTCCACCACCGCCAGACTATATGGCAGCTATGATGCAACAGTTCGAGCTTAACCGCCAGTTCATGGTTGGAATCATGGCTCAGTTTCCGCATCAGAACAACCAGAACCAGAACCCAGCTTCAATAACTTTGACAGAGTTTACGCGACTCAACCCAACGCAGTTTCGCAACTCTGACAAGCCACTGGATGCTGATGACTGGCTCCGCGACATCACTCACGAGATGGAGTCTGCTAATGTCGCCCCCGCCAACTTTGTCACCTTCGCGGCCTTTTTCTTAAAGGGCCCCGCTGCTCAATGGTGGGACACACACAAGCGTACTCTGCCTGTTGGAACAGTCATCACCTGGTATGAGTTCCAGGCTGCTTTCCGTACACGTTACATCCCTCAAGCAATTATGGAACGCATGAAGACCCAGTTCCGTAACCTCACCCAGGGCAATAAAACCGTCGAAGCTTATCAGCGGGAATTTCTTGATCTCTCCCGCTATGCTGAAGAAGACATCGCCACAGATGCTCGCAGACAGGAGAAGTTCCGTAATGGACTCCACCCTAACCTCAAGCTTGCACTAGCTGCTCAAGACATCAATGACTTCTCAACTCTAGTGAACAAGGCTATTCTTGTTGAGACCGCTCAGATGGAACACAAGGACTCGCAGAAGCGCTATCGTGAGGCTGGCTCATCTTCGGGCTCAGCACCGAAGCGTAGAGTTTGGATTCCCAACAACGCGTTCCGTCCCAATACCTCTGCGCCAAAGAACAATGCTGCACCACGTCTGCCTCCTCCACCACCGAGGCCGTCAAAGGCTCAAGCTATTCAGAACAATGCCCCTCTTCGTCCTGAAGATGGTTTGTGTTTCAAGTGCCGCAAACCAGGCCACCAGGCTAAAGACTGCCGCCAGACTCAGAATCAGTTAGATTTTCCTCATGCTGGCCGTGGATATGGCCGTGGCAACAATCAGACCCGCAACTATAATACTGGGTCTGCTTCACGTGGTCGTGGTCAGGCTTACAACATTGACATTGAAGAAGTCCAGGATCAACCTGCTACTGTGATGGGTACCCTTCTTGTTGACTCAGTACCTGCTTCTGTATTATTTGATTCAGGAGCATCGCATTCATTCATGTCTGAAGCATTTGCATTATCTCATGACATTGCATTCGAAAAGATGAACCTGCCAATAGTTGTCCGTACCCCTGGAGGCCAATGTCAAACCACTATGATGGCACATAATGTCCCTGTTGAAATCGAGGAATTTGAATTCCTAGCTTCCCCTATTGTCCTGAAGTCTTCCACCATAGACCTCATACTCGGAATGGATTGGTTGAAAGCTCACATTGCTTCGATCAATTGTGCCACTAAAGTTATCCAACTTCTTCACCCCTCCGATGAGATAGTGAACTACACTGCCCGAATTACTCGAGACGCTGAAGCTGAGATATATGTTATGAATGCTTTGAACGCCTCACCTCTGGAAGGGATCGAGAACGTTCCTGTCGTTCGAGATTTTCCAGACGTCTTTCCAGAAGAACTTCCAGGCATACCCCCGGCTAGAGCTGTCGAGTTTGTCATTGACTTGAAGCCTGGCACCGTTCCTCTTGCCAAGCGACCTTATAAGATGCCTCCGCATCACCTTCTTGAGCTTAAGGAAGAAATCGACAAGTCACTTAAGAGTGGTTTCATCCGCCCCAGTTCCTCTGCTTGGGGAGCACCTTCACTCTTCGTTAAGAAGAAGGATGGAACTAACCGATTGGTTCAGGATTACCGGCCCATTAACCAAGCCACAATCCAGAATAAATACCCACTGCCCCGTATCAATGATCTTTATGATCAACTTGCCGGATCATCGGTGTTCTCTAAACTCGACTTGAGGTTGGGTTATCACCAGATCCGTGTCCGTGAAGAGGACATTCCCAAGACTGCATTCGTCACTCGTTATGGCTCCTATGAATACACCGTCATGTCATTTGGCCTAACGAATGCTCCAGCTACATTCTCCCGTCTGATGAATTATATATTCATGGATTACCTCAACAAATTCGTCGTGGTATATCTAGATGATATTCTGGTCTATTCTAAGAATAAAGAGGAACATGCTGAACATCTCTGCCTTGTTCTAGAAAGGCTCCGAGAACACCAGTTGTATGCCAAGTATTCCAAATGCGAATTTTGGCTTCCTGAAGTAACTTACCTTGGACATGTGATTTCCAAGGATGGGATTGCTGTTAACCCCGAACGAGTTCAGGCTATTCTCGACTGGACTCCCCCAAAGAATGTTAAGCAAGTCAGAAGTTTTCTCGGACTCGCTAGTTATTGCCGTCGATTCGTTGAGAACTTTTCCAAGATTGCAAAACCATTGACAAATCTGCTTCACAAAGGTGTTAAATTTGAGTGGACAGAAAAATGCCAAGAAAGCTTTCAGACACTAAAAGATAAATTGACATCTGCCCCAGTATTAGCACCCCGGGATTCCCAAAAGGATTTCGTGATATACTGTGATGCATCTCGTCAAGGATTAGGCTGTGTCCTAATGCAAGAGCGCAAAGTGATTGCTTATGCCTCCCGAAAATTGCGTCCTCATGAAGAAAATTATCCCGTGCATGATCTTGAACTTTCTGCGGTTATCTATGCCTTGAAGCTATGGCGACATTACCTTCTCGGTAACCGTTGCGAGATATACACAGATCACCAAAGCTTGAAGTATTTATATACTCAACCAGATCTAAACCTTCGTCAACAAAGATGGCTCGAAACAATTGCCGATTATGATATGAATATTTCATATACCCCCGGCAAGGCTAATGTAATGGCCGATGCTTTGAGTCGCAAGTCCTATAGCAACAATCTTATGGTTCAAGAAACACAACCTCTTCTCCATGAAGAGCTTTGCAAATTGAACCTCCATATTGTTCCACAGGGTTATCTCAATACCCTGGTTGTTGAACCAGATTTAGAATACGGCATTAAGGTTATGCAAAGGTATGACACTGAAGTTGAAAAGATCAAGCGATACCTCGAGAAAAGAAAGCCGTCGAAATTCCATCTTGATGCAGATGGGATCCTATTTTTCCAACACCATCTCTTCGTACCCAAGTTCAAGAATGAGAGGGAAAACGTTATGAAGGAAGCTCATGACACTCCCTTGTCCATTCACCCTGGTAGCACAAAGATGTACCGTGACATTTGTCAAAGATTCTGGTGGCCTAATATGAAGCGAGACATTGCTCGTTATGTTTCTGAGTGTGACGTTTGCCGCCGCGTTAAGGCTCAACATCAAAGGCCCGCAGGAACTCTGCAACCCCTGGAAATTCCTGAATGGAAATGGGACAAGGTCCAAATGGATTTCATTACTGGTTTTCCCAAATCCCAGAAGGGTAATGATGCTATATTTGTCGTCATTGACCGATTCTCCAAGGTTGCTCACTTTCTGCCTATTAAGGAGACAATCACTGCTAGCCAGTTAGCAGACTTGTATGTTTCCCGAATTGTGTCACTCCACGGTGTTCCGTTGGAGATCAGTTCTGATCGTGGCAGCCTCTTCACCTCCAAATTCTGGAATAGTTTCCAAGAAGCTATGGGAACTCACCTGTCTTTTAGCACCGCTTTTCACCCTCAGTCGCAGGGTCAAGTTGAACGAGTTAATCAAGTGCTCGAAGATATGCTTCGAGCTTGCGTCATCTCCTTCGGTAAGAAATGGGAGGAATCTCTCCCGTATGCCGAATTCTCTTACAACAATAGCTATCAAGCTAGTCTGAAGATGGCACCGTTTGAAGTTCTATACGGTCGTAAGTGTCGAACCCCTCTGAATTGGTCAGAAACTGGGGAACGCTCACTCGTCGGACCGGACATTATTCGGCAAGCTGAAGAACAAGTCCGCATTGTTCGTGAACATTTGAAATCTGCTCAGTCTCGTCAGAAGAGCAACTATGACCGAAAGCACCAGGAAATAGTCTATCAACCTGGCGAGCAAGCTTACCTCCGTGTCACTCCGTTGAAAGGCACTCATCGGTTCGGAATCAAAGGCAAGTTAGCCCCTCGCTACATTGGCCCGTTCCGTATTATTGCCGTCGAGGAGAAGTGGCATATCAGTTGCAATTGCCGCCAAACCTTTCTCAAGTACATGACGTCTTTCATGTAATCCCAACTCCGCCGCTGCTTCAAGGATCCTATTAGAGCTGTGGATCATGAAGTGCTTGAATTCGGGAAGATCTGTCATATCCAGAATATCCCATCCGTATTCTTGATCAAGCTGAGCGGAACACGTCAAAAGTCAATCAAGTTCCTCAAGGTTCAGTGGTCAAATCATTCTGAAGATGAAGCCACTTGGGAACGCGAGGATCGTCTTCGCGAAGAATACCCCTTTTCTTTCAGTCTTCCTCTTAATTCTCCGGACGAGAATTCTTAATAGATGAGGAGAATTGTAACACCCCCGGTGATTAGCAACAGTAATCGCTTTTGATAATGACAGTCAGCAAGCTTAATAGTGCATAATCATCATTAGCATCATATTGCATTTCAACTCCTAAGTCAAATTCAAATTTAAATGAAAAGTGGAATATAAAAGTTGTCCAACATAGAAACTAAATGTCAGATAAATAACAAATATTCCAAAGGCTATTCTAAAATTGAAACCAACATATTGGAATTGGATAAGTGACTCGAACAACCTCAAACAGTGGATAAAGATAATATTAATAACCATTTATTAAATCTGAAATAATATGGAATTATATTTTGTCCAAACTAATTTTAGGTGTTAAGGAACAATGCACTGGTATTTATGAACTAGGTTCATGTTTTACAAAAACCATTTTGAGGCCTAGCTATTTACTAGATTGAGAAAGGAGAATAAAGAAAAGGAAAAAGAAACAGAAAAAGAAAGACCCCCCTCTCCCTGGGCCGAATGGCCCAGCTAGCCACAGGCCGGCCAGCTGCGGCCCACCACCACTCCCCTTATCCACTCACCCCCAACCCTATCCACTCCCACCGACACCCCCTCGCTCACTCCTCCCCCCTCCTCCCGATCCAGAAACGGATCGGGCCGACGCCGCCGACGTTTGCCCGTCGCCGTTGGACGCCACCTCATCCGGCACCGCCTCTCCCTCCCGCGACGACCTCGTCCCCGACGTGCCCTCGCTCGGGCCCGAGCCCAGCGCGCTCGCCCCGACGCGCCCGACCGCGCCCCGTCTCCGCCTCGTCTCCGACGCCGTCGCGGACCGCCGTCGCCCTTGGACCTCGCCGCCTCGCCGGACTCCACCGACGCCGGCCTCCCCGTCGACCCGTCGTCTCCGGCCTCCACCCCGAGCCCCTCCTTGCGCTCGACGCCGACGCCCCGCCTCGACCCCGTCGCCGACCCCCCCTCCACGAGCTCGAGCCCGCTGCCCCGTCCCTGCAAATCTTGGTGAGGCCCCAGGCCTCCCCCTCCCCTGCCCCGTGCACGCACACGCGCGCCGCCCCGCATCCACGCTCACCGCGCGCCCTCGCCGCGCACGCCGCCCGCCCGCACGCCACACGCCGGCGCCGGCCCCCAGCGCTCCTCCCCGCGGCCGCCTCTCCACCGGCCACGGCCGGCGCGCCCCGCTCCGGCCTCTGGCCCTCGCCACCACCCCCGGCCGGCCACCGCACCCTGGCCTCGGCCAGTGCGTGCGCGCGCGCCCACGCGTGCCTGGCCGCGCCCGCGCGCCCGCCCGCGCCCGTGTGGCCATTCGGGCCACAGACAGGTGGGGCCTATTGCCCCTGAGCCACTGACCGAACGGGCCCACGGCCCAGAAACGATTTTAAGAAAATAAAAATAAAAATAAATAAAATAATTAATTAGTTAATTAGTTAGGTTAATTAATCCTAATCAGACTAATTTAATTAATTAATTAGTTTAGTTAATTGTTAATTAGTTAATTAAACCTAATTAACCTAACAGCCTATGACAGGTGGGACCCACCCTGTCAGGTGGCTGCTGACGTCAGCATGATGTCATGCTGGCGTCATCAATCACTGTTTCGGATAATGTTGAATTAAATAATTAATTAAATTTCAAAAATTAATAAAAACTTTAGAAAATCATATCTTTTAAACCGTAACTCCGATCAAAATATTTTATACATGAAACTTGCTCAGAACGACGATACGAACCCGAATACGTCCTCCGTATTCCCGTCAGACGCCCGCAGCTATAAGAACATTGAACTTTTAGACCGATTTCAGTAAATGAATAGTGCCCAACTTTAATTAAATAAATCCAAATAAATTCCTAAATTAACTAAATCGTTTAGTTAGGCAGTAGAACACCCCGGCATATCATTTAGGCATGTCATACATATTGTTTGCATTATTGCCGTGAATTTATTGTTTCTCTCCCCCTCCTTCTCTCTCGATAGACGTCGAGACCGACGTCGCTGCTGTCGAGTACGACTACGCTACTGACGAGCAGCCCGTTGACGACCTCCCTCTCTTGCCAGAGCAACCAGGCAAGCCCCCCCCCTTGAGCATTCCAGATATCGCCCATTCTATTCTCCTGCTTGCATTAGATTTCGCTACTGTTAATGTATGCTCCTATTCTGATGCATAGCCTGCTGTTGTAACCTGTTCATTGCTACCTTACCTGCCTATGATAAACTGTTTAGTATAGGTTGGTATGAACCATCTGTGACCCCACCACCTTACTTTGTCGCCCCTGCTTGTTCATCGACGACTCGATCAACGTGATCGTCGATCAGAGACAGGCGCCTCACTTCACACCCCCCTTAGTTGTATGACTCTGCGTAGTAACTATCGAGTGCCGAGGGTGATACCTCGTAACGCACTCACGATGAATACTCTGCAGTATAGCTGTTCGGTCGTGGTCATCGAGGGTGATTCCTCCTTCTCCATGTCCGATACGACTCTGTCGTGCAACCCCTCAGTGTGAACCTCGAGGGTGATACCTCATACGTTCACCCTGATGAATATGACCACACGGTTACTTGACCTTTTTCACAGGCGGGTCCACCCTGGTGGGTACCCGCTGGGGATCTATGATTTCGGGTGTGCCGGAAGGGCACTCGAGTGTGACATTGTGGCGGAGCATCAGAGACTCTGATTGTCTCCGCTTGATACTAATTGAGCCTATTGGATTTGGGTGTGTGATCTGAGTGGGTCGACGTGCCCTATACGCACTACCACCACGCGGGATTATGGTTATGGGGCCCTCTGCGATGTACGTTTCTCCGAAAGCTTATCAGACGTCACGATTCACCGTGCGGGCTGATCGTCGGGATTGGGCTGGATACTTCACTGACGAGTTCAGTGTCGCGCCTGCACCCCGGCCAGCCACGCAACGCGCAGGGTGCCCAGGGCGATGGCCCGAGACCCCTAGGTGCATAGGTTAGTCCGGCGTGCTGACCTCTCTGCTGAGCCTAGGTAGAGCACTGCTTCGTGTTGATCTTCCGAGGACGGGCATTACCCATCAAGTATGTCCGGCCAGAGTTGATCGAGCGTGTTGGGTAACAGTAGTGCACCCCTGCAGGGATGAATCTTCTATCGATAGCCGGTCCTACGGTAAAGGACGCTCAGTTTGTGTATCCCGATCTACTACTTAAACTGGATACTTGTTACTTAATTGAAGCTTCGGGATTACTTTCTCGCTGGGAGTCGAGGAAGGATCTTTGAGCTGTACTTCAACATGTTTGCTAAATAAAATGCTATTCTACTCTCTTCTACTGCTGCAAGATGATGGCTTTGAGAAGATGTTTGAAGATGCTAGTCTTCGATAGGACTAGGCCTTCCTCTCTATTCTGGCATTTCTGCAGCCCAGTCCACATATACAGCCTTTTCTCCATTGATAATGTTGCATATGTAGTATAGATCCTTGCTTGCTGAGTACTTCGGATGAGTACTCACGGTTGCTTTATTTTCTCTTTTCCCCCATATACCCCACCTTGATGATACACCAGACGATGGAGTCCAGGAGCCAGACGCCACCACCGGAGCCTACTACCAGGCGGGTCCAGAGGGCACGTACTACTGGATCGAGCCAGCTGACCAGGAGTAGGATCGGAGGCTCCCAGGCAGGAGGCCAACGCCTTTCGATCTAGTGTCGCTGTTTGTGCTAGCCTTCTTAAGGCAGAACTTGTCTAACTATGTCTGTACCCAGATATTATTTGTATGACTGACTTATGTATTCGGATCTTCGGATCCCTGGTCTGTAATATTGTGGACCTCCGTTTATTTGTGTTTAGAGTTGTGTTGTGATATCTTCCCGTGAGTCCCTGGGCTTGATCGTACACGTTTGCGTGTATGACTAGTGTACGATTGAACCGGGGGCGTCACATAATACCATAACACCGGAGGAGTACATAAGGGAGACCTACCAGAACATTTCAGACTCCGAAAAGGAATAGGTATGTGGTATGCTAAGTAAACCAACTCCAAAACTTTTTCAATGGCAATTTTACTCCGTTTTGGAACATTTAAAAAATTAGAAAAATAAAAAGTAGTCCAAAAAGTGCACGAGGAGGCGACAAGCCTTGGGGGCGCGCCCTACCCCCTGGGCGCGCCTCCCTGGCTTGTGGCCACCTCGTGTGCCCTTTGGACTCCGTTTTCTTGTGGAATACTCCTTTTGGTTGGTAAAAATTCATTATATAATCTCCCGAAGGTTTTGACCACCGTACCACGGCAAAATCATCTGTTCTTGTTTCGTGTTGTTTTCCTGGCAGATCTGAAAATATGTCGTCTCAAGATTCGAAGGGAGAGAGCTATGTCGCTGATTTCATCGCTAACCCAAAGGTTTATGGGGAGGTGAAGCATTACGGCTGGACTACGGAGGAGGAGGAAGACTCCGACATGGAGAGAACAATGGACAATAGTTCTGACGAAGATGAAGATCCACTACCTCAACCTAGCGATATGCATGTGGAATTCAAGAAGTCAAGCCTTCCTAAGGCCCAATCTATCCCACCACGTTTTTTGCAGGACAGCAAGGCGGCATTATGCAAAAAGATAATGACACTCAAGCGCGAGAATGAGGATCTGAGGGAGGAAAATTTTAGCCTCAGACGTAAGCTGGAGAAGAAGAATGCATCAACTCCATCATCACCACCTCCGAAGAAAGAGACCTAAATACATGGGTATGGGCACTCCCCTTGGCAAGTGCCAAGATTGGGGGAGGTGCCCCGGTATCGTATCACCATCATCTTTACCTTTATCGTTTTTCTTAGTTCGATCCTTTTGGTTATATCTCGGTTTAGTAGAATAAAGTTTTAGTATGATTTAGCTTTGAGTTTTGCTTTGTGTTCCCTCTATCTAATCGAGTCCGAGAGTTATATAATAAAGATTAGTTTTGAGTTAAGGGCTTTGCTTTCTTGCTATGATCTTGAGAAAAAGAATAAAATAAATAAAAAGATTATATAATGATCTTATGGGAGGTGACGACTTCACATATAATAAGTATGTCGCATGAAATTTGTTGGGAGTTGACAAACATAGTTTTAGTCATTGTTGCAATTAATAGGAAGTAATAAAGAAAGAGAGGTCTCACATGTAAATATACTATCTTGGCATCTTTTGTGATTGTGAGCACTCATTAAAATATTATATGCTAAAAGGTTGATGTTGGACAAGGAAGACAACGTAATGGGTTATGTTTCTTTATATCCGAATAGAAGTTATATTGTCATGGATCCTCCAACATGTTGAGCTTGCTTCTCATCCCATGCTAGCCAAATCTTTTGCAGCAAGTAGAGATACTACTTGTGCATCCAAAATCCCTTAACCCAGTTTTTCCATGAGAGTCCATCATACCTACCTATGGATTGTGTAAGATCCTTCAAGTAAGTTGTCATCGGTGCAAGCAATAAAAATTGCTCTCTAAATATGTATGATCTATTAGTGTGAGGAAAATAAGCTTTATACAAACTTGTCATATGGAAGAACTAAAAGCGACAGACTGCATAATAAGATTCTTTATCACAAGCGGCAATATAAAGTGACGTTCTTTCGCATTAAGGTTTTGTGCATCCAACCATAAAACCGCATGACAACCTCTGCTTCCCTCTGCAAAGGACCTATCTTTTATTTACCCTCTACCTTAATGCAAGAGTCATGGTGATCATCACCTATTCTTTTTACACTTTTTATTTTTGGCAAGCATTATATGTTGGGGAAGATCTAGATATATATGTCCACTCGGATGTAGATATTCATAAACTATTATTGTTGACATTACCCTTGAGGTAAAAGTTTGGGAGGCGAAACCATAAGCCCCTATCTTTCTCTGTGTCCGATTGAAACTTTGATCTCATAAGTATCACATGAGTATTAGCAATTATGAAAGACTAAATGATAGTTGAGTATGTGAATTTGCTGAAAAGCTCTTACATTGACTCTTTTCTACATTATGATAAATTGCAATTGCTCCAATGACTGAGATAATAGTTTGTTAGTTTTCAATAAAGTTCTTGTTTCATACTTTGCCTTGTGAATGAATTGTTACTTTGGCATAAGAAATTATATGACAAAATATGTTGTTGTTCTAAAGATGATCATGATGCCTTCATGTCCGTATTTTATTTTATCGACACCTCTATCTCTAAACATGTGGACATGATAATCGATTTCGGCTTCCGCTTGAGGACAAGCGAGGTCTAAGCTTGGGGGAGTTGATACGTCTATTTTGCATCATGCTTTTATATTGATATTTATTGAATTATGAGGCTGTTATTACACACTATGGTACAATACTTATGCCTTTTCTCTCTTATTTTACAAGGTTTACACAAAGAGGGAGAATGCCGGCAGCTGGAATTCTGGACCGGAAAGGAGCAAATCTGAGAGACCTATTCTGCGCAACTCCAAAAGTCCTGAAAATTTACAGAGAATTATTTTGGAATATATAAAAAATATTGGGCGAAGAAAATACCAGAGGGGACCCACCAGGTGGCCACAAGCCTGGGAGGCGCGCCCTACCCCGTGGGCGCGCCCCTAGGGCTTGTGGGCCCCCTAGAAGGTCTCCGGTGCCCATCTTCTGCTATATGGAGGGTTTTGACCTGGAAAAAATCATAAGGAAGCTTTCGAGACGAAGTGTCGCCGTCTCGAGGCGGAACCTGGGTAGAAGCAATCTAGGGCTCCGGCGAAGCTATTCTGCCGGGGAAACTTCCCTCAGGGAGGGGGAAATCTAAGCCATCGTCATCACCAATGATCCTCTCATCGAGAGGGAGTCAATCTCCATCAACATCTTCACCAGCACCATCTCCTCTCAAACCCTAGTTCATCTCTTGTATCCGATCTTTGTCTCAAAACCTCAGATTGGTACCTGTGGGTTGCTAGTAGTGTTGATTACTCCTTGTAGTTGATGCTAGTTGGTTTATTCGGTGCAAGATCATATGTTCAGATCCTTAATGATACTCAATACCCCTCTGATTATGAACATAAATATACTTTGTGAGTAGTTACGTTTGTTTCTGAGGACATGGGAGAAGTCTTGTTATAAGTAATCATGTGAGTTTGGTATTCATTCGATGATTTGGGCCTATGGAAAGGCAATAGGAAGTAATAAGTAGATGATGGGTTGCTAGAGTGACAGAAGTTTAAACCCTAGTTTATGTGTTGCTTCGTAAGGGGTTGATTTGGATCCACATGTTTCATGCTATGGTTAGATTTATCTTAATTCTTCTTTCGTAGTTGTGGATGCTTGCGAGAGGGGTTAATCATAAGTGGGAGGCTTGTCCAAGTAAAGACAGCACCCAAGCACCAGTCCACCCACATATCATATTATCAAAGTAACGAATGCGAATCATATGAGCATGATGTAAACTAGCTTGACAATAATTCTCATGTGTCCTCGGAAGCGCTTCACTTTATATAAGAGTTTGTCCAGACTTGTCCTTTACTACAAAAAGGATTGTGCCACCTTGCTGCACCTTTGTTACACTTGTTACTTGTTACCTGTTACGAATTATCTTATCACAAACTATCTGTTACCGATAACTTCAGTGCTTACAGAGAATATCTTGCTGAAAACCGCTTGTCATTTCCTTCTGCTCCTCGTTGGGTTCGACACTCTTACTTATCGAAAGGACTACGATAGATCTCCTATACTTGTGGGTCATCATGATGCGATAAGAGCACTAGGACCAGCACCACATCGCTCCCTCCACCATGCTGACGCCACCGCCGCCACGGCGAAGGACACTGGCCCGCGCTGCCTACAGCCCGCGCCGCCGGTTGAAGACGGACGCCCGACTGGGGCGGATCCCGATCTGCGCCATCCCCTCGCCTGCACGATCCGTCACCTCGAAGCCCGCCATGCGCCGCGGCCGTAGGAATCCGCCGGGGCACCACAGCGACCCTCGCCATCGCGGTGCCGCGACCCAACCACGTCGCACCTTGGCGGAGGCCCTGCGTGAGAAGGCGAAACGCCTTGCAGCCGCCGATGCTGGCCTGGCTTTGCTAGGACGCGTCCTCTGGTGGCGCCGAGAAGGAGGAAGGGAGAGGAGTGTGCTGGCGGCAGCGGCGGGAGCGCCCTCCCCATCGCCCACGGGAGCGACGTGGTAGGGTGCAAAACCTCCTAACGGTATGTAGATAATGTCTGCGTGGTTCCCATGTCATCTACAATAATGGATAAGTACATTTCCACACTCTTTCCTGGAAGATAGAGATAGTTTTTTTCTTCAAAAAGGAGGATAACCTCGGCCTCTGCATCGAGCGATGCACATAGTCATCTTTATTGCATTATTCAACGAGGTCTTGCAAAATAAATACATGAATCAACCAGATCCATCTTCCCGACGAAAACTGCTGTCCTACCTACAAGGTTGATAATGTATCCTGACCTTGCGCCAACGCATACCATGAAGTCCGTTGGCCTCACCTAAGCCGCCCGCCGTCTAGCTGGGACGGGAGCCCGGGTGCACCAACCGGTCTAGCAGGAAGATATAGATAGCAAAATTAAAAGATGTTGGTTGCAGTTCTACAAAGCATTTGTACTTCACATAATTTAGAAGGGAAGATGCACAACGTAGCAGAAAACACAGAGGCCCAAGAGCTGGATTCTTGGTGGAAATATTTATCAAGCAACCATGCTAAGAGGTTAAGGGCTGCCATTACTTCCATTAAAAGGAGCTTCCTAGCATACTCAATGTTAGAGTTGTGTCAAATATTATTATACAAGTTAGGTTACAGTTGGACTTGGTTTTGGACTGTGTGTAGACATGGTAGGAGTTGTGTCCTAATAGGACACTTATATCCTAGGTCTCTCATATATATCGGGGGTAGACACACGATGTAACATATGGCAACATAATAGCACAGGCACGCGGGGGAGCCGGCGCATGTGCCGACGTCCGGGCGGTCAGGGTGCGATATTGTAGCGGTGTCATGGGGAGGAGCGCCCGTAGTCAAGCCCCGGGGATATAGCCATATCGGTGAACCTCGTTAACAAATCTCGATGCCGTATGTCGTGTGATTGCTTGGTCCTTGGATGATCGACTATGCGTCTCGGATTTATTCTAACAAGTGGTATCATGAACAAGATTACGAGGAGGTCGTGGTTTTGTTAATGTACAGGAAGGAGCGGAAGAATTCGTTGGATCGAGTTGGTCGCATGCTGCGATGGAAACAATTCGACGATGGGGCGAAGATATCTGCTTGAGATAGCGATCGGAAGCAGCAACCAGAAGGCAGCAGTAGTCGCGCCGCGAACGGCAGCGGCGCGTGCACGTGCAGCAGACAACCTAGCGTACAGCGGCGGCGGGATCCGGATCGGATCGTGGTGCGTTTCGGCGAGATCGAATTCAAACCGATGCAGCAGCTGCAGCAGCAGCTTTTTTTTTTTTGAGTAATACAGCAGCAGCTTGGTGCGGCGTATCGAGCAGCGTGGCAGGCCGCTTGGAAGCTAGGAAGGGCGCTGGCCCAGGTCAGGTGAGGCCCTTGTTGGGCTGGCCAGCGTGCACAACGCGCAGGAGCCGTGCAGCAGTATGGTTGCGCGAGGCTGGATTGATTTGGTGCGTACTAAGTCATGGCTGCTACAGGAGGTTGCAGTGTGAAGGCATGAGGTTTGTTGTTAAAAAGAAAAGTCAGATAATGCAGGCCATCATATCAATCGGATGTGTCCGAATAAAACAAAGAAATAAAGGACGGGAGATGATGGAGTTCGTACATGTCTCTTGGTACGTGTACGCATGTTGGATATCTACCTTTTGGCTCTTTGTTTTGGGCATGGATTTTGTGCAGGATGGCAGCAGGATTATGACACGACGCCGCAAATTCACGTGATCGATGGAGTTGGCAGGTTATGCTATGCTATATATTCAAGTGTTGCACCAGAGATATGCAGGAATAATCTGTTGGAGAACTAGGTATACTTGAAAGGATAGCAGGAAGCCAAGTTGATCAAGATGAAGTGCATGCGTCCGGAGAAGGCGACGTGCGTATAAGGCTCGAGGAGTCTGGAGTGCGTTGTGGCAGGATCATGTAAACACAGGGCATCAACCAATGCACGGAGATGTGCGGGGCGGACAGGACGCAGAGTGAAGGATGATTGGAATCAAGGGAACTTTGGGCAGAGCGGTCCGTTGAGGCTGCCCTCCTCCCGCGACTAGGGTTCCCCCTCCTCCCCTCCCGCCGCCGTCAGCCCTCCTGCCGCCGCCGGCCGCCGGCCTAGCCCCCCGCCTCCGTCCCCTTCCGCCTCCCTCCTTCCCCCGTCCAGATCCGTCCTCGCGCCGCCTCCCCGGGAGGTGGCCGGGGCGGAACTCGAGCTCCTCCCCCGCGGGCTCCCTCCTCCCCCTATCTCCCCCCGCCGCCGCCGTCAGACGCCCCCGGCGCTGGCCCGGGTGGTGCCGGCGGCGGCGGGCCTTCTTGTCCCCGCGCGCGCATGCTCCCTTCCTGGGGCAGGGAGGCGGCGGCGGTGCAGCTCGGTTTGGCTACGGTCCGGCGGCCCTGCGGCGGCGGCCGGCGGCAGGCGTGGTGTCGGCGCCGCTCTTTGGTGACGGGGCGGCGTGGTGGAGCAGGGTGGCCGGCGTCGCGCCCCCGGCCCAGATCTGGGCCTGACGGGCCCCATCTGGGTCCTAGCGGGCCGGCCCCCCGGCGTGGCCTCGTTGTCTGTAGCGCGGTGAGGAGGAGGTGCGGCTCGGATGTGGGGCGTCGGTGCCGACGGCGTGCCGGCAGCAGCGCGAGGGCGGGAGCTTTACGAGCCTAGGAGGGCTCGGCTGGGCCTATGGGCCCACGGGCCTGGTGTGCTCCTGCTATTGCGTCCGGACGGCTACCGTCGCGGACGGTGGAGGTGGGGCCCTCCCGCGTGCTGACGGTGCTGTTGCCCTTGTCCCGGCTGCGATTCTTCGCCGTGCTGTCCTCACTTCGCGGTGCCGTGGTGAGACGGCGTGGGGGCCTCAAGACCGCGTTGGCGCTGGGTGGTGGTTGGTTAGGTGGCAGGCTCCGGAGCGCCCGAGGTGCGGGTTGGGATCGGGGGAAACCTCTGTCGGCATGGCCGACACCGGCGCGGTGGCGTCTGTGGGTGCCACCTGACCTTCCAGGAGGGCATCGGGGGCTACCCTTCTGTAACACCCCCGGTGGTTAGCCACAGTAATCCCATTTTGATAATGCCAAGTCAGCATGATTAACAGTGCATGATCATCATTTGCATCATAATGCATTTCAACTTCTAACTCAAATTCAAATTAAATTAAAGTGGAAAATAAAAGTTGTTCAAACTGGAAAACTAAAATGTACATCATGTTGCAAATAATCCAGAGGCTAATATAAAATTAGCAGCAGTGTTAACTAAAATATTTAAGTGGCTCAAACAAATAGAAACAGCAGCAACATAGCACTATTCAATCCTTTTTCAATTTAAATAAAATCCAAACAAAAAGATATGGACCCCAAACCAATTTCTAGCAGTGACAGATAATGCACTGTAAATAATGGAGCAAGTCTCATATTTTACAAAAGTCTTTTGGAATAAAAATAAAAGAGAAAACGAAAAAAGAATAAAGAAAAAAAAAAGGAAAACCTCCCCTTTCCCCCCCCCCCCCGACTGGGCCAGCCCAGCCAGCCACCCCACCAGGCCAACCCCAACCGGCCCACCCCCCACTCTCCCTTAACCCCCTCCCCACCGTAACCTAGCCCAACCCCCCTCCCGATTCCCCACCCTCACCTCTTCCCCTCTCTGTTCCTTCTCGCTGTGCGAGCCGCCGACGCGCCGCATCGATCCGCGCCCACTGCCCTCCCCCGACCCGCGAAGGCGCCCAGGAGCTGCGCCTCGAGTCCTCGACCTCCTCGCCAACGCACGCGAGCAGAGGCCTCCCCAAGCCATCGCCATCGTCCATTTCCCCTCGACTCTGCCCGCGGATCACAGGCCGTCGCCTCCCTCGACCCGATCTCGCGACTGCCGCGGTCGCCCCTCCATCTCACACGCGTCGGTGACCTCCCGCCGTCCGCCTTCACCCTTGGTGAGCCCGTCCTCCTTCCACCCTTCCCCCCCCCCCCCATTTGCTCAAACCGTCGCTCGCGTCCGTGACGCGCTCAGCCAGCCGCAGCGCACCATCGCCCGGCCTGCGCCCCGCGCGCGGCTCGTGCGTTCGCCGGCCGCTACTGGGCGCCCCCGGCCACGCCCGCCAGCAGCCGCCGCGTCCGCTGCTCCTCGCACGGCCGCTCGCCATCCAGCGTTCCGCCCGCATGACACCCGCCTCTCCGCCGCTGCTCACCGCGACCGCCCTCAACCGAGGCGAGCCGGCCTCCTGTCCGCCCCTGGCCTCTGCTCCTCGCCGGGCCCCTCCCTGATCCCACGCTCCCCAGTCCTCTCCCCCGCCCCAGGCCCCCGGCTCTGGCCAGGGGGGGCCACTGCCCAATGTGCCCAATGCCCCTGTGTCAATGACAACGGGGCCCACGGCCCAGAACGACATTAAAAAAAATAAAATAAAAATAGAAATATTAAATAATTAAATAGTTAAATTATTAAGTTAATTAATCCTGATTAGGTTAATTTAATTAAGTAGTTAGTGTAATTAAAACAGTAAATTAATTAGTTACACTAAATTAACCTAACCTAACAGCCTATGACGTGGGACCCACTGGTCCTGACGTCATGCTGACGTCTGCTGACTCAGCACGACACTGTTTTCGATATGTAATTTAAATAATTAATTAAATTCCAGAAATTAATAAAAACTGATGAAATCAATATAAATAATCCGTACTCAGATGAAAATACTTTGTACATAAAGTCCTCAGAACACGAGACGAATCTGAATACGCGGTCCGTTCGTCCGTCAGGCTCCCTAACTATCCAACTTGCAACCGTTCCCCTCTTATCCTCTGTCCGATAATTCCAAAGACCGGGAATATCGTCAGATATTCTCCCGCTCCGTCTGTTTACGTGTGATGCTGCGTTAGACTACCCCTAGCACCGTGTATCGTATTGTCATGCTCATGTTTGCTATATATTTATACTGTTTCCTCCCCCTCTTCTCTCTCGATAGCCCCCGACCCCGACGTGCTCCCCGAGACCGACGCAGCTCCGGATCCGAAGACACCATAGACGACCTTGCCCTTGGCCCGCCGAGCAACCAGGCAAGCCCCTCCCTTGAGCATACGATATCGCCCATCTAATTTCCCATGCTTGCATTAGAATTGCTGCGGCTGGCCCCCCGGCCCCGCCTTTACCTATTCTGATGCATAGCCTGTTCATTGTAACCTGCTGTTGATAATTACCTACATATCCTAAACTGTTTAGTCTAGGCTGGGTAGAGACCTATCAAGTGACCCCACTTATCCCGACTGCCGCGCTGGATCGTCAGAAGACCCGATCAATGGGATTGAAGACCAGGACCCGACACCGCACATCACCCCCCTTAGTTGTAACGACACTGCAGCGTTACTATCGAGTGCCGAGGGTGAAACCTCTTGTAGCACTTCTGATGTTAACTCTGTAGAGTAGCTATTCGGTCGTGGTCATCGAGGGTGATTCCTCCTTCACCGCTTCCGATAACGACGCTGTCCTACAACACCTCAAGTGTGGACCCAGTGAGGGTGATTCCTCCTAGTTCACCTTGACGGATACATCGAGTGGGAATTCAATGAGGGTGATACCTCGGATTCCCTGATGTTATGGACACACGGATACTTGGACCTCACAATGTTACTTGGAAAGGCGGGTCGACCCTGAGGGGTACCCGCGTGTGATGTGAAGGCGGGTTGCCAGTGTGGTGCCCGAGTGGTGAATACAAGGCGCGGCCGGGCATTCTTAACCCTTGCCGCAAGTCCTCGAGACGGGGCGACGGGGTCACATCTTTCGTGAGTCTCTGCTCGTTACCGCAAGCCCCTAGTCCTAGCGATTTGGATATTTGATCCGAGCAGGCCTCTGGTCTGATAGCACTAACCATCACGTGGGCATAGTATGGGCGTTCTGCATCGTAGCATCAGCCGAAAGCTCTGTCAGACGTCTAGTTCAGCCTTGCGGCCGGGACGGACCGGCGCCCCCCTGGTGCCTGGCTTCCCCCTGCACGCAACGACTCGGAGTGCACAGGGCGATGGCCCAAGACCTCTGAGCGCTTAGGATGTAGACCGACGGGGACCTCTCTGCTGAGTTGTAGGTAGGGTTGCGATGTGTCGTTTGGCCGAGGCCGGGCATGACCCAGGAAAGTGTGTCCGGCCGAAGTTAATCGAGCGTGTTGGGTAAGTTGGTGCACCCCTGCAGGGAAGAACACTTCTATCGATAGCCGGTCCTACGGTAAAGGACACTCGGAGTTGTATCCTGATTGATACAATTTAGAACTGGATACCTGTGATGAGACCTGTATATATGGCTCTGGGATTGCTTCTCGCAGGGAGTCGAGAAGGGATCTCAGGACGAGGTTGATGAATGTATGGCTCTGGGATTGCTTTCTCGCAGGGAGTCGAGGAAGGATCTCTGGGTGAGGTTGATATTATTACTGCTACATTATATGGTATTGTTCTACTCTCTTCTACTGCTGCAAGACCGCTGAAGATGCTAGTCTTCGATAGGACTAGGCCTTCTCTCTATTCTGGCATTTCTGCAGCCCAGTCCACATATACAGCCTCCCCTTGAAAATGTTGCATATGTAGTGTAGATCCTTGCTTGCTGAGTACTTTTGAGTACTCACGGTTGCTTTGTTTACCTTTTCTCCCCATATCAGTTTGTCGTGACCAAGATGACGGAGCCCCTGAGACAGCTGCCCTGCCGACGATCGCTACTACTACTACCCAGAGGATGGATACTTCTACGAGTTGACTGACGACCAGGAGTAGGATCGGAGGGTCCCAGGCAGGAGGCCTTGTGCCTTTCGATCGTAGTGTTTTCTTTTGCCCCGCCTTTCTAAAGGCCTTTCTGTATTTTCTTTTATATCTGTACTCAGATATCTGATGCTTCCGCTGACGCTTGTTCGCAAGCTTATGTATTCGAGCCCTCGAGGCCCCTGGCTTGTAATATAAAGCTTGTATGACTTATTTATGTTTTAGAGTTGTGTTGTGATATCTTCCCGTGAGTCCTTAGGCTTGATCGTGTGCATGTGCGTGTATGATTAGTGCACGATCGGGCCGGGGGCGTCACAAGTTGGTATCAGTGTGATGCTGCGTTAGACTACCCCTAGCACCGTGTATCGTATTTGTCATGCTCATGTTTGCTATATATTTATACTGTTTCCTCCCCCTCTTCTCTCTCGATAGCCCCCGACCCTGACGTCGTCCCCGAGACCGACGCAGCTCCGGATCCCGAAGACACCATAGACGACCTTGCCCTTGCCGCCGAGCAACCAGGCAAGCCCCTCCCTTGAGCATACCGATATCGCCATTCTAATTTCTCATGCTTGCATTAGAATTACTGCTGCTGCTGCTTTACCTATTCTGATGCATAGCCTGTTCATTGTAACCTGCTGTTGATAATTACCTACATATCCTAAACTGTTTAGTCTAGGCTGGGTAGAGACCTATCAGTGACCCCACTTATCCCGACTGCCGCGCTGGATCGTCAGAAGACCCGATCAATGGGATTGAAGACCAGGACCCGACACCGCACATCACCCCCCCCTTAGTTGTAACGACACTGCAGCGTTACTATCGAGTGCCGAGGGTGAAACCTCTTGTAGCACTTCTGATGTTAACTCTGTAGAGTAGCTATTCGGTCGTGGTCATCGAGGGTGATTCCTCCTTCCCCGCTTCCGATAACGACGCTGTCGTACAACACCTCAAGTGTGGACCCAGTGAGGGTGATTCCTCCTAGTTCACCTTGACGGATACATCGAGTGGGAATTCAATGAGGGTGATACCTCGGATTCCCTGATGTTATGGACACACGGATACTTGGACCTTACAATGTTACTTGGAAAGGCGGGTCGACCCTGAGGGGTACCCGCGTGTGATGTGAAGGCGGGTTGCCAGTGTGGTGCCCGAGTGGTGAATACGAGGCGCGGCCGGGCATTCTTAACCCTTGCCGCAAGTCCTCGAGACGGGGCGACGGGGTCACATCTTTCGTGAGTCTCTGCTCGTTACCGCAAGCCCCTAGTCCTAGCGATTTGGATATTTGATCCGAGCAGGCCTCTGGTCTGATAGCACTAACCATCACGTGGGCATAGTATGGGCGTTCTGCATCGTAGCATCAGCCGAAAGCTCTGTCAGACGTCTAGTTCAGCCTTGCGGCCGGGACGGGCCGGCGCCCCCCTGGTGCCTGGCTTCCCCCTGCACGCAACGACTCGGAGTGCACAGGGTGATGGCCCAAGACCTCTGAGCGCTTAGGATGTAGACCGACGGGGACCTCTCTGCTGAGCTGTAGGTAGGGTTGCGATGTGTCGTTTGGCCGAGGCCGGGCATGACCCAGGAAAGTGTGTCCGGCCGAAGTTAATCGAGCGTGTTGGGTAAGTTGGTGCACCCCTGCAGGGAAGAACACTTCTATCGATAGCCGGTCCTACGGTAAAGGACACTCGGAGTTGTATCCTGATTGATACAATTTAGAACTGGATACCTGTGATGAGACCTGTATATATGGCTCTGGGATTGCTTCTCGCAGGGAGTCGAGAAGGGATCTCAGGACGAGGTTGATGAATGTATGGCTCTGGGATTGCTTTCTCGCAGGGAGTCGAGAAAGGATCTCTGGGTGAGGTTGATATTATTACTACTACATTATATGGCATTGTTCTACTCTCTTCTACTGCTGCAAGACCGCTGAAGATGCTAGTCTTCGATAGGACTAGGCCTTCTCTCTATTCTGGCATTTCTGCAGCCCAGTCCACATATACAGCCTCCCCTTGATAATGTTGCATATGTAGTGTAGATCCTTGCTTGCTGAGTACTTCAGAGTACTCAGGGTTGCTTTGTTTTCCTTTTCTCCCCATATCAGTTTGACGTGACCAGAGGACGGAGCCCCTGAGACAGCTGCCCTGCCGACGATCGCTACTACTACTACCCAGAGGATGGATACTACTACGAGTTGACTGACGACCAGGAGTAGGATCGGAGGGTCCCAGGCAGGAGGCCTTGTGCCTTTCGATCGTAGTGTTTTCTTTTGCCCCGCCTTTCTAAAGGCCTTTCTGTATTTTCTTTTATATCTGTACTCAGATATCTGATGCTTCCGCTGACGCTTGTTCGCAAGCTTATGTATTCGAGCCCTCGAGGCCCCTGGCTTGTAATATAAAGCTTGTATGACTTTATTTATGTTTTAGAGTTGTGTTGTGATATCTTCCCGTGAGTCCTTAGGCTTGATCGTGTGCATTTGCGTGTATGATTAGTGCACGATCGGGCCGGGGGCGTCACAAGTTGGTATCAGAGCCGACTGCCTGTAGGAACCCCCTTTCCAACTCCTTGGCCGAAGTTGAGTCTAGAAACCGAAAACTGTTTTACTAACTTGGCTGTGTGGCTTACGGGCCCACGTCGCCAATTGGGAGGTATTAGTATCATTTATTCCTCATCTTTACTCTGGGACTCTGACCTCTCTTCCTTTCGGGTTAACTAAAGTTTACTAACGCCGACACTTAGGATCTCGTAATTCTCGTCCACCCGGAGAGCTGGATATATGTGCGATTTCCCTGACATTGATCTGATTAGTCTGATAATCATTTTCCTTTCCATTGTTTTGTTTAACCTTTCTCTCCGAGATCGGTTATACTTCTCCTTGTCTTTTGACAATCATGAGTTTCCTCTGTTTCAGATGGATCGTTTGTTTCCACCACACCCTGCGACGCAGCTACCAGCTGTTCGAGCAGGGATACATCCAGAGTACATTCTTCATCCACTGGGGCAGATGTCAGTCCGTTACAATACCCCAGTACTGTCTCCTCCAGATTCCCGCAAAGATTTTGTGATCTATTGTGACGCATCCCGTGAAGGATTAGGCTGTGTCCTAATGCAAGAGCGTAAAGTGATTGCTTATGGCTCTCGTCAGTTGCGCCCACATGAAGAGAATTATCCAGTACATGATCTAGAACTAGCTGCTGTGATCTATGCACTGCAGTTGTGGCGACATTACCTCCTCGGTAATCGTTGCGAGATCTACACGGATCATAAAAGTTTGAAGTACTTGTTCACTCAGCCATCTCTGAATCTCCGTCAGCAAAGATGGATGGAGACCATTGCGGACTACGATTTGGGTATATCTTATACCCCTGGCAAGGCTAACGTGATGGCTGATGCCTTAAGCCGCAAGTCATATTGCGACAACCTCATGGTTAGGCGAGCTCAACCTCGTCTTTTTGAAGAACTACGCAAGCTAAATCTGCGTATTGTTCCACAGGGTTCTCTTAATAACCTTGTGATACAACCAGATCTTGAGAAAGCTGTTAAGAATGCGCAAGCTAAAGATGCTGAAGTTGATCTGATGAAGAATAGTCTTCACCTTGAGAAGTACAGGGATTTCTCGCTGTCTGAAGATGGAACCTTGTATTTCAGAGGCCGCATTGTCGTACCTCGCTTCGAACTCATGACTGACAAGGTTATGAAGGAGGCACATGACACCCCATTGTCTATTCATCCGGGTAGCACCAAGATGTATCGTGATCTCCGTCAAAGGTACTGGTAGTCTAAAATGAAGCAGGACATTGCTCGTTATGTTGCTGAATGTGATGTGTGTCGACGCGTTAAAGCAGAACATCAGAAGCCTGCTGGAATTCTGCAACCGTTGCCTATTCCTCTATGGAAATGGGATAAGGTTCAGATGGATTTCATTACAGGACTTCCCAGGTCACAGAAGGGTCACGATGCTATTCTTATCGTCGTCGACCAACTCTCCAAAGTTGCACACTTTCTGCCTGTCAAGGAGACGATCACTGCTAGTCAGTTAGCAGAGTTATATATCTCCAGAATTGTTTCACTCCACGGTATTCCAAAAGAGATCAGTTCAGACCGTGGCAGCATATTCACTGGTCATTTTTGGGAAAGTTTTCAAAAGGCTATGGGAACTCATATTACCTGGAGTTCAGCTTATCATCCTCAATCCCAAGGCCAAGTTGAACGAGTTAATCAAGTGCTTGAAGACATGCTACGAGCTTGTGTTGTTTCTTTCGGCAAGAAGTGGGAAGAATCTCTTCCATATGCCGAGTTCTCCTATAACAACAGCTATCAAGCCAGCTTGAAAATGGCCCCCTTTGAAGTTCTCTATGGACGTAAGTGTCGAACCCCTCTGAATTGGTCAGAAACTGGGGAACGACCGCTCGTGGGTCCAGATATTATTCAACACGCCGAAGAACAAGTCCGAATTGTCCGGGAAAATCTCAAAGCGGCTCAGGACCGCCAGAAGAGCAACTATGATCGCAAACGATGGGGTTTGACTTATCAACCTGGTGATCAGGCTTATCTTCGTGTCACTCCTATGAAGGGCACTCACCATTTTGGAATCAAGGGCAAGCTAGCTCCACGCTACATTGGTCCTTTCCGCATTGTTGCAAGACGTGGTCAAGTGGCGTATAAATTGGATTTGCCGCCGCAATTCTCTCATATCCACGACGTCTTCCATGTGTCGCAACTTCGTAAATGCTTCAAGGAATCTCCGCACCGAGCTGTGGATCACGAGATGCTCGAATTGCATGATGATCTTTCATATAAGAAACATCCGATCCGCATTCTCGATGAAGCTGAACGTCGAACCCGTCAGAAGGTTACCAAGTTCCTCAAAGTGCAGTGGTCAAACCATACTGAAGATGAAGCCACTTGGGAACGCGAGGATAACCTTCGTGCGGAATACCCCGAACTTTTTTCCTTCTACTTCTTAATTCTCGGGACGAGAATTCTTGTTAGTAGAGGAGATTTGTAACACCCCCGGTGGTTAGCCACAGTAATCCCATTTTAATAATGCCAAGTCAGCATGATTAACAGTGCATGATCATCATTTGCATCATAATGCATTTCAACTTCTAACTCAAATTCAAATTAAATTAAAGTGGAAAATAAAAGTTGTTCAAACTGGAAAACTAAAATGTACATCATGTTGCAAATAATCCAGAGGCTAATATAAAATTAGCAGCAGTGTTAACTAAAATATTTAAGTGGCTCAAACAAATAGAAACAGCAGCAACATAGCACTATTCAATCCTTTTTCAATTTAAATAAAATCCAAACAAAAAGATATGGACCCCAAACCAATTTCTAGCAGTGACAGATAATGCACTGTAAATAATGGAGCAAGTCTCATATTTTACAAAAGTCTTTTGGAATAAAAATAAAAGAGAAAACAGAAAACGTCGAGCCTTCGCCGCCCCGTACGCCTTCTACCTTGGGTTAGGGCCCCGTCCTCTTTCCCCGTCGCGCACGGCCTCCCCCCGTCTGCCCCTACCCCTCCCCTCTCCCTCCCGCCCGCCCATTTTGTTGTCGCCGTCGCCCGCTCCGTGTACGCCTCACCACGCCAGCGCCATCGCCCTCCTGCGCCCACTTCCCCGCTCGTGCGTTCTGCCTCCTCTACTTACTACTACTGCCCCGCCGGCCACTCCCTCCAGCACCTCCCTGTGCGTCCCGCTGCTCCTCGCCACGCCGCTCCGCCCCTCCCGCGGTTCCGCCCGCAGACCCGCCGCCTCTCCGCCGCTGCTTCAAGACCAGTCGACTCCCTCACCTAGGCCTAGCCATGCCGCCGCTGTCCGCCCTGGCCTCTGCTCGCTCTTCCCGGGTTCATGTCCCTCTCCCCTTCTTGACCTCCCTTTCCCAGGTTTCTTACCAAACCTTCTCTCCCTCTGGTCTGGTTTCCTATTGGCCACTGACCATGGGGCCCATGCCCCGTGTCCCATGACGCCTGGGCCCACGGCCCAGAACGGAATCTAAAATAAAAATAAATAAAAATAATTAAATTAATTATTAAATCTAAATAGTTAATTAATTAAGTTAATTATCCTGATTAGGTTATTATTTAATTAAGTAGTTAGTGTTAATTAAACAGTAAATTAATTAGTTATCACTAATCACTAACCCCTCATGACAGTGGACCCACTGGTCCTGACGTCATGCTGACGTCATGCTGACGTCAGCAAGACACTGTTTCGGATAATGTTAATTTAAATAATTAATTAAATTCCAGAAATTAATAAAAACTTTAGAAAATCATATAAAATAATCCGTAGCTCAGATGAAAATACTTTGTACATGAAAGTTGCTCAGAACGACGAGACGAATCTGAATACGCGGTCCGTTCGTCCGTCACGCATCCCTAACTATCCGAACTTGCAACCGTTCCCCTCTTATCCTCTGTCCGATAATTCCAAAGACCCGGGAAATATCGTCAGATATTCTCCCGCTCCGTCTGTTACGTGTGATGCTGCGTTAGACTACCCCTAGCACCGTGTATCGTATTGTCATGCTCATGTTTGCTATATATTTATACTGTTTCCTCCCCCTCTTCTCTCTCGATAGCCCCCGACCCCGACGTCGTCCCCGAGACCGACGCAGCTCCGGATCCCGAAGACACCATAGACGACCTTGCCCTTGCCGCCGAGCAACCAGGCAAGCCCCTCCCTTGAGCATACCGATATCGCCCATTCTAATTTCCCATGCTTGCATTAGAATTGCTGCTGCTGCTGCTGCTTTACCTATTCTGATGCATAGCCTGTTCATTGTAATCTGCTGTTGATAATTACCTACATATCCTAAACTGTTTAGTCTAGGCTGGGTAGAGACCTATCAAGTGACCCCACTTATCCCGACTGCCGCGCTGGATCGTCAGAAGACCCGATCAATGGGATTGAAGACCAGGACCCGACACCGCACATCACCCCCCTTAGTTGTAACGACACTGCAGCGTTACTATCGAGTGCCGAGGGTGAAACCTCTTGTAGCACTTCTGATGTTAACTCTGTAGAGTAGCTATTCGGTCGTGGTCATCGAGGGTGATTCCTCCTTCACCGCTTCCGATAACGACGCTGTCCTACAACACCTCAAGTGTGGACCCAGTGAGGGTGATTCCTCCTAGTTCACCTTGACGGATACATCGAGTGGGAATTCAATGAGGGTGATACCTCGGATTCCCTGATGTTATGGACACACGGATACTTGGACCTTACAATGTTACTTGGAAAGGCGGGTCGACCCTGAGGGGTACCCGCGTGTGATGTGAAGGCGGGTTGCCAGTGTGGTGCCCGAGTGGTGAATACGACGTGCTCCGGCCGCGCCCCGCCGCCCGCTCGCCCACGCGCGACCGCGCGCTTCGGCCGCGCCCGCTCCGGCCCCGCTCGCCCGCCGCGCGCGCCACCGCCGCCCGCGCGCCTCCGGTCCCGACGCCGCACCGCGCCCGGCTGCCGCTCGCCCGCGCTCGCTGTGCCTCCCCTCGCGCCCGCCCGGCCGGCCTCGCCGCGCCGCGCTCCGGCCTTGGCCTCGCCTCTGGTGCACGCGCGCGCGCTGGCCCGGACGTGTCCGGTGCCCGAACAGACACGGCCCGGACATGTCCGCCCCGGCCCTATGACCGACGGGGCCCAGCCCCTGTTTAAAATGGAATTAAAAATAAATAAGTATTAATTAATTAGTTAATTAAATGAATAATTAACTTAATTAATTCTGTTTAATTAAACTAATTAAATAGTTAGTCTAATTAATCTGTTAATTAGTGTTAGTAAACTATAACATGTGGGTCCCCCTTGACCCTGTTGACTGGTCAACCTTGACCCAGTCAACGCTGACTGGATCTGCTGACTGGACCATTTGACTTAGTCAACCTATTTAAATAAATTCCAGAAATTAATAAAAACTTTAGAAAATCATATAAAATAATCCGTAGCTCAGATGAAAATACTTTGTACATGAAAGTTGCTCAGAACGACGAGACGAATCTGAATACGCGGTCCGTTCGCCCGTCACGCGTCCCTAACTATCCGAACTTGCAACCGTTCCCCTCTTATCCTCTGTCCGATAATTCCAAAGACCCGGGAAATATCGTCAGATATTCTCCCGCTCCGTCTGTTACGTGTGATGCTGCGTTAGACTACCCCTAGCACCGTGTATCGTATTTGTCATGCTCATGTTTGCTATATATTTATACTGTTTCCTCCCCCTCTTCTCTCTCGATAGCCCCCGACCCCGACGTCGTCCCCGAGACCGACGCAGCTCCGGATCCCGAAGACACCATAGACGACCTTGCCCTTACCGCCGAGCAACCAGGCAAGCCCCTCCTTTGATCATCCCGATATCGCCCATTCTATATTCCCATGCTTGCATTAGAATTGCTGCTGCTGCTGCTGCTTTACCTATTCTGATGCATAGCCTGTTCAATGTAACCTGCTGTTGATAATTACCTACATATCCTAAACTGTTTAGTCTAGGCTGGGTAGAGACCTATCAGTGACCCCACTTATCCCGACTACCGCGCTGGATCGTCAGAAGACCCGATCAATGGGATTGAAGACCAGGACCCGACACCGCACATCACCCCCCCCCCTTAGTTGTAACGACACTGCAGCGTTACTATCGAGTGCCGAGGGTGAAACCTCTTGTAGCACTTCTGATGTTAACTCTGTAGAGTAGCTATTCGGTCGTGGTCATCGAGGGTGATTCCTCCTTCACCGCTTCCGATAACGACGCTGTCGTACAACACCTCAAGTGTGGACCCAGTGAGGGTGATTCCTCCTAGTTCACCTTGACGGATACATCGAGTGGGAATTCAATGAGGGTGATACCTCGGATTCCCTGATGTTATGGACACACGGATACTTGGACCTTACAATGTTACTTGGAAAGGCGGGTCGACCCTGAGGGGTACCCGCGTGTGATGTGAAGGCGGGTTGCCAGTGTGGTGCCCGAGTGGTGAATACGAGGCGCGGCCGGGCATTCTTAACCCTTGCCGCAAGTCCTCGAGACGGGGCGACGGGGTCACATCTTTCGTGAGTCTCTGCTCGTTACCGCAAGCCCCTAGTCCTAGCGATTTGGATATTTGATCCGAGCAGGCCTCTGGTCTGATAGCACTAACCATCACGTGGGCATAGTATGGGCGTTCTGCATCGTAGCATCAGCCGAAAGCTCTGTCAGACGTCTAGTTCAGCCTTGCGGCCGGGACGGGCCGGCGCCCCCCTGGTGCCTGGCTTCCCCCTGCACGCAACGACTCGGAGTGCACAGGGTGATGGCCCAAGACCTCTGAGCGCTTAGGATGTAGACCGACGGGGACCTCTCTGCTGAGCTGTAGGTAGGGTTGCGATGTGTCGTTTGGCCGAGGCCGGGCATGACCCAGGAAAGTGTGTCCGGCCGAAGTTAATCGAGCGTGTTGGGTAAGTTGGTGCACCCCTGCAGGGAAGAACACTTCTATCGATAGCCGGTCCTACGGTAAAGGACACTCGGAGTTGTATCCTGATTGATACAATTTAGAACTGGATACCTGTGATGAGACCTGTATATATGGCTCTGGGATTGCTTCTCGCAGGGAGTCGAGAAGGGATCTCAGGACGAGGTTGATGAATGTATGGCTCTGGGATTGCTTTCTCGCAGGGAGTCGAGAAAGGATCTCTGGGTGAGGTTGATATTATTACTACTACATTATATGGCATTGTTCTACTCTCTTCTACTGCTGCAAGACCGCTGAAGATGCTAGTCTTCGATAGGACTAGGCCTTCTCTCTATTCTGGCATTTCTGCAGCCCAGTCCACATATACAGCCTCCCCTTGATAATGTTGCATATGTAGTGTAGATCCTTGCTTGCTGAGTACTTCAGAGTACTCAGGGTTGCTTTGTTTTCCTTTTCTCCCCATATCAGTTTGACGTGACCAGAGGACGGAGCCCCTGAGACAGCTGCCCTGCCGACGATCGCTACTACTACTACCCAGAGGATGGATACTACTACGAGTTGACTGACGACCAGGAGTAGGATCGGAGGGTCCCAGGCAGGAGGCCTTGTGCCTTTCGATCGTAGTGTTTTCTTTTTCCCCGCCTTTCTAAAGGCCTTTCTGTATTTTCTTTTATATCTGTACTCAGATATCTGATGCTTCCGCTGACGCTTGTTCGCAAGCTTATGTATTCGAGCCCTCGAGGCCCCTGGCTTGTAATATAAAGCTTGTATGACTTTATTTATGTTTTAGAGTTGTGTTGTGATATCTTCCCGTGAGTCCTTAGGCTTGATCGTGTGCATTTGCGTGTATGATTAGTGCACAATCGGGCCGGGGGCGTCACACCTTCCTCTCGCCTCGTCGTGTACCGGGGGAAACCCTTGCAGCAGCGTCGTCATCATCGCGATCCTTCTTGGAGGTGTTGATAGGTGCCGGTGCTTCGGAGTCTTGGAGCCTAGTGGAAGATCCCGGTGGGCGCAGCGATTGCGAGGCTTCTTCGTTTTTGTTGATCCGCCGTTGTCGGCATTTGTTTCTTTTGCTCTTTCTCTGTTGTTTCTTTTGGGCGTGATTGTGCTGCTTCCGCCCCAGCACCTATCCCTGTATGGTTCGGTTTGTTGCTTTGTAATACAAAGCGGGGGGAAACCCTTTTTCGGAGAGTGAAGCATGATTGCAGTCGAATATTTTTTACTGGGTCGGACTGGATAGTCTGATGGACCGATAAGGATGTTGGTCAAAGCAGAAGACGGCGGTGATTTCCGCGACGACGACATAGGAGCGTGCTGATGGTGGTCGACTGTGGGGCGTGGAAACACGTGGTGCAGGCCTGAGGGCTTGTGCGGCTTCGACAGACTATGACGCAGGGTTGATTCAAGGCAGTGTACACTTGAGAGTGCTTGAAGTCGACGGGGCGCGGGGTGGCACATACAACCACCATGGAGTCATGTTGAAGCTGGAGCTGGAGTTTAATGGATGACTTCACTCTGTGCTGATGGAGGGGCTACGGCGTAAGAATTCTGAGAGTCGAAGCCAATTTCAGCGGGATAGCGAGAGGCACGTGGATCGGACTGGGTACCAGTGGTCTGATGGAGACGTGATACTCGGCATCGGTCGATGATGATCGGTGGTTCTCTACAGTGGGGGTTGAGTGGTGTGGGTTAGCTACCCGGGAGACTCGACCAGGACAGCAGAAGCTCGACGCGGTGATAGTGGCGAGGCGTGCGATAAGCATGAGACACAGCGACAGACCAAGACACTAATGGTGAGACATGTGGCTAGACAAAGTGTGCAGGGGTGCTGAAGCAGTGTTGACGAGTACCGGATTCAAGTTGGTGACTGGGTCTATTGGTGCCGGAAGATGGACAGGAGTTAACCATGAAGAATCTAAGAAAGTGGCGGAAAGTCTGAATTTATCAAAAGCTGAGAGATTACATGGCCGTATATTCTATAGTGTTCAATGCACATGGCAAAGTGCGGATGACAAGTACAGAAGGAGGCGGAGTGCTATAGCTGTGGGACATGCCAGAGACTATCCGGAAGAAGGGTGAGACAACTGCGAATTTGACTCAGGGTGACACAGGGCGACGGTGAAATCCTTCGAGTTTCAGACAAGCAGTCAAGAAAGAGCGGTGACTTTGAGTTCAGATAACAACTTATATGTGGCGTTCAATATGTGAGTTGTTCACTTTCATACAGACAGTGGTCGGTGTGTGATGGCGTTGAATGGATTCTCCGGAAGTTGGAAGCACAAAGTAGAGTAACGAGGAACTTAATTTTGCTCGAGTGTTGACTGTGAAGAAGACAAGAAGGGGCTACAGTTGCAGGTGAAGTCACATGGAGTCTGGGAGTAGCAGCGGTGCTCATGGCGTATCTCAAGTCTAATGTACATGGATGTTCGACGCATGGATGAATTCAAGGTGGTGAAGAATATTCGCCAAGGTGGAGTTTGTTAGAATTGTGTCGAATATTATTGCATAAGGTAGGTTACAGTTGGACTTGGTTTTAAACTGTTTGTAGACAGGGTAGGA
>CM022301.1:63593306-63847064 GCA_011799875.1 Thinopyrum elongatum | reverse complement strand
TAAATATCTTTTCATATTTATTTTAGATTAAATAAAAGGTAATTAAATATTTTCTTTAGTCACTGTTTGGGGATGTTTGAGTCACTTACCCAACTCCAATGATGTTGGTTTCAATTTTAGAATTGTCTCTGATTTATTTGCTATTTAATGAACAATTTAGTTTCTATGTTGGACAACTTTTATTTTCCACTTTCATTTAAATTTGAATTTGAGTTAGGAGTTGAAATGCAATATGATGCTAATGATGATTATGCACTATTAAGCTTGCTGACATGTCATTATCAAAAGTGATTACTGTAGCTAATGATAGGGGGTGTTACAATTCTCCTCATCTATTAAGAATTCTCGTCCCGAGAATTAAGAGGAAGACTGAAAGAAAGAGTGGTATTCTTCACGAAGACGATCCTCGCGTTCCCAAGTGGCTTTATCTTCATTATGATTTGACCACTGCACTTTGAGGAACTTGGTAACCTTCTGACGGGTCCGACGTTCAGCTTCATCGAGAATGCGGATCGGATGCTCCTTATAAGAAAGATCATCTTGCAATTCGAGCATCTCGTGGTCCACTGCTCGGTGCGGAGAATCCTTGAAGCAACGGCGAAGTTGCGACACGTGGAAGACGTCGTGGATATGAGAGAATTGCGGCGGCAACTCCAATTTATATGGGATCAAAGGCATAAGAGTATCTCTCGAGTTGAACAAATGAAAAACATCGAGAGCAAAGTAGGAAGGGACAATAAGAGGTTTCAAACAGATAGATAATCGTTCGATGTCTGAACAAGGTGTGAAAGGGGTCCAGAGCAACGAGAATAAGTATTGTGTCTGGTACCAGAATAGATCACTAGGATGGTGGCCCGTGAATTACATACGAGGCCACGTGCAAAGGACACATTAGAATCAGGGTTGAACAGGAGAGTCAGGTTTCGATCCAGTGGACCTGTGGGTTATGGGCCCACCATGTGGTTCGAAAGTAGGAAGGACGTTGACGTACTGCACGGTCATGGTAGCAAGGTATGTCATGGGATAGCCTGTCATCTATGTCGGCGACAACATCGGTACCAAGGGCGAGGGACGAAGAGAACTATTTTCCTGCTCGTTGAACGAGGCGGACCAATAGGCAAAGTTCTTGTCCATCGGTGGTTACCGAAATGTCATCAACAATAGTAACAGGGTTTTACTGATCGAGTGGTACAACGAGGTGCTTACCTAAGCAGTGAATTATTACTGCTTAGATCGTATAGATCACAAGAAAGGTTAATCAAAACAATGGAAAGGAAAATGTGTTTAAACACATATTTCAGGGGTATATCCTTCGCAAGGACAAGCATGGCATGATATCCATGACAGGATAAAAGTAGAAAACCCTTTAGGTGAGGGGAGAAAAATTTCATGGCATTATCCATACAACGGTATTTGGATAATTGTAAAAGAAAACTTTGGCATTATGCTTCAAATGTTCTCATTGATATTCGGAATACCATAGTCATGCTTCGAGGTAGCAGTAACATGGTGTTTCAAGCAAAGATTGCATTTGAAGATCACAAGAAATATTCAAGAAACAGTTCCAGGGATAACAAGGAACTCAAGGTATGACCAACACATGATCAAGTCTGTGTTGAGAGGAAGTCAAGGATGTTGTAGATGGTATCACAATTCAACGAGGGCAAGGATGGTATTTTTAGCCATGAGTTTAATTGACATCTCTGAAGAAGCCAAAGTGTTGACAGTGATCACGACAAATTTTGTCGAGAGACTCTATGAAGATGCCATCGAGCAGCGACGACATCAAGTAAAAGGAAGGATGAAGTGAAAGGCTATGAGAACTGTGGATTCGTCATAAGCTCGAAGTCAAGCTTGTTCGAGGTGAAATGATAAGATGAGAAGAACGACGTAAGCTTCGCTCATCGTCGAGAAGTTGCTCCGGGCACCAGGACCAGGTAGCATAATTAAAAATTGACACGATAATGATATAGCCGATCGGGCTAGTAATGATGTGATGGAGTATCATTCTAATAAGAATTCACGAGAGGTAGTGCAATGACACGATAATCATGAGATAACATGGGGCAATACTTGAAGGTAGATCAGAATTAGAGGTTGGACAGGTGAAATGATTTACAAAAGACAAGTAATTTTTAACTTGTCCGAGAAATGGGATCAAAGAAGAAATTGGGGCATCTTAGGAACGTATACCATGAACGTCAGGAGTAAATAACTCAAGCTCGAGAGCGGAGCAAGGTTGGCAAAGCAGAGAATACAATTTACCAAAGGCAATATGTATCAGGGGAAAACTCACAAGACTTTGGATGTTAAGGACACTATCGGATGATAACTCATCAAAGGATCTGACGGTCCATAACGGAGCTGACGTGAGCATAGGCACACAACCAGAAGAAGAATCAATGCAAAGGCATTAATTCAAAGCTCAAATGCAAAGGAGTTATGATTTCCAAAGCAAGGGATCAGAAGCAATCGCTCTGATTAAGGATGGTTAATTGAATAGACTTAGGGGTACAAGCGACGGCAAATAGATTGGTCGAGAATCCAGCCCATGTTCGGGATGATGTTTGAGCCGGAAAGAAAATTTCTAAGGATTAAGTGATGATTGCGATTATTCGCACACACATTGAATCAAGGACTCAAAATGGTGATGACAAGAGGCGTCAACGGAGATTACTAGACATATGGAATTAACCATAATGTCAGCAGGTAAGAATTTCTAGAGCAACATGCTACAGAGGATTTTCGGAAGATCGAATAGCACTTCGAAGAATTTTGCGAGACACATGAACAACTGGGATGAACAGATCCTCGATAAATGTGGGGAATTAACCGTAAGGTTTTTCATTCGGAGAAGAACTGCAAGGCAGTAAACTCAAAGGATTATCGGGGCAACGGAGAATATTTCGAGGCATCTTGTAACAACAAGAGCGACGAGGAATGATCATGTGAATGACAAGTGTAAGTAGTCATCTACAGGGATACATCGGTGGTAGGAATTACAAAGGCGATGAGCACAAAGGGCTCGGGATAACATCGATGGGAATCGTCAGAATCTTCCGATGAAGTAGGTGATCTTCTGGTATGAGGGCTCTCCGGGAGAAGTAGTTACGAGAACCTAGAGTCAGAGTTAGTAAAATCTTTTAACCCGAATAGAAGAGAGATCAGAGTCCCAGAGTATAGATGAGGAATAAAAGATACTAATACCACCCAATTGGCGACGTGGGCCCGTAAGCCACACAGCCAAGTTAGTAAAACAGTTTTTAGTTACTAGACTCAACTTCGGCCAAGGAGTTGGAAAGGGGGTTCCTACAGTCAGTTGGCTCTGATACCAACTTGTGACGCCCCCGGCCTAATCGTGCACTAATCATACACGCAAATGCACACGATCAAGCCTAAGGACTCACGGGAAGATATCACAACACAACTCTACAACAAAAATAAAGTCATACAAGCTTTATATTACAAGCCAGGGGCCTCGAGGGCTCGAATACATAAGCTTGCGAACAAGCGTCAGCGGAAGCATCAGATATCTGAGTACAGATATGAAACAGAAACAGAAAGGCCTTTAGAAAGGCGGGGCAAAATAAAACACTACGATCGAAAGGCGTAGGCCTCCTGCCTGGGACCCTCCGATCCTACTCCTGGTCGTCAGTCAACTCGTAGTAGTATCCATCCTCTGGGTAGTAGTAGTGGTCGATCGACGGGGCATCTGTCTCAGGGGCTCCGTCCTCTAGTCACGACAAACTGATATGGGTAGAAAAGGAAAACAAAGCAACCGTGAGTACTCAGAAGTACTCAGCAAGCAAGGATCTACACTACATATGCAACATTTTCAACGGGAGGCTGTATATGTGGACTGGGCTGCAGAAATGCAAGAATAGAGAGAAGGCCTAGTCCTATCGAAGACTAGCATCTTCAGCGGTCTTGCAGCAGTAGAAGAGAGTAGAACAGTTCAATATAATGAAACAGTATCATTAAGTCTCATCCTCACCCAGAGATCCTTTCTCGACTCCCTGCGAGAAAGCAATCCCAGAGCCATACAGTCATCAACCTCGTCCGGAGATCCCTTCTCGACTCCCTGCGAGAAGCAATCCCAGAGCCTCATATCCAGGTCTCATATCATGTTCTAGCTGTATCGATCGGGATACAACTCCGAGTGTCCGTTACCGTAGGACAGGCTATCGATAGAAGTTTTCTTCCCTGCAGGGGTGCACCAACTTACCCAACACGTTCGATTAACTCCGGCTGGACACACTTTCCTGGGTCATGCCCGGCCTCGGCCAAACGACACATCGCAACCCTACCTACAGCTCAGCGGAGAGGTCCCCGCCGGTCTACATCCTAAGCGCTCAGGGGTCTTGGGCCATCGCCCTGTGCACTCCGGGTCGTTGCGAGCAGGGTGAAGCCAGGCACCCGGAGGGCGCCGGTCCATCCCAGCCGCAAGGCTGAACTAGACGTCTGACAGAGCTTTCGGCTGATGCTACGATGCAGAACGCCCATACTATGCCGACGTGATGGTTAGTGCTATCAGACCAGAGGCCTGCTCAGATCAAATATCCAAATCGTTAGGACTAGGGGCTTGCGGAAACGAGCAGAGACTCACGAAAGATGTGACCCCGTCGCCCCGTCTCGAGGACTTGCTGCAAGGGTTAAGAATGCCCGGCCGCGCCTCGTATTCATCACTCAGGCACCATACAGGCACCCGTCTTCACAACACTCGCCACTTAGGCGCACGCGGGTACCCCTCAGGGTCGACCCGCCTATCCAAGTAACAGTGTAAAGTCCAAGTATCCGTGTGTCCATAACATCAGGGGAATCCGAGGTATCACCCTCGTTGGATTCCTACTTGATGTATCCGTCAAGGTGAACTCGGAGGAATCACCCTCACTGGGTTCACACTTGAGGTGTTGTACGACAGCGTCGTTACCGGAAGTGGTGAAGGAGGAATCACCCTCGATGACCACGACCGAATAGCTACTCTACAGAGTTAACATCAGAAGTGCTACAAGAGGTTTCACCCTCGGCACTCGATAGTAACGCTGCAGTGTCGTTACAACAAAGGGGGGTGATGTGCGGTGTCGGGGCCTGGTCTTCAATCCCGTTGATCGGGTCTTCAGATAATCCAGCGGGGCAGTCGGGATAAGTGGGGTCACTGATAGGTCTCTACCCAGCCTAAACTAAGCAGTTTAGGATATGCAGGTAATTATCAACAGCAGGATACAATAAACAGGCTATGCATCAGAATAGGTAAAGCAGTAGCAGCAGCAATTCTAATGCAAGCACGAGAAAATAGAATGGGCGATATCGGGATGATCAAAGGGGGGGCTTGCCTGGTTGCTCGGCGGCAAGGGCAAGGTTGTCAATGGTGGCTTCGGTCTCCGGAGCTGTGTCGGTCTCGGGGACGACGTCGAGGTCGGGGGCTATCGAGAGAGAAGAGGGGGAGGAAACAGTATAAATATAGAGCAAACATGAGCAACACAAAGCACGACATGACAATGTGTAGTGTCGGGTGTGTCCTAACGTATGGTTGCACGTCACCGAGGAAGGGGGAATCCATCCGGGAATGTTTTCCCGGATCCGGACATTTGTCAGACAGATGACCGGAGAGGAACGGTTGCATGTTCGGATAGTTAGGGACGTGTGACGGACGAACGGACCGCGTATTCAAATTCGTCTCGTCGTTCTGAGCAACTTTCATGTACAAAGTTTTTCGATCTGAGCTACGGATTATTTTATATGATTTTCTAAAGATTTTTAGCAATTACTGGAATTTAATTATTTATTTAAATCAACATTATCCGAAACAGTAGTTGATGACGTCAGCATGACATCATGCTGACGTCAGCAGTCATCTGACAGGTGGGTCCCACATGTCATAGACTGGTTAGGCTAATTAGGATTAACTAATTAATTAACATTTAACTAAACTAATTAATTAAATCGGATTAATCTAAACAGGGTTAATTAACCTAATTAATTATTAATTATTATTATTATTATTATTATTTTTATTTTATTTTTTAAACAGTTCTGTGCCGTGGGCCCCACTGGTCAGGGGCAGCGGGCGGACGTGTCCGGGCCAGCCTGTGCGGGCACCGGACATGTCCGGTGCGCACAGCAGGCGCGCGCGCGGGGCCGGGCGCAGCGCGCGGAGGCGAGGCCGCGGCGCGGCAGCGGGGCCAGCGCGGGGCGGCGGACGCGTGCGCGCGGCGAGCGAGCGGGGCCGGAGCGGGCGCGGCCGAAGCGCGCGGTCGCGCGAGGGCGAGCGGGCGACGGGGCGCGGCTGCGGGAGGAGCTGCAGGGGGGCGGCAGCGGCGAGCGGCGGCCCGGAGCGTGGCTCCGGCGCGCGGCCCCGGCGAATGGCGACAAAGGGAGAGGGGAGAGCGGCAGCGGAGGCCGGGGGGGTGCTCACGAGGGGGGAGGCGAGGCAGGGGTGGCCGGCGGCGTTGGTGGCGACGGGGTGGGGCGACGCGCGTTGGGGGCGCGTACGGGAGGAGGCGGTGGCGATGGCGTCTGGCGACGGTGTCGGCGCGGGGCGGCGTCGAACGGCGGCGAGCGCGCCCGATCCCTCCTGGGATAGGGGGGGGGGGGGCAGAGGGGGAGTAGCTGGGGGGGGGTGTGGGAACGAGGGTGGGAGGAGGGGAAGGGGAGGTGTAGAGCCTCCAACACACCCGGGCCGGGGGAGAGGGATGGACCGGTGATGAGAGGAGGGAGGAGAGGATAGAGAGCGAGGGGGATAGTTTGGTGAGCAGTGGGGATTAGGGTTGTTAGCTTGGTGGCTGGTGGAACGGCGAGGGTAAAAGCTAGGGCTAGAAGAGGGGTGGGGGTGGCGAGCGGCTGGCAGCCGGCCTGGTGGGACTGGTGGCTGCATGGCCCGAGGCCCAGTCGTGGTGGGGGGGGGGGGGGGGGGGGGGTCCCTTTTCTTTTTTTTCTTTTGTTTTTCTTTCTCTGTTTTGCAAAATGGTTGGCCCCCACATTAGGTTTTGTATAAAAATAGGCGGCCCACAAATCACGGCACAATATATCCTACCACAAAAACTAGTTGGGGGTAAATATCTTTTCATATATTATTTGTAGATTAAATAAAAGGTAATTAAATTTCTGTTAGTCACTGTTTGGGGATGGTTTGAGTCACTTACCCAATCCAATGATGTTGGTTTCAATTTTAGAATTGTCTCTGATTTATTGCTATTTAATGAACAATTTAGTTTCTATGTTGGACAACTTTTATTTTCACCTTTCATTTAAATTTGAAATTTGAGTTAGGAGTTGAAAGCAATATGATGCTAATGATGATATATGCACTATAAGCTGGCTGACATGTCATTATCAAAAGTGATTACTGAGCTAATGATAGGGGGTGTTACAATTCTCCTCATCTATTAAGAATTCTCGTCCCGAGAATTAAGAGGAAGACATGAAAGAAAGAAAGGGGTTTTCACGACGACGATCCATCGCGTTTTCCCAAGTGGTTTATTCTCATTATGATTTGACCATCGCACTTTGAGGAACTTGGTAACTTTGACGGGTCGACGTTAGCAGCTTCATCGAGAATGCGGATACGGAGATCCTATAAGAAAGATCATCTTGCAATTCGAGCATCTCGTGGTCCACTGCTCGGTGCGGAGAATCCTTGAAGCAACGGCGAAGGTGCGACAGTGGAGACGTCGTGTGGATATGAGAGAATTGCGGCGGAAGGCAACGAATTATATGGGATCAAAGCTAAGAAGGTATCTCTCGAGTTGAACAGAAAACATCGAGAGAAAGTAGGAAGGGACAACTAAGAGGTTTCAAGACAGATATAGATAATCGTGTCGATGTTCTGAAAGGTGTGAAAGGGGGTCCAGAGCAACAGATAGATAAGATTGTTCGGTACAGCAGAATAATCACAGGATGGTGGCCCGTAGATTAAATACGAGGGCACGTGCAAAGGACCACATAGAACAGAGGTTGAACAGGAGAGTCAGTGTTCGGATACACGTGGACCTGTGGGGTTTAGTGGGCCCCACCATTGGTTCGAAAGTAGGAAGGACGTTGACGTACTGCAACGGTCATGGTAGCAGGTATGTCAGAGGATAGCCTGTTCATCTATGTCGGCGGAAACACATCGGTACGAAGGGCGCAGGGACGAGAGAGAAAGATTCGAGAGGAATCCTGCTCGTTGACGAGGCGGAAACAATAGGCAAAGTTCTTGTCATCGGTGGTTACGAAATGTCATCAACAATAGGGAACAGGGTTTTACTGATCGAGTGGTAAGACGAGGTGACATGAGGTGCTACCTAAGCAGTGAATTATTACTGCTTGATCGTATAGATCACAAGAAAGGTAATCAAAACAATGGAAAGGAAAATGTGTTTAAAACAATATATTCAGGGGTATCCTCGCAAGGACAAGCATGGCATGATATCCATGACAGGATAAAAGTAGAGAAAACCCTTTAGGTGAGGGGGAGAAAAATTTCATGGCATTTCCAACAACGGTATTTTTGGATAATTGTAAAAGAAAACTTTGGCATATGCTTCAAATGTTCTCATTGATAATTCGGAATACCATAGAGTCATGATTAGAAGCCACCATACCACTATATCCCCCCAATGCTAGCGAGGCAGCAGGGTGGCAAGTGGCAAATTGGCTAGTGCTCCCCCCCCCCGTACTTGCATACAACTGATAAGTCAACACGGTAAGTGCTAAGGCTAAAATAACATCTCCATTAAGCGGTGAGGTTGACTGTAGTGAAGTCCACGACTGACACATCTCAACAGCATGCCCTAGGTGAGCATCCAGGAAGTGGATCCTCCTCGGCCACCTTCAACCTCGGAAGTACCATGACCGTGGCGTCAATACACGTCCTTAGCCTGTGAGCCAACGTAACAGACATGGAATTCGGTTTAGTTCACCATTTGCAGAACTACCCATCCAGCGTTAACCCCCCTAAATTCCCTGCAGAACCGAAGACGCAAGGATTGCGGCATATAGCCCAGGTGACACCGACCGGTCGATGCGACGCTTGAGTGGAGGTAGCAGTTTAGAAAAGACACACGATAAATAGACGGAGCCTACTCCAAAGAGAGGGAAGACGGAAGGGGTAGCCAGGACCAGCTAGGGCGGGACCGGGCGAGGGGGCAGTGCGAGCCGCACAGAGAGTACACGATAGAGTAACATAGGTAGTTTCAAAGCAACAAGAGTCATGGGATATTGGAAGACTACAGCAGAAAATATTGCGAGAAACAGTCCAGGATAACAGGAACTCAGGTATGAACCAACACATGATCAAGTCTGTGTGAGAGGAAGTCAAGGATGTGTAGATGTATCACAATTCAACGAAGGAGCAAGAGTGGTATTTTTACCATGAGTGTGTAATTGGACATCTCTGAAGAAGCCAAAGTGTGACAGTGGAGGGATTCACGACCAATTTTGTTCGGAGAGACTCTATGAAGATTGCCATCGAGACAGCGACGACATCAAGTAAAAGGAGGATGAGTTGAAAGGCTATGAAACTGTGGATTGTAAAGAGCTCGAAGTGCAAGCTTGGTCGAGGGTGAAATCGACTAAGATGAGGAAGAACGACGTAAGCTCGACTCATCGTCGCAGGAAGGATTGCTCCAGGGGCCACCGGAGCCAGGTAGCATAAGTAAAAATGGACACGATAATGAATAGCCGATCGGGCTAGTAATGGAGTAGTGGGATGGAGTTTCATTTATAATAAGAATTCACGATGAAAGCGGTGTGCAGATGACACTGAAATCATGAGTAACTGGGGAGAGTGAAGAAAAATACTTGAAGGATAGAGTCAGAATAGTAGGTGGACAGGTGAAATGAGTACAAAAGACAGAAGTAAGTAAGTTTTTAACTGTCGAGAATGGGTAGCAACGAAGAAATTGGGGCAATCCTTAGGAACGTATACCATGAAACGTATCAGAGTAAAAACTCAAGCTCGAGAGCAGGAGCAGCAAGGTTGGCAAGCAGAGAATACAATTTACCACAAGGACAATATTATCAGGGGACAGACTCACAAGACATGGATGTAGGACACGTATCGGATGATAAACTTAATCAAAGGATTGACGGTCCATAACGGAGATGACGGCAGCACATAGGGCACACAAACGCAGACGAAGAATCAATTGCAAAGGCATAATCAAAGCTCCAAATGCAAGGAGTTGTACTGGATTTTCCAAAGCAAGGATCAGAAGCAGACCCTCTGATTAAGATGGTAATGAATAGACTTAGAGGGGTACAAAGCGGACAGGCAAATAGATTGGTCGAGAATACAGCCCATGTTCGGATGATGTTTGAGCCGGAAAGAAAATTTCTAAGGATTAAGTGATGATTGCGATTATTCGCACACACATTGAATCAAGGACTCAAAATGGTGATGACAAGAGGCGTCAACGGAGATTACTAGACATATGGAATTAACCATAATGTCAGCAGGTAAGAATTTCTAGAGCAACATGCTACAGAGGATTTTCGGAAGATCGAATAGCACTTCGAAGAATTTTGCGAGACACATGAACAACTGGGATGAACAGATCCTCGATAAATGTGGGGAATTAACCGTAAGGTTTTTCATTCGGAGAAGAACTGCAAGGCAGTAAACTCAAAGGATTATCGGGGCAACGGAGAATATTTCGAGGCATCTTGTAACAACAAGAGCGACGAGGAATGATCATGTGAATGACAAGTGTAAGTAGTCATCTACAGGGATACATCGGTGGTAGGAATTACAAAGGCGATGAGCACAAAGGGCTCGGGATAACATCGATGGGAATCGTCAGAATCTTCCGATGAAGTAGGTGATCTTCTGGTATGAGGGCTCTCCGGGAGAAGTAGTTACGAGAACCTAGAGTCAGAGTTAGTAAAATCTTTTAACCCGAATAGAAGAGAGATCAGAGTCCCAGAGTATAGATGAGGAATAAAAGATACTAATACCACCCAATTGGCGACGTGGGCCCGTAAGCCACACAGCCAAGTTAGTAAAACAGTTTTTAGTTACTAGACTCAACTTCGGCCAAGGAGTTGGAAAGGGGGTTCCTACAGTCAGTTGGCTCTGATACCAACTTGTGACGCCCCCGGCCTAATCGTGCACTAATCATACACGCAAATGCACACGATCAAGCCTAAGGACTCACGGGAAGATATCACAACACAACTCTACAACAAAAATAAAGTCATACAAGCTTTATATTACAAGCCAGGGGCCTCGAGGGCTCGAATACATAAGCTTGCGAACAAGCGTCAGCGGAAGCATCAGATATCTGAGTACAGATATGAAACAGAAACAGAAAGGCCTTTAGAAAGGCGGGGCAAAATAAAACACTACGATCGAAAGGCGTAGGCCTCCTGCCTGGGACCCTCCGATCCTACTCCTGGTCGTCAGTCAACTCGTAGTAGTATCCATCCTCTGGGTAGTAGTAGTGGTCGATCGACGGGGCATCTGTCTCAGGGGCTCCGTCCTCTAGTCACGACAAACTGATATGGGTAGAAAAGGAAAACAAAGCAACCGTGAGTACTCAGAAGTACTCAGCAAGCAAGGATCTACACTACATATGCAACATTTTCAACGGGAGGCTGTATATGTGGACTGGGCTGCAGAAATGCAAGAATAGAGAGAAGGCCTAGTCCTATCGAAGACTAGCATCTTCAGCGGTCTTGCAGCAGTAGAAGAGAGTAGAACAGTTCAATATAATGAAACAGTATCATTAAGTCTCATCCTCACCCAGAGATCCTTTCTCGACTCCCTGCGAGAAAGCAATCCCAGAGCCATACAGTCATCAACCTCGTCCGGAGATCCCTTCTCGACTCCCTGCGAGAAGCAATCCCAGAGCCTCATATCCAGGTCTCATATCATGTTCTAGCTGTATCGATCGGGATACAACTCCGAGTGTCCGTTACCGTAGGACAGGCTATCGATAGAAGTTTTCTTCCCTGCAGGGGTGCACCAACTTACCCAACACGTTCGATTAACTCCGGCTGGACACACTTTCCTGGGTCATGCCCGGCCTCGGCCAAACGACACATCGCAACCCTACCTACAGCTCAGCGGAGAGGTCCCCGCCGGTCTACATCCTAAGCGCTCAGGGGTCTTGGGCCATCGCCCTGTGCACTCCGGGTCGTTGCGAGCAGGGTGAAGCCAGGCACCCGGAGGGCGCCGGTCCATCCCAGCCGCAAGGCTGAACTAGACGTCTGACAGAGCTTTCGGCTGATGCTACGATGCAGAACGCCCATACTATGCCGACGTGATGGTTAGTGCTATCAGACCAGAGGCCTGCTCAGATCAAATATCCAAATCGTTAGGACTAGGGGCTTGCGGAAACGAGCAGAGACTCACGAAAGATGTGACCCCGTCGCCCCGTCTCGAGGACTTGCTGCAAGGGTTAAGAATGCCCGGCCGCGCCTCGTATTCATCACTCAGGCACCATACAGGCACCCGTCTTCACAACACTCGCCACTTAGGCGCACGCGGGTACCCCTCAGGGTCGACCCGCCTATCCAAGTAACAGTGTAAAGTCCAAGTATCCGTGTGTCCATAACATCAGGGGAATCCGAGGTATCACCCTCGTTGGATTCCTACTTGATGTATCCGTCAAGGTGAACTCGGAGGAATCACCCTCACTGGGTTCACACTTGAGGTGTTGTACGACAGCGTCGTTACCGGAAGTGGTGAAGGAGGAATCACCCTCGATGACCACGACCGAATAGCTACTCTACAGAGTTAACATCAGAAGTGCTACAAGAGGTTTCACCCTCGGCACTCGATAGTAACGCTGCAGTGTCGTTACAACAAAGGGGGGTGATGTGCGGTGTCGGGGCCTGGTCTTCAATCCCGTTGATCGGGTCTTCAGATAATCCAGCGGGGCAGTCGGGATAAGTGGGGTCACTGATAGGTCTCTACCCAGCCTAAACTAAGCAGTTTAGGATATGCAGGTAATTATCAACAGCAGGATACAATAAACAGGCTATGCATCAGAATAGGTAAAGCAGTAGCAGCAGCAATTCTAATGCAAGCACGAGAAAATAGAATGGGCGATATCGGGATGATCAAAGGGGGGGCTTGCCTGGTTGCTCGGCGGCAAGGGCAAGGTTGTCAATGGTGGCTTCGGTCTCCGGAGCTGTGTCGGTCTCGGGGACGACGTCGAGGTCGGGGGCTATCGAGAGAGAAGAGGGGGAGGAAACAGTATAAATATAGAGCAAACATGAGCAACACAAAGCACGACATGACAATGTGTAGTGTCGGGTGTGTCCTAACGTATGGTTGCACGTCACCGAGGAAGGGGGAATCCATCCGGGAATGTTTCCCGGATCCGGACATTTGTCAGACAGATGACCGGAGAGGAACGGTTGCATGTTCGGATAGTTAGGGACGTGTGACGGACGAACGGACCGCGTATCAATTCAAATGTCGTCTCGTCGTTCTGAGCAACTTTCATGTACAAAGTTTTTCGATCTGAGCTACGGATTTTTTAATGATTTTCTAAAGATTTTTATAGCAATTACTGGAATTTAATTATTATTTAAATCAACATTATCCGAAACAGTAGTTGATGACGTCAGCATGACATCATGCTGACGTCAGCAGTCATCTGACAGGTGGGTCCCACATGTCATAGACTGGTTAGGCTAATTAGGATTAACTAATTAATTAACATTTAACTAAACTAATTAATTAAATCGGATAATCTAAACAGGGTTAATTAACCTAATTAATTTATAATTATTATTATTATTATTATTATTTTTATTTTATTTTTTAAACAGTTCTGTGCCGTGGGCCCACTGGTCAGGGGCAGCGGCGGACGTGTCCGGGCCACTGTGCGGGCACGGACATGTCCGGTGCGCACAGCACGAGCGGGGGCGGGGCCGGGGCGCAGCGCCGGAGGCGAGGCCGCGGCGCGTGAGCGGGGCAGCCGGCGGCGCGGCGCGCGAGCCGACGGGGCCAGGGCTCAGGCGGCCCCAGCACGAGCCGCCCCCCGCCCCGCTGCTCCGGCCGCGGCCCCGGCGAATGGCGACAAAGGGAGAGGGGAGAGCGGCAGCGGAGGCCGGGGGGGTGCTCACGAGGGGGAGGCGAGGCAGGGGTGGCGGCGGCGTTGGTGGCGACGGGGTGGGGCGACGCGCGTTGGGGCGCGTACGGGAGGAGGGGGTGCGGTGGCGATGGCGTCTGGCGACGGTGTCGGCGCGGGCGGCGTCGAACGGCGGCGAGCGCCCGATCCCTCCTGGATCGGGGGGGGGGGGGGGGGAGAGGGAGAGAGGAGCGAGGGGGGTGAGAGTGGGGTTAGGGTTAGCTGGGTGGGGTGGACCGGGGGATAAAGGGGGGCGAGCGGCTGGGCGCCTGGTGGCCTGGTGGCCTGCTGGGCCGAGGCCAGTCGTGGGGGGGGGGGGGGGGGGTCCCTTTTTCTTTGTTTTCTTTTGTTTTTCTTTTCTTTTCTGTTTTGCAAAATGTGTGGCCCCATTAGAGTTTTGTAAAATATGAGAGCTGGCCCACAAATCACGGCACAATATATCCTACCACCAAAAACTAGTTTGGGGGTGAAATATCTTTTCATATTTATTTTAGATTAAATAAAAGGTAATTAAATATTTTCTTTTAGTCACTGTTTGGGATGTTGAGTCACTTACCCAACTCCAAGATTTTGTTTCAGATTTAGAATTGTCTCTGATTTATTTGCTATTTAATGAACAATTTAGTTTCTATGTTGGACAACTTTTATTTTCCACTTTCATTTAAATTTGAATTTGAGTTAGGAGTTGAAATGCAATATGATGCTAATGATGATTATGCACTATTAAGCTTGCTGACATGTCATTATCAAAAGTGATTACTGTAGCTAATGATAGGGGGTGTTACAATTCTCCTCATCTATTAAGAATTCTCGTCCCGAGAATTAAGAGGAAGACTGAAAGAAAGAGTGGTATTCTTCACGAAGACGATCCTCGCGTTCCCAAGTGGCTTTATCTTCATTATGATTTGACCACTGCACTTTGAGGAACTTGGTAACCTTCTGACGGGTCCGACGTTCAGCTTCATCGAGAATGCGGATCGGATGCTCCTTATAAGAAAGATCATCTTGCAATTCGAGCATCTCGTGGTCCACTGCTCGGTGCGGAGAATCCTTGAAGCAACGGCGAAGTTGCGACACGTGGAAGACGTCGTGGATATGAGAGAATTGCGGCGGCAACTCCAATTTATATGGGATCAAAGGCATAAGAGTATCTCTCGAGTTGAACAAATGAAAAACATCGAGAGCAAAGTAGGAAGGGACAATAAGAGGTTTCAAACAGATAGATAATCGTTCGATGTCTGAACAAGGTGTGAAAGGGGTCCAGAGCAACGAGAATAAGTATTGTGTCTGGTACCAGAATAGATCACTAGGATGGTGGCCCGTGAATTACATACGAGGCCACGTGCAAAGGACACATTAGAATCAGGGTTGAACAGGAGAGTCAGTTTCGATCCAGTGGACCTGGGGTTATGGGCCCACCATGTGGTTCGAAAGTAGGAAGGACGTTGACGTACTGCACGGTCATGGTAGCAAGGTATGTCAGAGGATAGCCTGTCATCTATGTCGGCGACAACATCGGTACCAAGGGCGAGGGACGAAGAGGAACTATTTTCCTGCTCGTTGAACGAGGCGGACCAATAGGAAAGTTCATTGTCCATCGGTGGTTACCGAAATGTCATCAACAATAGTAACAGGGTTTTACTGATCGAGTGGTACAACGAGGTGCTTACCTAAGCAGTGAATTATTACTGCTTAGATCGTATAGATCACAAGAAAGGTTAATCAAAACAATGGAAAGGAAAATGTGTTTAAACACATATTTCAGGGGTATATCCTTCGCAAGGACAAGCATGGCATGATATCCATGACAGGATAAAAGTAGAAAACCCTTTAGGTGAGGGGAGAAAAATTTCATGGCATTATCCATACAACGGTATTTGGATAATTGTAAAAGAAAACTTTGGCATTATGCTTCAAATGTTCTCATTGATATTCGGAATACCATAGTCATGCTTCGAGGTAGCAGTAACATGGTGTTTCAAGCAAAGATTGCATTTGAAGATCACAAGAAATATTCAAGAAACAGTTCCAGGGATAACAAGGAACTCAAGGTAAATATCTTTTCATATTTATTTTAGATTAAATAAAAGGTAATTAAATATTGTCTTTAGTCACTGTTTGGGGATGTTTGAGTCACTTACCCAACTCCAATGATGTTGGTTTCAATTTTAGAATTGTCTCTGATTTATTTGCTATTTAATGAACAATTTAGTTTCTATGTTGGACAACTTTTATTTTCCACTTTCATTTAAATTTGAATTTGAGTTAGGAGTTGAAATGCAATATGATGCTAATGATGATTATGCACTATTAAGCTTGCTGACATGTCATTATCAAAAGTGATTAGTGTAGCTAATGATAGGGGGTGTTACACACTAGAACCAGTTAACCCTCGTACACCTCTCCGTCTGTGACTCCACTCCCGCGTCTTCCCATCTCCGGCTCGTTGCTGTCCGGGGCCTCGCCGTCGTCCACCACCTTGGATGCGCTCGGCGCGGCGTGGTCAACACAAAAAAAAATGAATACTCCCCCTGCTAGCTAGGACCCACCATAGTGGGAGGCTGACTTGTGGGCCTAATAAGTTGACGCGGACGGAGGGCTTTGTCAACTTAGTCAATATGAACGATTCTAGCTCCAGTGACCGTACGATGTCCATCCAACGGCCGTAGTGCTTCTTCAACCTCTGGTCTTCTTGCTCCAGCCGCCCAAACCAGCGCCGGTCGTGCCGCCTGCTCCTGCCTCCCGTGGTCGGCTGTGCTGCCGCGGAAGCCTCACCGCCCCCTACTACTCCCACCGCTGGCTAGGTCATCCCTCTACTCACCACACCCCCTATTATTCTGCGGCGACGGCAGCCTCACACCGCAGCCAAACCAGTCAACCCTCGTACTCCTCTCTGCGTGGGCATCCACTGCCGCGTCTTCCCCGGCTCCGCGTCGTCCCGTTCCTAGGCCTCGTCGTCGTCCACCACCTTGGTGCTCTCGGCGCGGCGTGGTCAATGTGATCAAGGAACGACTTCCATCGGAAGAGTACTGTACGTGGAGAGGCTAACAGCTGGCTCCACGGCCGTAGCAAGGAAGTGCAACCTTATTACTAATAAAATAATGATTCCTCCACCTGACAGCAGGGACCCACCGGACGGGCCACCATATTTCACAAAAAAACCTTTCCCCCTTGACAGCTGGGACCCACCAGCTACATCTTCGCATGCAAAGAAGTGCCTCCTTATCCTCCTTGACAGTCGGGACCCACCTGGTCGAAGCGTACGTAGCGTTGTCATTCTAGTCGCAAACGTATACGTACATACTGATCGATCGGTCTGTCTGCAGGCTGCAGCGATGAACCGTGGCCAAGTAAGGAAGGGCACGTGTCGTAGTAGAAGCGCGGACGTAGCATGTCACGCAGTCCCGTCAATATTGTGTACACGTACATATAGCCAGGGTGCAAGAAAGTAAATACGGCCACATACATACATACGGGTGGGGTCTCGAACGCCTACTCGCGCATACGTACGGCCAAGGCTCGTGTACATGGAGAGGCAGCGACAGCGTCCTATTTATCGGCAGCCAACCGGCTGGGTCGGAACGTAGAAACTGCGTCGTGTTCATCGGGAGGCAACGGAATGTGTGCTGTTCATCGGGAGCCAACCGGCTTGGACGGAACAGCCGAAAGAGGCCTGGCGTACCGCAGAACGGAGGAAACGGCCTTGTGTTCTACCGCCTACGGTCGAAACAGGATCCTGTTCACCGGGAGGGGTGTGGCGTACCGAAAACGGAGGAAACGGACTTCTCTTCGACCTCCTACGGTCGAAACGGGGTCCTGTTGATCGGGAGTGGTGTGGCGTACCGCAAAATGGAGGAAACCAACTTCTCTTCGACCTCCTACGGTCGAAACGGGGGTCCTGTTCATCGGGAGGGTTGTGGCATACCGCAAAACGAGACTCCACAAGATACTGTTCATCCACCGTCTACTGCCTCGCTCCAGCCTCCATGGGCTACTGTTCATCCACCGTCGACCTCCTCCAGCCTCCACCTGCGACTGTTCATCCACGGCGTCTCCCTCCTGCCTCCACCAGCTACTGTTCATCCACGGGCTCCTGTTCATCCAGCCTCCACCCCTCCTCCACCGGCTACTGTTCAACCAGCCCTCTCCATGGGGTCCTGTTCAACCACCCCTCCATGGGCTACTGTTCATCTAGCCCTCCACCGGCTACTGTTCAACCAGCCCTCCATCGGCTACTGTTCATCCAGCCCTCCACGGGGTCCTATTCATCCACTCCCAACCGGCTCGATCGGGGTCCTGTTCATCTAGCGACAACGGCCTCTACTACCACGGGGTCCTGTTCATCCAATCCCCACCGGGAACTGTTCATCCAACCCCCAACAACGCTCATTGTTCATCAAGAGGCAGCTGGTTCGATCGGCTTCAGTTAGCAGTTGTAGCGAAGGAATCGCTCAATCGGGTTCAGTTAACAGCCAGATCGATCGATCACTCGGGTTCAGTAACGCGTAGCCTGCAGTGCAATCGCTGGGGTTCAGTAGGCGAATGCCTCGCTCGGGTTCAGTTAGAGCCCAATGCCTCACATCCACGCACGTACGTGTATGAGAGAAACGCGCATCGCTCGGCCCCGACCACCCACCGTAACCGGGAACTCCCTGATATTTTCCTCGCCCTCGCTTCTACCACGGTTTTTTCCGTCATGGATGGCCCAAAGAATGTCATGCAGCTGCGTCTTTGGCCCGCCTAGGATGAAAAGCCCATTTTCTGTCATGATTTTTTGTCATAGAAGTAGGAGCCCACCACATCTATGATGATACCGGGTTTTGCACAATTATCGTCATAGAAGTGTCATAAGCATGACAGAAAAAAAAATTTCGTTCGGCCCAAAATGTCACAGATGTGTCTTTTTTTTGTAGTGAATTTTATTCTGTTGAGTGCTTTTATAAAGTTTAAAAACAAAAAAAAAATAAAGTGGGGAACCTAAAACTTTTCAAAAAGAAAAGTGAAAGTAAGAAAGACGAGCACCGTTGAAGTGGGGGAGCTCCTTGAACTTTGTTCATGCCCATGGAAACTTTGTGAACCTTGATTACAGAAACTTTTCAACAAAAATAATTATCCCCTTGTACAAATCCATTGTATTATAAAAATAATGTGCCAAGATTTGCCTTTAGGATGATTAGATTGCTTGTTTGGTATGTGCGGTGCAAAAACAGAAACTTTGGCTGTAGTGCGTGATTTTACATTTTTTTACTGGAAAGTCAAACGCTTCTGAAACTTTTTGCACAGTAATTCTATACAAAATTTTTATTTTTCCCTAATTTTTCAGATTTTTTAGAGTTGCAGAAGTATGGTAGATTTTCAGATTGCTACAGACTATCCTGTTTTTGACAGATTCTATTTTTGATGCATTGTTTTGCTTGTTTTGATGAAACTATCGATTGTATCGGTGGTATAAGCCATGGAAAAGTTATAATACAGTAGCTACAATGCAAAAATAAAATATTAATGAGTTTGCAATAGTACTTAAAGTGGTAATTTGTTTTATTATACCAACGGATCTCACGAGGGTTTTGTTAAGTTTTGTGTGATTGAAGTTTTCAAGTTTTGGGTGAGATCACGATGGGTGAAGGAATAAGGAGTGGCAAGAGCCTAAGCTTGGGGATGCCCGAGGCACCCCAAGGTAATATTCAAGGACTCTCAAGCAACTAAGCTTGGGGATGCCCCGGAAGGCATCCCCTCTTTCTTCTAACGATCATCGGTAATTTTACTTGGAGCTATATTTTTATTTGTCACATGATATGCGTAAATCTTGGAGCGTCGTGTGCTTTTTATTTTTTCTTTTAATAATTCACCATGCTGGTATGAGATAGTCCTTGGTTGATTTATAGAATGCTTCATGCACTTCACTTATATCTTTTGAGTATGGCTTTATAGAATGCTTCATGTGCTTCACTTATATCATTTGAAGTTTGGATTGCCCGTTTCTCTTCACATAGAAAATCGCCATTTGTAGAATGCTCTTTTGCTTCACTTATATTTGTTAGAGCGTGGGCATATATTTTGTAGAAAGAATTGAACTCTCTTGCTTCACGTATATCTATTTAGAGAGTTCACAGGAATTGGTCACTCACATGGTTAGTCATTAAATCCTACATAAAACTTGTAGATCACTGAATATGATATGTTTGATTCCTTGCAATAGTTTTGCGATATAAAGATGGTGATATTAGAGTCATGCTAGTGAGTAATTGTGGATGGTAGAAATACTTGTGTTAAAGTTTGTGATTCCCGTAGCATGCACGTATGGTGAACCGTTATGTAACGAAGTCGGAGCATGATTTATTTTTGATTGTCTTCCTTATGAGTGGTGGTCGGGGATAAGCGATGGTCTTTTCCTACCAATCTATCCCCCTAGGAGCATGCGTGTAGTACTTTGTTTCGATAGCTAATAGATTTTTGCAATAAGTATGTGAGTTCTATATGACTAATGTTGAGTCCATGGATTATACGCACTCTCACCCTTCCACCATTGCTATCCTCTTCGGTAACATGCATTGCCCTTTCTCTCCTCGAGAGTCGGTGCAAACTTCGCCGGTGCATCCAAACCCCGTGATATGATACGCTCTGTCACACATAAGTGATACGTCTCCAACGTATCTATAATTTTTGATTGTTCCATGCTGTTATATTATCATTCTTGGATGTTTTACAATCATTTTATAGTCATTTTATATCATTTTTTGGGACTAACCTATTGACATAGTGCCCAATGCCAGTTGCTGTTTTCTGCTTGTTTTTTACATCGCAGGAAATCAATACCAAATGGAGTCCAAACGTAGTGAAACTTTTTGTGGATTTTTTCTGGACCAGAAGACACAAGATGGGCCGAAGAAGTACCAGAGGGTGCTCCGAGGGGAGCACAACCCACCAGGGCGCGCCTGGGCGGGTGCTCCGAGGGGAGCACAACCCACCAGGGCGCGCCTGGGGGCCCAGGCGCGCCCAGGTGGGTTGTGCCCACCTCGGTGGCCTCCCGCACCGCCTCTTTGCTCTATAAATACCCCAATATTCCAGAAACCCTAGGGGAGTCGACGAAAATCAATTTCAGCCACCGCAAGTTCCAGAACCACCAGATCCAATCTAGACACCATCACGGAGCGGTTTATCATCCTCATTGGTGCCTCTCCGATGATGCGTGAGTAGTTCATTGTAGACTACGGGTTCGTAGTTAGTATCTAGATGGCTTCCTCTCTCTTTTGATTCTCAATACAATGGTCTCTTGGAGATCTATTTGATGTAACTCTTTTTGTGGTGTGTTTGTTGGGATTCGATGAACTTTGAGTTTATGATCAGATCTATGTTTTTATCCATCGGTACTTTACTTGGAGCTATATTTTTATTCGTCACATATTATGAGTTTTGCTTGGAGAGACTTGTATGATATGAGCCTTTGCTTGTTTTGATTTTTATTTTGTGTCATGAATCCTTGCTGGACACACCTATTTGAGAGAGCCAAAATTGTGTTATGACTTGTTAGAATTGCTCTCTGTGCTTCACTTAAATCTTTATGAGCTATGGAATTTCTCTAGTGCTTCACTTATATCATTTTGAGCATGGTGTGCTTTAGTATTTTTGAAGAAATGCTCTCATGCTTCACTTAGATTTATTTGAGAGTTAGTAAACTTTTAAGAAATTCTCTCTTGCTTCACTTAGATTAATTTGAGAGAAAGAAATATGATGCTCATGTTCTTCACTTATATTTGTTTGAGCTTATTAAAAGCAACATATGAAACTAGTTCCAAAGTGATAGATATCCAATGAGGATATAATAAAAACTTTCATGAAGATCATTGGACAAAATAAACTTGATTCTTTGTAATAGTTTTGCGATATGTCGATATAATATGTGAGTCATGTTGATGATTAATTATGCTTTAGTAAGAATATTGGTGTTAAGGTTTGTGATTCCCTATGCAAGCACGAAAGTCAAAGTTATGCAATGAAATTGCATCCTACTTGTGGTGCATTATTCGGTGTTAGTTATGCTTAATGCTCGCTTATGAGATTTTTCGTTGCTTGGTTGGATGCTTCTCAACCTTTTGCTAGCCTTCATTTGCACTAAGTATGATCACTACTTGTGCATCCAAAATTCTGTAAACCATTTTTTGCCACATGAGTCCACTATACCTACCTATATGCGGTATTCTTTTGCCGTTCTACGCAAATTTGTATGTGCCATCTCTAATTTTTAAAATAAATTTCTCTTTTGTGTGCTCGTACCGCTCATGAAACGGTAGGGGGTGGCTGATATATTTCCATGCTAGATATGTTATTCTCAAGATGTGTGTTTGTTCACTTGTCATTGCATGAGAGTACGGCAAAGGTATTAGGGATGCCCAGTCCCGAAATGAAAAATGATTTACTTTATGTTGTCAAATAATAAATTTCTTGGAAAGTGTTGGTATGGAAGGCACCCGTGGATACGGTTAGCCATGGAAAGTGAAAGTATGGTGGAAAAAGGAATAAACTTTATTTTCTGTTTGGGAACCGCCTATGATATATCTAGCATGGAAAGTATTGGGAACTACTCGATCGTTTTCGTTGGCAGGAGAAGCATGCCACCCTAAATGTTTTTATCTCTATCTTTTTCGCTTTGAGCTCTGGCACCTCTACAAATCCCTACTTCCCTCCGCAAAGGGCCTTTCTTTTACTTTATGCAATTTTTATTTTTACTTGAGTCTCCATCTTCTTTTATAAAGCACCAACAAAGGGGCACTATGATCGTACTTGAGCATTGGGTGTAGCTAATATGCGAGTGTGTTTCATGAATGGATCAATGATTGAGCATAATGGGCTAGGGATAACTTGCTTTAGTGTTGATATTTTGAAAGACATGGTTGCTTGTTGATATGCTTGAGTATTGGAGTCTTCATGTCAAAACTAGACTATTGCTTTGAATCATACAAAAGTCCAAATGTCCATGCTACAAAGAAAAGAATATGTGATGAACATGTTAGGCAACATTCCACATCAAAAATTCTGTTTTTATCATTTACCTACTCGAGGACAAGCAGTAATTAAGCTTGGGGATGCTGATACGTTTCCAACGTATCTATAATTTTTTATTGTTCCATGCTATTATATTATCATTCTTGGATGTTTTACAATCATTTTATAGTCATTTATATCATTTTTTGGTACTAACCTATTGACATTGTGCCCAGTGCCAGTTGCTGTTTTCTGCTTGTTTTTTACAACCCAGGAAATCGATACCAAATGGAGTCCAAACGCAGCGAAACTTTTTGTGGATTTTTTCTGGACCAGAAGACACAAGATGGGCCGAAGAAGTACCAGAGGGGTGCTCCGAGGGGAGTACAACCCACCAGGGCGCGCCTGGGGGCCCAGGCGCGCCCAGGTGGGTTGTGCCCACCTCGGTGGCCTCCCGCACCGCCTCTTTGCTCTATAAATACCCCAATATTCCAGAAACCCTAGGTGAGTCGACGAAAATCAATTCCAGTCGTCGCAAGTTCCAGAACCACCAGATCCAATCTAAACACCATCATGGAGGGGTTCATCATCCTCATTGGTGCCTCTCCGATGATGCGTGAGTAGTTCGTTGTAGACCTACGGGTCCGTAGTTAGTAGCTAGATGGCTTCCTGTCTCTCTCTTTTGATTCTCAATACAATGATCTCTTGGAGATCTATTTGATGTAACTCTTTTTGTGGTGTGTTTGGTGGGATTCGATGAACTTTGAGTTTATGATCAGATCTATGTTTTTATCGATGAAAGTTATTTGAGTCTTCTTTGATCTCTTATATGCATGATTACTTATAGCCTCGTATTTCTTCTTCGAATCTTTGGTTTAGTTAGGCCAACTAGATCGATTTTTCTTCCCATGGGAAGATGTGCTTTGTGATGGGTTCGATCTTACGGTGCTTGATCCCAGTGACAGAAGGGGAACCGACACGTATGTATCGTTGCTATTAAGGATAACAAGATGGGGTCTATTTCTACATAAATAGATCTTGTCTACATCATGTCATCGTTCTTATTGCATTACTCCGTTTCTCCATGAACTTAATACACTAGATGCATGCTGGATAGCGGTCGATGTGTGGAGTAATAGTAGTAGATGCAGGCAGGAGTCGGTCTACTAATCTTGGACGTGATGCCTATATAATGATCATTGCTTGGATATCATCATGATTATTTGAAGTTCTAACAATTGCCCAATAGTAATTTGTTTACCCACCGTATGCTATTTTTCTCGAGAGAAGCCACTAGTGAAATCTACGGCCCCCGGGTCTCTTCTTTAATATATTTGCCTTTGCGATATATTTTTATTTGCTTTTATTTTTAGATCTATTAATCCAAAAATAAAAATACCTTGCTGCAATTTTTATTTATTTATTTTATCTCGCGTTTCCGCGAGATCTATTTATCCAATCTACTACAATTTACCTATCTTTTTACCCGTGAGGGATTGACAACCCCTCTCTTACGTCGGGTTGCAAGTATTTGTTCTTTGTGTGCAGGAGTTGTTTACGTGGTGTTGCGTGGTTCTCCTACTGGTTCGATAACCTTGGTCTCATCACTAAGGGAAATACCTACCGTAGCTGTGCGGCATCATCCCTTCCTCTTTGGGGAAATACCGACGTAGTTCAAGCCGCATCAATAAGCTTCCTTATATCTTCCTCAAAACAGCCACCATACTTACCTATCATAGCATTTCCATAGCCATTCCAAGATATATTGACATGCAACTTCCATCATCATCATATACATGACTTGAGCATTCATTGTCATATTGCTTGGCATGATCGTAAGATAGCTACCATGATATTTTCATGGCTTGTCTGTTTTTTCATGTCATTTCTACGCTAGATCATTGCACATCCCAGTACACCGCCGGAGGCATTCATATAGAGTCATACCTTTGTTCTAGTATCGAGTTGTAATATTGATTTGTAAGTAAATAAAAGTGTGATGATCATCATTATTAGAGCATTGTCCCAGTGAGGAAAGGATGATGGAGACTATGATTCCCTCACAAGTCGGGATGAGACTCCGGACGAAAAATAAAAAAAAATGAAAAAAGAGGCCAGAAAAAAAGAGAGAGCCCAAAAAAAAGAGAAAAAAAGAGAAAACAAAAAAATGTAGAGAAAAAGAGAGAAGGGGCAATGCTACTATCCTTTTACCACACTTGTTCTTCAAAGTAGCACCATGTTCTTCATAGAGAGAGTCTCCTATGTTGTCACTTTCATATACTAGTGGGAATTTTTCATTATAGAACTTGGCTTGTATATTCCGATGATGTGCTTCCTCAAATGCTCGAGGTCTTCATGAGCAAGCAAGTTGGATGCACACCCACTTAGTTTCATTTGTGAGCTTTCATACACTTATAGCTCTAGTGCATCCATTGCATGGCGATGCCTACTCCTCGCATTGACATCAATTGATGGGCATCTCCATAGCCCGTTGATTAGCCGCGTCGATGTGAGACTTTCTTCCTTTTTGTCTTCTCCACACAACCTCCACCATCATATTCTATTCCACCTATAGTGCTATATCCATGGCTCACGCTCATGTATTGTGTGAAAGTTGAAAAAGCTTGAGAACATTAAAAGTATGAAACAATTGCTTGGCTTGTCATCGGGGTTGTGCATGATGAAATACTTTATGTGGTGAAGATGGAGCATAGCCAGACTATATGATTTTGTAGGGATAACTTTCTTTGGCCATGTTATTTTGAGAAGACATGATTGCTTTATTAGTATGCTTGAAATATTATTGTCTTAATGTCAAATGATAGACTATTGCTTTGAATCACTCGTGTATTAATATTCATTCCATGATTAGATTATATGATCAAGATTATGCTAGGTAGCATTCCACATAAAAAATTATCTTTTTTATCATTTACCTACTCGAGGACGAGCAGGAATTAAGCTTGGGGATGCTGATGCATCTCCGTCGTATCTATAATTTTTGATTGTTTCATGCCAATGTTTTACAACTTTTATATACTTTTGGCAACAATTTATATGATTTTCTTGGACTAACATATTGATCCAGTGCCCAGTGCCAGTTCCTGTTTGTTGCATGTTTTTTGTTTCAAAGAAAATCCATATCAAATGAAGTCCAAACGCGATAAAAACTTACGGAGATTTTTTTTTGGAATATATGTGATTTTTGGGAAAAAGAATCAACGCGAGACGATGCCCGAGGAGTCCACAAGGCAGGGGGCGCGCCCTGGGCCCTTGTGGGCACTCCGTAAGGCGGTTGGTGCCCTTCTTTCCCCGCAAGAAAGCTAATATCCGGATAAAAATTGTGTTAAAGTTTCAGCTCAATCAGAGTTAAGGATCTCCGGGAATTTAAGAAACGGTGAAAGGCCAGAATCGGGGAGCGCAGAAACAGAAGGAAACAGAGAGAGAGATCCAATCTCGGAGGGGCTCTCGCCCCTCCTCCGCCATGGAGGCCATGGACCAGAGGAGAAACCCTTCTCCCATCTAGGGGGAGGGTCAAGGAAGAAAGAGAAGGATGGGGGCTCTCTCCCCCTCTCTCCCGGTGGCGCAGAACGCCGCCGGGGCCATCATCGTGACGGCGATCTACACCAACAACTTCGCCGCCGTCATCACCAACTCTCTCCCCCTCCATGCAGTTGTGTAACACCCCTTCTCCCCGCTGTAATCTCTACTTGAACATGGTGCTCAACGCTATCTATTATTTCCCAATGATGTATGGCTATCCTATGATGTTTGAGTAGATCCGTTTGTCCTATGGGTTAATTGATGATCGTGATTGGTTTGAGTTGTATGTTTTATTATTGGTGCTGTCCTACGGTGCTCTCCGTGTCGCGCAAGTGTGAGGGATCCCCGCTGTAGGGTTTGCAATATGTTCATGATTTGCTTATGGTGGGTGGCATGAGTGAAAGAAGCACAGACCCGAGTAAGTAGGTTGTTTGCGTATGGGAGTAAAGAGGACTTGATACTTTAATGCTATGGTTGGGTTTCACCTTAATGATCTTTAGTAGTTACGGATGTTTGCTAGAGTTCCAATCATAAGTGCATATGATCCAAGAAGAGAAAGTATGCTAGCTTATGCCTCTCCATCATATAAAATTGCAATAATGATTACCGGTCTAGTTATAGATTGCCTAGGACAAATAACTTTCTCGTGACAAAAAGCTCTCTACTAAAACTAACTTAGTTGTGTCTTTATCTAAACAGCCCCTAGATTTTATTTACGTGCTCTTTATTATCTTGCAAACCTATCCTATCACACCAACAAAGTACTTCTAGTTTCATACTTGTTTTAGGTAAAGCGAATGTTAAGCATGCGTAGAGTTTTATCGGTGGTCGATAGAACTTGAGGGAATATTTGTTCTACCTTTAGCTCCTCGTTGGGTTCGACACTCTTACTTATCGAAAGAGGCTACAACTGATCCCCTATACTTGTGGGTTATCACCTGCCTTTGGCCTTAATACACTTGATGGGCAATGTCTTCACCAACATGAGTTTGGGAAAGGTGGCTGTCTCCCTCACGCACACAATCGAGGCCATGGGGCCCATCTTCTCTGTTCTACTCTTCGTCTTGTTCCTCAGGTAGGTATTTGATTTCGGACTTTTTGTAGTGGTCCGTCGTGACAAATGAAATGTGTAGAAAGTGAAAATTATGTTGTTCAGTTCTTGCATACATCCTCTTTATTGGTAGTAGGTTTTCTCGTGCAAGTTTTCGGTGGAGTTGTATTGGCATCTATGACTGAAGTTTCATTCAACAGGTTAGTTGTAATCTTCCCATTTCTGAAATTTCAATGTTAAATGATTGGGGAATATATCACACTATCTATTAGTTCAGTCAAGCTCACCACAGGTCCACACATTATTGCCAATTGAGTAAGTCTTATTGGCAGGGAGAATAGTCTGGCGTAGTGAGATGTGAGTGCGAGTATTGTGCCGGGCAGTGATTGAGTGAATTGCTTATCTTTTAATATAAGAAGAAAAGGAGTCGTTCTTTTGTTTTTTTAGGGAAAAGCGGCTGTTGGATATGAGAGAGAGGTCACATACTTTTTTATAGTTACTCGGCAATTGCCTACGCATTGCAACGAGGGCACACATATTCTATATGGCATATGCACTCATGGACTTATTTATAGGTTTCCTCTTCATTGGTTTAGATGATGTAACCGCGATAATGGGAGTTGAAAGAACACTTTGTGAAATCAATGTGAAATGAAAAAAAATCCAGACTGCAGTACAAATGAGTAATAAATCAATAAAAAAGTATGTATTAGCATGAGAGAAAATTAGAAGCGCATCTAAGCATAGCATGCATGTGCAGGTCACATACCAAGAATAGGCATGGTTAGCACGTACATCCTTTGGGAGAATCCACCAGATCTTCAGCTGACAGAAAGAAAGCTATCACCATCCTCTACCCGGCTATCGTCCTAGAACCAACAGTCTGCCATGAACGGTATCTACAGCCACCTCCAGGATGTGGTGAACCAACAGTATCTACCACGTCCTCTACTTGGCACCGGTCAGGACGTGGTGTACACCATGGCCGCAACTAAGACGGCAGGGCGGTGTCGAGCTGCTGACCTGATCCATACCACAAGCTCCTAGGATGGGGCGTATCTATGACTGTCGAAGGCACACTATCGCTTCTAAGGTTTTCTCATGCTTGGTGAGCAGAGCAAACTAATCTGAATCTCCTCGCTTGTTCTAAATATCTACTCCACGTTGCAAAATTCTCCGTTCCACTCTTCAGTTTAAGACGTGTAGACATCAAGGGGTAATTTTTTACAATGCATTAGGTTCATACATTCATCGGCAACTTTGATCGGAGAACACTTGATCTGCATTAATTATTCAGAGCAAATAACCTACAATTTTTTTCTAAAATGTCCTCATGTTAAGAAGTGTTTCACACTTGCACTGATGGATTGATTGGAAAAGCCTTGATATGCTTGGTTGTTAATTCTTCATAGTACAATCGTCAGTAGTTTTTTTTTCAACAAATGTGGAGATATTAATCATCCGTCATCAAGACTCCGCCAGGACACTCTCTATCTTCTTCCCACGTTGGTGCGTTATCCCTGCAGATGGATCCAGAAGGATGTACCACGTTATTATCAAATTATTTTTAAGACTACAATCTGTGTTTCCAAATGCCTTTTTATATTAGCTTATTCTCACCGGAATGATTCATAATAGTAGTTGCACATCATGTCATCGACAACTTGAACCAGGACAAGTCTTTTGGAATGGAGGAAGTAACCTTTTATCTATTCCTGCTATTTATGTAGCATCAGTGCATCATTGCTTAATACTTCCATAGCAACATTGATTATATGTTTGCGTCCATATATACTTTAAGGCTGTTGACATTATTATAGGAGTATTTAGATTGATCAAGTTTCTATCTGGTCTTACGTCCTGTAAGGATTTCCCAAAATTGTCAATGAGTATTTAGATGATGAAGTTTCTATCTGGTCTCACTTCCTGTGAGGATATCCCAAAATTACCAGAGCTAATATTATTTTAGCATGGCCTTTGGTAGTTCATGTGCCGAAGAGTGGCTCACCCATAGTGGAGTATGGGGGGACCAATCTACTTGTCTTCATCAAGTCAACGCAATCAAGAAAGGTGGTCCAACTTGAGGAAGGCAAGATCATCATCATCTAGCTCAAGTGGACTATGTGCAAGGCAAAGGTTTGCCCTTGATAGGTTTTCTATTTTACTGGTCTCATGGTGGTAGTTGGGAGACCGGGTTATAGGATCGATTGTCGTACTATCAAGACGGGCTCTCAAGTAAGTAGCTTGACCGTATCGTTCGTAGAGAGCTCAAACCATTACATCCTTGCATCATCTTTCTTGGTTCTTGTTTGGTGTTTCTCTTTGAGATTTTTAGAGCTTATGGTCATCTTCATGACAAGCTCGAATTCATCGAAAATGGAGTTCATATGCATCTTCTATGATGTTTTCGATGTTGGAGTTTATGCCGGTTCGTCTTTCATAGAGGTTTCACATCTCTATATCTTAGGCATATGTCGTAGTATTTGTCGTCATCTATCCAACAAGCTTGAGTTTGCTCAATTCAGAGCTCATTTGCAGAAGTTATGGCAGTTCAGGCTTTATTGTTTCCTTGGGCAGTTTTCAGTTTCCTAGCGGTAGTACCTCTCCTCTCCATGGTAGTACCGCTCCCGGCGACGAACTCGGCTATGGCAGCACAGCTGCAGCGGCGTGAGGGATGACGGGAAGGCCGCACCGGTGGCGCGGGGCAGGGGAGAAGCGCCGGCGGCAGCTCCAGGCGAGGTAGTCGCAGGACAGCGCCGAAGCAGAGTGGTGGCGGCTGTTCTTCTATGAGGATGGAACGGGAGTTCTCAGGCCATCCACTCGTAAACCATACCGCACAGCGTAAACCCTAAGTAAAGCAAAAATGAAAACACAAACAAAAATGAGGTTGTGGTTTCCCGCGCGCCTGGGCATGCTCATGTCGCTCTTGCCTTTAGCGAGGTTTCCTACGTCTCGCTCCAAGCGAGACATAATAGACAAACTAACCAAAGGATGCCCCTTGTGGGAGCCCCGCAAGGGTCACTCTTGTGGGTTGATAACGCGCCAAGTCGTGCGACCAACCGCTACAACGATTTCGCATGTTGAGCTCTTCCTCATGATTTATTTTTATTTTTATGTACACATTTTCAGGTTTTACATTGGTTTTTCCGGGTTGTTTTTGTAGGTTTTGGAGAAAAAAGATTATGTAATTTTTTGTGTGTTTCCACGAGAAGTATAGATTTGCTTCTTCATGGAGGCACAAATTTGCTTCCGCGAGAAACACAACTGTGATTTTTGAGAAAAGGAAAAAAGTTTCACGATATTTTTTTGGCTTGCATGAGAAGCACACATTGCTTATCACGGAGGCATAGATTTGCTTCCACGAGAAGCACAACTGTGCTTATTGAAAAATGAAAAACATCATGATTATTTATTTTTGCAAGAAAAAATGTGCATTATCCACGAGAAGCACAGATTTGCTTCCGCGATGCTTCTCGGATAGAGAAAGATCACGATTTTTTTGTGCTTCCTCGAGAAGCACAGGATTTCTTCTCGTGAAATCACAAATTTGCTTCGGTGAAAAATCGGATTTTCTTTCACCGCGAGAAGTAAAAAATCATGCTTCCATCTTCGGATTTTCTTTCTTCCCATTTTCTCGTGAATAAATAGTTCATCCAAACTTATTAACATGAGATCTAGTTTTGAATATCTTGCCAAACTCTGTGTTTACTCACAGCTTTTTCCTTCTTTTCTTATTTCTTCGTTCTTTCTTCTTTCTTTCCACTTCTTTCTCTTTTCTTGGAAAAGTGATGTTTGGGTTTTTTTTTTTAGTAAATGAGTGAGCTTTTTCCAAAAAAATGTTGAACATTTTATCAAATTCGGGACGATTGTTATAAAATCGGTGATTTTCAAATTTATAAACTGTTTTTTTAATTTGTAACCTTTCTTTCTAATTTTTAAAATTTTAGTCAAAGTAAATATGGTTTTATTTCAAAACTAATTAAGTCTTTTTTTCCAATTCATGAACTTTTAAAATTTGTGATTTTTTTCAAACTCAATGAGCTATTTTTAAATTCAATGTACCTTTGTCAAATTGGATGAATTTTTTTCTAATTTGAAGAACTTTTTTTGAAAATCAATATTTTTTTATGCAAAACTGATGATCGTTATTTCAATTATCGCGACCTTTTTTTTAATTCACGAACTACTTTTCAAATCCGTGAAAAAAGCTGAACTCAATATTTTTTCCTTTTTTGAAGTTCTTTTTTTCAATTTTTAGCTTCTTTTTTACCTTTTTTTCAAAAGTAAACAGTTGGCCAGTCAACTGGGGAGCTCCTATTTCGCGCGTGAGGTATTGGCGGACATGCCAGCGCGCACCCAATCCCCTCCCGCGTGCCCCTCATGGCCGGCCCATAAGCGGGGTTGGGCGCCCACTTTTTTCTATTCTTTTTTTTTTCTGTTTTTCCTTCTTTAAAACAATTCGGAATATAAAAAAAGTTCGAAATTTCAGGGGGAAAAATGAATTTTGGGAAAATGTTCTAGAAATCATAACATGTTCGTGGCTTAAGAAAATGTTCTTGATTTTGAAAAAAATATTCAATCATTGCAAAAATGTTCATGAATACAGAGAATGTACATAAACTTCAAAACATGTTCAATAATTCCAAATTTGATGAACAAAAATTGTATTCTAGAACATTGTTTATTGAAAACCGGATGAACAAACTTGAATTGAAAACTAGATGTACAAATTTTGAATTCCAAATGAACATTTTTTGGAAAAAAAGATAATCAAATTTCGAATTTGATTAACTTTTTTAACTCAATGAGCATTTTTTGAATTTAATGATTTTTTGAACTTGCTGAACAATATTTCAATTGATGAACAAATTTGAATTCGACAACATTTTTTGTATTTGAGAACATTTTAATACATTGTTGAACATTTTTTGAATCTGATGAACAAAACAATGTTCATGATTTTTAAAATAAAATTCGCAAAATAGTTATAAAGTAAAGTAGAAAAGAGAGAAAACACGAAACAGAAAAGTAAACAAAAAGAAACGGAAAAGATAAGAAAACCCGGAACAAAAAAGAAGAAAAAAGAACCCGGTTAAGGGAAGGTTCTAGAACTGTCCCCAAAGCGGGCGAGAATGCACGTGAAAATCCTGGAAAAACTAGGCCGGCCCACTATGCGATCGAATGGTGGGGAGTACGCGCTAGGACGCTAGACAGCGCCCTATGCGCCAAATAGGAGCCACCAGTCAACTGGTCAAGCGTTGACGGAAATCGACAAAAGTGTGCTGGCGAGCTATTTCGCTCTGCCTCGTGATGGCCCGACCCAGATAAGCAGTCGATGGGCGTCAGAAACCCCCACCGGCGCTTAAGGCGCCGGTTAAGATCTCCCGAGGAAACGAGCAACCCCCAGCTCACCCAGAACTCATTTTTGTGCCGGCTCATGCGCGGGGCGTGCCGCCCCTATTTTTTTAATATCTTTCTGGCCTTTCCTTTTTAGTATTCGGATTTAGTTTTTTTCTCTAATATAATTTAGGATTTCAATAAAATCCTCAATTTCAGAAAAGTAGTGGAAATTGAAAAAAGTATGAGAAATCATAAAATGTTCTCGAATTAAATAAATGTTAATGATTTTGAACATTGTTCCGAAAATCATAACATGTTTGCGGACTAAAAAATTGTTCATGATTTTGACACAAACCGCTCGCATATAAAGAAATGTTCATGATTTTGTTAAAATGTTTGGGAAATAAAAAAATCAAGTACACCAAAAATGTTCGTGAAATTGAAAAATGTTTGTGAATTAAATAAATTTCATGAATTTTCTAAAAATGTTCATGAATTTAAAATTTTGTTTCAAAATTTCAAAAGAAGTTCATCGATTAAATAAATATTCGCCAATTCAAAACATGTCCGAAACTTCAAAAATGGTTCATGCATTTAAAAATATTGTTAAATTAAAAATGTTCCCAAAATTCTAAAAATGATTGCCAATTCAAAATTATGTTCGCAAGTTTCAAATAAATGTTCACTATTCAAAAATGTTAGCAAATTTGTAAAACAATGTTCGTAAATTTGAAAAATGTTAACAATTTCAAAAACATGTTGGCAAATTAAAAAATGTTCAGTATTTCCAAAAATGTTCTCGATTTCATAAAATATTAAAAATTGAAGATATTAAAAAAATGAAAAAAGAAAAAAATTGTAAAATATATAAAGGAAGGAAAATTAAAATGAAAATAATAAAGGAAAGAAAAAAGAAAAAGGAAAAAATGGAAAAGATAAAAACAAAGAAAATCCGGAAGTGAAAGAAAATGAAAAATTCGGGCGCAAACCCTTCCCAAAACCGAAGGGAAAAAACTTGACTGGGCCGACCCGTTTGATGGACAGGCATGCGAGGGTGATATGCGCTAGGTCGCTATACAACGACCTACGCGCGAAATAGGAACCATGGCGCCCGTGACCCCCTAAAAAAGGTAATTGCCCGTGTAGAAATAGAGAGGTAAGAAACACAGAGGTAAGCACACATTCACCACCTAAGGAAAAATGTTTCCCCACGTGGTAGGCTTCGTTTCCTCTCGGCGGTGATCATGTCATTGTTTGAGATCTCACATCCCCTACCTTTTGATCTCCGACAGGGACGGCTCAGGCTGATCAAGGGGCGATCTTGGATCGCTTCCTGGACTTGGCTCGACCAATTGGGGAGGGAGGAGTTTAGGGTTCTACTCCCGACGAAATTGCTTCTTTGGGCTAGGGTTTTTGCGATGGACGCTTCCGGCTCTGGTATGAATACGAGTGATGTGGAAGCCATGATGAAGGAGCTTGGTCTTTGAGAGGAGGACCTGGATGATCTAGTGGTGGAGGATGAGGAGGTGATCCCAATAGAGTCCACCAGATGGACGACAATGGCTCAAGATTTTATCACTTTTAATTAAGGGTTTTGACATGGTTTTCATCGGGCTTTCTTTGTTTCTCGCATGTTTCTAATGCTAGTCCTTCGAGAGAGAAGAAAACTCGTTTTTTCCTTTGTGGTGCAAGAAAATATGCTTTTGGAAGGAAACCAATCAAGATACTTCAAATTGAGGCAAATGGAGCAGCTTCCATGTTGGGCAATTCTTCACCAGCTCATCAAGAGTGCAAGACAGCCGCTCGTACTAGTGCTCGTACCAGGCAACACATGCTTCCCCTCGTCTACATCATCAACTTCCGAAAAAGGGCGTTAGCAAACAGAGAGACATAGTCTCCGTCACACCATCCAGAACAGAGGGAGAAGAGATCTGGAAAAGAAGAACCACCGGAGATCCTTTTCTTCTCATTTTTCCATCTTCATTCCTATTCATTGTGTCATCAGCATAGAGAGAGGGATACCAAGTTATAAGACTAAGATTTGTATCTCTATTTGTACTCATCTAGAGACTGAGACTTGTTAAATCATTCATCTTATTGTGGAACTTCACGGTATCATCGATATGGTTTCCCTTGAATTATTCTCCGAGATGTTTGGTGAATCTTCTACCACGCGTGATACCAATTTTAGAAAACGTTGCCATGGCGACCATTTCAAAAACGTTGTTGTGGCACCAATTTCAGAAATTCCGCCGTGGCACAAAATTATAGCTCCTCGTCCCGCGCCTATGTGCACCTTCTCCTCGTTGGGGTTCTCCGTGTACGTTTGCCATTGTCACTTGTAACCTATAGTCTACCTCTACGAATTTTACATTAACATGGCAATCTCGTGGCTCCAGCCATCATGCCGTGACACGCAGGCCACTTAACATTACAACATATAAACACCTCATACATAAACTCATTATCATGACGAAAGCTATACCACATCATATGTAAACCCTGCAAAACCAAGTTAGACGTCCTCTAATCGGTTTGGCAAATTTTAATTACGTGGCTTCTAGGGTTTCCGGATAACACTAGCTACCTATTCACACAATCAAGGCGGTAATTCTTGTTACTAGATTAAATTTCGGGGTGTGTGAAAGAAGTGACTAAATTAAAATTCTCTGCCCCCACACTAAACTTCGTCAAATACCCGTGACCCCCTAGAAGACCGTTCATCTTCATCACCCTCTTGTGTATGCGACGGTTCACTATTATTGACTATGATGAAGCCCAAGGAATTGTTAGCAGATCGTCGACAGCTAGAGCCGGTTGATTGTCAGAACCTTGTAAAAGCGACATCATGCCGTCAATGAACTGAACCGAAGCAACAGTCGAGGGAAGTATAGCAAGAACATCAAACCCTCACATCCACATGTGATCTAGATCGAAACCTGCATCTACTCATAGAATCGCTCATGATGCCGCTATTGGAAAACGTAGTAGAAAACAAAAAATATTGCCCTACGATCACCCATGAATAATATGAAGATGCATATAAGGTTTAGATCAACGATCGTTACCAACTCTGGAGTGCAGCAGAAGTACACGAGTCGGTGTAGATCGTCTTGGAGTCCCTCGCACCGTAGATGAACGATCCCGTGAACCACCCACGAACAATCCCTCGAACAGAAGACCAAAAGACGTCCTCTCTACTTGGTTGCAAGCGTACGGTCTTCACGATCCGGCAGCGCTTCGCCGTCCAGAGCTAATCGTCGCCAGAGAATTAAAGGAAGGGAATTAGAACCACTTGGGCTTCAAATTATGAGGATTAGAGGATCTAGGTCAAGCTCTAATTGATCAACTAGGATCAACTAGAATTATAACTAGAGGAACTAGAGGTGGTTCCAAAACTTATATCTACAAAAGGGATAATACATCAAGTATATATAGGTTAGAGAGGGAGAGAGGGGCTGCCACCGAGGTGGGAAAGCCCCCCCCCCCCCCCCCCCCCACCCCCACCACACACACAAAGAAAGGGGGCCGCCATTTCTATTGGGCCATGGTGGCCCAATACTCCTTCCACCACTTGGCCTTTTAAGTCTCGTTGATATCTATCTATTATATAATTAAAATAGAAGTCAAACAAGCCATCACGTTTATCCACATATACTAATATTATTTGCACCATTTGATTAGAACAATAATGGCTAAGATTCAAAGTTGTTAATTGTAATAAATCCTCTTTTAATTGGTTGGATGAGCCTCCCGATTTCTTGATGAGGGAACTCGTGGACGATGTAAGCGTGTTTTAATTCAATAAAGCTAGTCATGATGGCCCTTTCTTAAAAAATAATCAAAGTTGTTAAGTAACATGTTAAACGTGTATTATACCGTCGCATTGAACCGCCACGTGTATATATGTGCATATAACGCAACTATATATGGAATCATAAAACGGAAGCATGCAGTGGTTAGAATTAATAGTTATTCCCTCCATCCCGCAATTTAAGATGTTTTTGCAAGCTGTTTTAGCTTGTAAAAATGTCTTGCATCATAAGACTGAGGGAGTAGATACAAATATATGTTATCACGTGCCTACATACAAGAAACATATAACTATACGTTTGCATGCACCTAAAGAAAAACCGCAAAGGGACATGCACAGTTTCAATCGGACAAAGTGACGGGATAACCGACCAAGTGGCCGGTAATCACGCTGATGTATATATGACAAAATGCTGGACACTTAAAAAATATATGTTGGACTAGCATTGGTACAAACCCAATCCAATGGAAGCACAATAAATTGATCGTATTCTAGCCAGGCACTAATTGATAGAGATGTCACGCTGATGTATATGACCCGGAAAGTAAAAAAATAATCCAAAATCGTGTAGCACGCTTGGGCGTCATTACGCTGGACTGCTACAGATTTAAAAGACACCATGCAGCCCATAACAAACACCATACAGATTCAAATGGATAAACGAGCATGCTAGCGACTACTACTAAATAGAAATGAACTCAACGTCACACTAATTTTTTTTTTTACTCAAGACATGCATGCGTATTAAGGATCAATGAAAGCCGAATGATATATTAGCAGTTTCTTTTCATTTCAAAGCTTGGAGACCAAAATCCGAATTATATTTATTGACACATAGAGCTGATCACTACACATTTGTAGAATTTTAATGGAGAAATATATGTACTCTTTCAATCAGGATATATAGTGTCTAATATGTATTTTGAACTTTATTTTGACTATCTATAAGAGCGGAAATATATGAGATGTATAATATATGAGATGTATAAACTACAAAATACATAGGGTCACACTATTCTTCACCAACATATATTTATGGGTCATGAAAATAATTTTAGACCTACAACATATATAGTACATGCTATTATAGATCCACGTATTTCTATACATATTTTTTCAAAATTTGTAGTATTTAATAATAAATTACACATATATGTGGTGCATAGCTACATGCACACATGGAATTTCTTGCAAAGTTCTAAAATTTGTAGTAAATCATTACTATTTTTACTATACAAGTATACAGATGGTCTCCAACTTTCTCTCTTTCAGTTACTTTAAAATTTTCTAAAATGCATAAATATGATTATATGATAAAACCTATAACGTTGTTTTACGTGAAAAGTCATCATCAGCGCTAATAAAAGGTATTGCCTTCAGTGGAATTGAACATGATGTGAACTCATCATAAGCGCTAATCGAAGATAGTATTGCCTCCGGTGGAATTTTACATGCTTTTTCTTCTATATGGGTCAGACCATAGTGTGGAGCAAGCAAAAATTGAAGTCCGCACTCAAAACTCATATGTGTTTTTTAAGCTCCACTACAAAATGTATTTTTGCATGCAAATTACCATTTATGATGTTATATTGACATAAAAAATGGCAGCAAGTATCATTTTTTTCCTCATTAGCTACGTGCACAGAGGTTTATTTGGCACATAATTTAGCGATTAGGAACATGTATTGGAAGCACAGATAAGAAAAACAGGGTTGTGCAATAAAAAAATAATAGATGGAGATATTTGAATTATTAGTAACATTATAAAAGCATCACTATGTAGATTTGATTTTTGACGCAAAAACTCTTAGAACATTCTTCGTCAAAATTAACATATATGCAAAGATATGTGACAGAGAAAAAAAAGCAAAATATTATGTAGGAAATTGTACGCTTTTACATGGTGAATCATGCATCCTCGGTGCAATTGATGGCATGTTGTGACATACAAAAAAGGCTCTTACTAAGAACCTAATATACTTGATTTGTGGTTTCTATCAAAATCCACTTAGGATTCCATTAGATGGACATTTAACTACAATATTTATTCATATTCAAAATAATATAGCCGCAAGCTAAATGAAGTCAACCATGCCTGAGATTGATAGCAGGCAATAAATAATATGAACGCGTTGAAAATGGAAATCTAGCCGCGCAAATGCACGGGACACACCGCTAGTTAAATTAAATATAAAAGCCCTCTAACAATTACTAGAGCATTTTATTATTAATTTAATACCTCTGAAAATATTTTCCACCTATATATTATTTATCGGTAATACCCGGTATTGCCCGATAAACTCTGAAATCCTTCCGGTGACCCCGAAAAGCCTCATGTTCCTCTCGAAACTATTTTAAATATTAATGAAACAATTCCACAAATAAATCCTTGATACTCTCATCCTACTAACACTCAGCAGATCATGATTACCTTAAGCTTGTGACCCCGTAGGTTCGGTAAATCATAGACATGAACGAAACTCCTTTGTTTAATGACCGACAACGGAACCATGGACGTCCATATCGATCCTATGATTACACGAATGACATTCGAGTGAACCTTTGGTTTTGATGTGATGTTTCCTTTGCTTCATGGTACTTTACAAAACCTGAGGTGCATCAGTATCCTCCTGAGTCATGCACATGCTCACTATAACGTCACCCTCGTTACCGGTTTTGTTCTTCTTTCTTGTTGAAGTGTTCCGGCATCCCCGTGACATAGTCACCTGTGTCTAGCCAAACGATGATTGATTCTGTCATACCAAGAGGGCCCTAAGAATATCTCTCCATCGTGGGAGGAGCAAATTCCCACTCTCGAGCTATCCAGTCACTTGTCAAACTTTTTGATGAACTTGTAAGTTGTCGTTATGATCACCGTGTTACTGATGACGTTTGAGCAACCACAAAGTCCACCGTATGGTAGGAAGTGACTACGATACTCTCATGGTCTGAGGAACTAAAGCACATGCTAACACTCCATTTTATAACAATTGATTTCAGATGATATTATCTCAAAGTATAACAAACAAGTTTGGGTTGATTCAATATGATCGTTCTTCTAACGTCATACTCTCAATGTTGTTTTAGGACTATCGTTACACTTAATGATATCCTAAGATCCAGAAAACATGATCATCAACAACACTTGAGCCAGTCTTAGAGGCAAGACGAGGAACCTATACTTCACCGTTTATCATTCCACACGTGCATATGAGTTTTCCACTGAATCACATATCACATATTCCTATATCATAGCCATTATAGCATGAAATATAAACTCTTTATTATGAAAATGGAAATATAATAATACAATATTATTGCCTCTAGGGCATATTTCCAATAGTAACCCTAGCGCTCACCCATCTATATAAGGGGGGAGGGGTAGGGGCCTCCCAACACTATAAAAAACACTTCCGCGATGATACATGTTTGTCACAGTAGGTCACGTTTTCTGTCATGCATGTAGATACATGACGATTTTATGACAAAATCAAGATATTTATACCTGTGTTGTCGTAGACGTGTTCCATGACGATACTGAAATTATCATCAGGGAAGTGTCCACTTCCATGACGATAAATGGCGTGTCATGGAAGTGTTTTCGTCAAGGGTAACCGACACGTGGCATCCACCATAACGGGTCGCCGTTAAGAAATCGGGTGCCGCTTTTGGATCTGATAACCTGTTACAGCCCAGACCAATAGCGATTTTCCACGTGTAAAATTCTCATTCGCCAACGGAACCACGTGTCAGCTTGGCGTTGCGACAGATGTCATCGATCCTATGGACAAGACGCGTCAATCAAACATCGACACGTGGCATGGCCCAAAAGTGGCCCATTTAGGTTAAAAAGGCCGGCCCAGTCAAAGGCCCATAATATTTTGTCAGGTACTAGTGGGTCGTCCCACTAACGGCCTTCTTGAATATGGCCCATTTACGCTCCACTGCTAGTTCGGACCCGTTAATTGTTCACTTAGTCTTTGGGCCCCATTACGGCTTAGTGTGTTCTCGGCCTGTTAGAGGCCCGATGTAGAAATGGGCCCATTTTCAGCCCGATGTGTCTTTGGCCCAGTAATGGCCAGTGCTGCACATGGGCCATTTATGGTTCGATGCGACATTCGACCTACGAATGGCCTCTTGGTGGCAACATTTTAGCCCAACCTGACTTTGGGCCTGTTAAAGGCCGTTCGTACATTTCAGGCAGTTGTTGGCTCTACTAAGGTTTCGGCCTATTAAAGGCCCATGATGTGATTGGGCCAACCAAGGCCCGAGGTATGTTTCATCCTGATAATGGCCCGTCATGTAACTGGACCAATAATGGCCCGAGGTATCTTTTAGCCTCCTAAAGGCCTGTGGACCACTCTTGAAAATTGAGGGCCAACATGCTTTCCTGCAAGAACAGGAGGCCTGGCGTGTCCTCCATGCTAACCTGGAGGAGCGAAAAGACCATCGGAGCTTGGTCCAGCGTGACTTGGACGCTGCGGAGAAGAAAGCGTTGGAGCATAGCCAAGCAGCCCAAAGAGCCGAGCAAAGGATTGCCCAACTGTAGAAGGATGGTGAAGACACCGCAATGCAGATCGCTGAGGCGCAGCGGTGCTGTCAAGACCTGGAGGCCGCTGCCAAAGGTAAGTGGTCGAATTTTTGTGGCGTATAGCATTTGGTTGATTCATACTCATAGTGGTGTTCCTTGACCTGCATTATGTACCTCCGTTGCTGGAGATCCGGATTGTAGATGCAGAGGATCTGCTCCAGGAAGTCACGGCGGTGGCATAGAAGATGACGGCCGCACTGGGTGTGGCTATTGGGACTTTGTTTACTGGTGATCCGCGCTTGTCACCGGACCTCGAGGTTTTCCTGGAGCTGCTTGGGAAATCCTCCGAGCAGTTGGAGGATTGGATTTACTCATCGGCCTTCGAGGGATCTCGCCAGGTCCTGGCTGGTGTTCGGGCTTACCACTCGAATACTAACATTTGGTCGCTTGTGAGGCCCCCGTCTGGAAGCCCAGATCCGCAACTATTCCTGCAAGAGGTTGTCAAGGAGACCGAATATGCTGCTGGGGTCTATCTCCTGCAAGACATCATTAAGAGGCGTCCCAAGGCGGGGAGCTCGCAGAGCTAGGTTTTATGCAAAATTATGGAGTACTATTTGTATCGTACTATTTTATTCATTTAGCTTTGTATTTTGTAACCTGCCACTGTTTTTGTCATGCAACTTCTTAATATCCACTAGGAGAATGCCCTTGCCCGACCAAATTTGCGCGTACTAGCATTGACCATAAGGACAAGGTCACCTTTTGAGGCCGGCATGCTAGTTTGTGCCTTATTGCACTGACTTTGGCTACGAGCTCTGGGTAGGTTCTCTGCATACACTAAGATTTATCATGACTTGAGCGACAAGGTTGGGCATAAGCCTTGTGACCTCCCATCTTTTTGTTGAACGACGGAAGGTCATTCTACCGTGAATGCAACCCCATGTACTTTATTTTGAAGGGTCACTGGATGCAACCCTTATCCGAAGCTGTGGGAGGATAGTTGAGGATGAGGACCCTAGAAACCCCTTTATATAGGCAGGAGAGGTCTAGGGTTACATAGCGGTAGATGCGATCTGGGGCGCCATCGCCCTTTAGTTCTGAGGGGCACAAAGGTCTTCTACGCTTCCTAGGGCTCCTCTCTTCTATTGGGCCAAGCGGGCCCTTCGTAGGCACCGAGGCCAGGCTCCCTCACGTGAGCCACCCCGGTTCAGGGCACCGTCACCCATCATCGCTGGAGGCGGGTGGGCTTTGCCTGGGTGCGACCTGTGGTGGGGGGGGGGAGGGGGAGGGAGAGGGAAGGAAGGAGAGGCGGCGGGGGGGGGGGCCATGCCGGCGGCTAGGGTTCCCCCATCGCTCGCTTTTGGGAGATACAGAACAAGAGGAACACATGAGTTTTTCGCAATGAGACGACTCGATTGTGATGGCCAAGATCAAAAGAGAGTACGCATGGGCTCTTTCATTATGAGAGTACGTGATAACCCACAAGTATAGGGGATCGCAACAATTTTCGAGGGTAGAGTATTCAACCCAAATTTATAGATTCGGCACAAGGGGAGCCAAAGAATAGTTGTAAGTATTAGCAGCTGAGTTGTCAATTCAACCACACCTGAAGATTAATTATCTGCAGCAAAGTGATTAGTAGCACAGTAATATGATAGTTTTGATAGTAGTGATAATAGTAGCAGTAACGGTAACAATGATAGCAATAATTTTGTAGCAAGTGTAACAGTAGCAACAGCAGTAGTAACTTAGCAAGAACAATATATGGAAATTCGTAGGCATTGGATCGATGAATTCGTTGGATAATATTCATCAAATAACAGTCATAACTAGGGCAATACAAAACTAGCTCCAGTTCATAAATGTAATGTAGGCATGTATTCCGTAAATAGTCATATGTGCTTATGGAAAGAACTTGCATGACATCTTTTGTCCTTTTAATAGAGAACCAGAACAAAGCATTAACACATAGTGAATACATGAACTCCTCAAACTACGTTCATCACCGGAAAGTATCCCGACTATTGTCACTCCGGGGTTTACGGATCATAACATGTAATAGGTGAATATGACTTGCAAGATCGGATCTAGAACACAGATATAATGGTGAAAACTTAAACTGCTCAGATCTGAAATCATGGCACTCGGGCCCTAGTGACAAGCATTAAGCATGGCAAAGTCATAACAACATCAATCTCAGAACATAGTGGATACTAGGGATCAAGCCCTAACAAAACTAACTCGATTACATGATGAATCTCATCCAACTCCTCACCGACTAGTGAGCCTACGAAGTAATTACTCACTCCCGGTGGGGAGCATCATGGAATTGGCGATGGAGAAGGGTTGGTGATGACGAAGACCGAAGATCCCCCTCTCCGGAGCCCCAAATGGGCTCCCGATCTGGCCTCCCGATGAAGAACAGGAGGTGGCGGCGGCTCCGTATCATGAAACGCGATAATTCTTTCTCCCTGATTTTTCTCTCCAAATACATGTATTTAAGGAGTCGGAGTCAGGGTCTGCGGGGCCACCAGGTGGGCACAACCCTCTTGGGCGCGCCTGGAGGGGGGCGCCCTGGTGGGTTGTGCTCACCCAGGGCCCCCCCTCCGGTGGTTCTTGGCTCCAGTATTTTTCTTTTTTTGTAAAATAAATCTCCAAAAAGTTTCATTTTATTCTGTGAACTTTTATTTCTGCACAAAAACAACACCATGGTAGTTCTGCTAAAAACCGCATCAGCCCGGGTTTGTTTCATTCAAATCATGCAAATTAGAGTCCAAAACAAGAGCAAAAGCGTTAGAAAAAGTAGATACGACGGAGACGTATCAACTCCCCCAAGCTTAAACCTTTGCTTGTTCTCAAGCACTTCAGTTGACAAACTGAAAGTGAAAAAGAAAAACTTTTACGAATTCTTTTGTTCTTGTTTACATAAATAAGCTTAAGTAGCACCCAGGTTTTCAGCAAAGATTACGACTAACCATGTCAACAATAACTCTTAGAAATTATATTAACTCATATCAATGGCATAAGCAACTAGCGAGCGATAATAAAATATCTCAAATGACAACACTTTGTCAAAACAACCGTGATATAATATGACAATAGTGTTATCTCGCTAGCCCTTTCTGAGACCGCAAAACATAAATGCAGAGAACCTCCAAAGTTCAAGAAATGACTAAATATTGTAATTCATGGTAGAAAAGATCCAGTCATGATGCATCCAACATTAACTATGCACAACGCATGAGGATGACAATAGTGCTCTCTGATCTGGCGCTTATTTGAGAAAGTGATGACTCAACATAAAAGCAAATAGATAGTCCCTTTGTAGAGGGAAGCAGGGATTTGCAGCGGTGCCAGACCTCATATTTTTAAAACAGAGATAAATGTAATTTTGGGAAATGCACCCTTCCTGTTTACGTCATGACCTAAAGTTATATATATCTTCCATGCTAAACACATTAGTGGCGGTTCCCAAGCGATAAAAGTAAAGGTTTACTCCCCCTTCCACCAACACACACACTCCACGGCTAGCCGAATCCACAGGTACTGTCCATACCAACATCAGTCCTGGGAGAGTTTTGTTTAATTATTTACAATTTTTGATTTCGGGACTGGGAATCCCTATTACCGCCCCTCTCGTGCAAGGACGAGTGAATAAACACTCATCATGAGAATAACCCACTTAGCATGGAAGCTACTGACTACCCCCTGTCGCTCTATGAACAATCCCAACACACAAAAACAGAAGTTTGTTTGAAGTTTTAGAGGTGGCACATGCAAATTTACTTAGAATGGCAGGGTAATACCGCATATAGGTAGATATGGTGGACTCATCTAGAATAACTTAAGTTTTAGGATTTTGATGCACAAGCAGTATTCCCGCTTAGTACAGGAGAAGGCTAGCAAATAGGTTGAGAAGCGGCCAATTAGAGAGCGAAAACGGTCATGAACATGCGTTATGCATAATTAACATTGAATACTAGCATGAGTAGGATATGGACACCATGAACATAAATATCGTAGAGGCTATGTTGGTTTTGATTCAACTACGTGCATGAACATGTGCCAAGTTAAGCCACTTGAAACATTCAAAGGAGGATACCATATCATCATACTACATCACAATCATTTTAATGCATGTTGACATCCAAGATAAATCATTATCCACTCCTAGCTACTTAAGCATGGCATGGGAAACTATAATCTCTAATTGTCATTGCAAACATGCTTGATCATAATATGCTAAATCATGGATACTAGGTTAAACATATTTACAAAAAACAGAACAAGTTGAGTTCATACCCGTTTCTCTCTGCCACAGCCAGTTCATCAAATATCATCATTATTGCCTTTCACTTGCATGACCGAATGATATGAAAAATAATAATAGTGCAAGAGTGCCGTGGACTAAGCAAGAATCTACAAACATTATATTCAAAAGGAGAAGACAAGGTAATATGGGCTCTTTATTAGATCGATAGAAATGCATATGAGAGCCACTCAACATTTTCATCGTGGTCTTCTCCTCGGTATGACTCAATAAAATAGAGAAGAATTTCAGAGAAACACACTAAAATATTTTTGGATGTTTTAGTTTTTCTTGAAGAAAGCAAATTAAAGAAAAAGAAAAAATAAAAATGAGAAAAAACTATTTACACGGGAAAGCTCCCAACAAGTAAAAGAAGAACAAGGATTTTTTTTTGGGTTTTCTTTTTAAGACTACAACTAACTAAAGAAAAATCAAAAAGAAGCAAGAAACATTTTTTTGGGATTTTCTCAAAGTTTTTCAAACACACGAGAACAAAGCGAGAAAATAAACCTAACATGGATAATACAATGAAAAAGTGTGAACACCGACAACTAGAATGAAATGTGTGAACAAGAATGTAATGTCGGTGGAAATACGTGCTCCCCCAACCTTAGGCTTTTGGCCTAGCTTGTTAATCACCATCCGCGGCCTGCATAATAGTCAGAGTGATAGCTCACGGAGGCCCTTGGTGCAGCCTCCTCAGCCCGCCAAGCTGCCGCGACCTCCGCGTTGTACGCGCGGGCCTCGCTCTCAAGAACATAATGTCTTCTTTTACTGTCAAAGTCAAAGAGAGCAGGTGCAAGCAAAGCGATATGCACAATGGTTTCTTTATTGAACCTCAAGTTATAGGTATAATCAGTGATTTTGCCCTTAAGGAACTTATGGCGTTTCATGGCATCAAAGTCTAAGTACTGAGTAGGTAGGATGGGGTCATGAGGAAGAGGTGTAATACCCACCTCTTTAGCTAAACAAGAAGCATAAATCCCACCATAAAAATAACCACTACCAGCGTTGTGTTGCAATCTGCGTGCAACAATCGCTCCAAGATTATAACATTTAATTCTGGTCAAAGCAATGTGTATGAGGCTCAAGTCAGGGGCACATAGTGTGCTGCAATCCTGCTTGCCTACAATGCATTTTCCATTAAAGAGTGCAAAGTATTGAATTGATGGGAAATGAATACTTTTTATTCTACCTTGTGTCACTCCTCTATCCTCACCGTAGCAAAGACTAGTAAAAATGACTCATATTCAGCTCTTGGTGGCTCGTCTAGCGAACCCCAAAATGGAATTTTACAAATACCACAAAACACTTCTAGAAGCATGGTAAATGGACGGTCATAAAGTTTAAACGAAACTCTAGACTCACGAGGATGAAATTTAAATTCTTTGGTAAACGATTCTGTGAAGTTAAGATGTTGGTTGCACTTATCTTCAATGTAGGGACCGAGCTCGGCGTTGTGAACATATTGCTCAAATTCTTCTTTAATGCCTAGACTCACCATAAAATCATTGCACGACCATAGGCATGATTTGATAGCAGCCTCCCGTATTGAGCTTGCACTTGGTTCAACATAAGACCGACACATCGAGCCACTACTAGATGATGCCTCCGTAGACCTCTTCTCGAAGAACTCCTAAAGAGTTGCATTTTTATTTGCAAACAATTTCTGAAATTTTTTGGGACACAAATATTTTGTCAACAAAACTTCACAAGATTTATAGCAACTACTCATAAGGAAGCATAGAGGCTATATTGAGCATTCAAACTACTTAGAACTCTAAGAATTCAACATGCAAGCTCATCTACAGCAACACCAAGAGTAGCTAATTATTCAAAATATAATCCACTAAAGCAAAAACTAATTGGAGCAATGGAGGACTCACATACCAAGTAGCAATCCCGCAAAGCAGTTTTGGAAATGGAGCTTTGAGCAAAGAGATCGAAATCCGCGGGTTTGAGAGCAAGAACACGAGAGAGAGAGAGCAATGGTATTTTTTTTCTAGAGGTAGGAGATGACATGGGCTAAAGAGATAAGTGAGGGGGCCCACGTGGGGACCACAACCCACCAAGGCGCGCCTAGGGCTGCTGGCAAGCCCAGGTGGGTTGTGCCCACCTGGTGCACCCCCCTCTGATGTTATTTGCACTAAATTTTCAGAAATATTCAGGAAAAAAATCGTATTAAATTTTCAGGGCATTCTAAGAACTTTTATTTTTGGGTTATTTTTTTATTGCACGGAAATTTAGAAACCAGACAAAGCATGGCATTTTATTTTATTTAACTGAGAAAAACAGAAAATAAAAGTTGGGAGCAGAAGGTTGTGCTTACTAAATTCATCAACTTCATACCTCTCGAAAATGATCCATTAATAAGGTTGATCAAGTCTTATTAATAACCACCGTCGATTAGCATGAAACTGAAGAACTTTCGTAAAACACTAAGTTACCTCAACGGGGATATGCATGTCCCCAACAATAAGCATTTCATATTTCTTTTTGGCAGTAGGTAGAGTTAGTTGGAAACTTCCAATAGTGAGTGTCGGAGATTTTTCAATAACATTAATACCATTCACTTGGAATTGTTTCTTCGAAAAGTGCACGGTATGTTCATTACCATTGATATGAAAAGTGACCTTGCTTTTATTGCAATCAATAACAGCCCCTGCAGTATTCAAAAAGGGTCTACCAAGGATAATCGACATGTTGTCATCCTCGGGCATCTCCAGTATAACAAAGTCAGTTAAGATAGTAACATTTGCAACAACAATGGGCACATCCTCACAAATACCGATAGGTATGGTAGTTGATTTGTCAGCCATTTGCAAAGATATTTTAGTAGGTGTGAGTTTATTCAAATCAATTCTTTTATATAAGGAGAAGGGCATAACACTAACACTAGCTCCTAGATCACACAAAGCAGTTTTAACATAATTTCTTCTGATGGAGCAAGGTATAGTTGGTATTCCTGGATCTCCAAGTTTTTTAGGTACTCCATCCTTAAAAGAATAATTATCAAGCATGGTGGAGATTTCAGCTTCAGGTATTTTTCTCTTATTAGTGATGATGTCTTTCATATATTTTGCATAAGGAGCCATCTTTAAAATGGCAGCCAAGCGAGTGCGCAAAAAGACTGGCCCAAGCATTTCAGCGAAGCGTTCAAATTCTTCATCATCCTTTTTCTTAGTTGATTTAGGTGGAAAGGGCATGGCTTTTTGAACCCATGGTTCTCTTTCTCTTCCATGTTTTCTAGCAACAAAGTCTCTTTTATCGTATCTTTTATTTTTAGGTTGTGGGTTATCAAGATCAACAGCTGGTTCTATTTCAACATCATTATCTGGCTGTTTATTATTGTCTAGTTGAATGTCTTCATGAACATCATCATTATCTTTTTCATTATCACTAGATGAGTGTTCATTACCAGATTGAGTTTCAGCATCAGAAATAGAAACATCATTATTATCGGGAGGTTTTTCTACTTCAGGTTCACTAGAGGTATGCAAAGTCCTATCATTTTTCTTTTTCTTCTTCTTTTTAGAAGGACTAGGTGCATCAGTGTTAATTCTTTGAGAGTCTTGTTCAATTCTTTTAGGATGTCCCTCAGGATAAAGTAGTTCCTGAGTCATTTTACCGCCTCTAGTTGCTACTCTAACAGCAAAGTCATTCATATTATTATTCATTTCATCAAGCAACTATCTTTGAGATTTAGCAACTTGTTCTAGTTGAGTTTGAACCATAGAAGCATGTTTCCCTACACCTCTTACATCATTAGTAATTCTGAATAACAAGTCACTCAAGCGAGCAATCATATAGGAGTTGTATTTCAATTGTTTCATAACATTTTCATTGAAGTGATCTTGTTTTCTAATGTAGTTGTCAAACTCATAAAGGCACTGACTAGGATGTTTATTGTAAGGGATATCACTTACATCAAATTTCATTAAAGAATTTACCTCTACCACCTTTGGTCGTGGTGTGTCAAGTCCATGTATCTCTTCAATAGGAGGTAAAATTTTAACATCCTCTGCTTTAATACCTTTTTCCTTCATACTTTTCTTTGCGTCTTGAATATCCTCAGGACTGAGATATAAGATACCCCTCTTCTTCGGAGTGGGTTTAGGCGGTGGTTCAGGAAGAGTCCAATAATCATAATTTTTCAATATATTATTCAATAATTCTTCAGCTTGCTCAATAGTTCGTTCCCTGAAAACACAACCAACACAACTATCCAGGAAGTCCCTAGAAGCATCTGTTAGTCCACTATAGAAGATATCAAGTATTTCATTTTTCTTAAGAGGATGATCAGGTAAAGCATTAAGCAATTGGAGAAGCGTCCCCCAAGCTTGTGGGAGACTCTCTTCCTCAATTTGCACAAAGTTAAATATTTCCTATAAGGCATCTTGTTTCTTATGAGCAAAAAAATATTTTTCAGAGAATTAATAAATCATATCCTCGGGACTACACACACAACCAGGAGCAAGAGTATTGTACCATATCTTAACATCACCCTTTAATGAGAACGGAAATAATTTGAGAATATAGTAGTAGCGAATCTTCTCATCATGAGCAAATAGGGTGGTTATATCATTCAATTTAGTAAGATGTGCCACAATAGTTTCAATTTCATAGCCATGGAAAGGGTCAGATTCAACCAAAGTAATTAACTCTGGGTCGATAGAGAATTCATAATCCTTATCATCAACAAAGATAGGTGAAGTAGCAAACTTAGGATCACATTTCATTCTAGCATTCAAGGATTTTTCTTTTAGTTTGCATAATAATTTCTTAAGATCATCTCTATCATTGCACGCAAGAAAATCTCTAGCTGTCTCCTCATCCATAATATAACCTTCTGGTATCTTAGGCAATTCATATCTAGGAGATCTAGGCCTAATAGGTGTTTCAAGTACTTCATCAGTTTCAATAATGTCATCAGTTTCAGCATTCTCAATATCTTGAGCTCTAGCAATTTGTTCATCAAGAAATTCACCTAGTGGCATATTATCATCAAGCAAGGTACTAGCATCATCATGATTAGCATTCATAGCAGAAGTAGCATCATCAATAACTTGCGACATATTAGGATTAATAGCATGTGGTGGTGTTGCAAGTCTACTCAAAATAGAAGGTGAATCAAGTGCAGAGTGTGATGGCAGTTCCTTACCTCCCCTCATCTTAGAGGGAAAAAATCTTAGTCTTGGTATCTTTCAGATTCTTCATAGTGATAAATAGATAATAATCCCAAGTGACTCAACAAATATAGCTATGGTCCCCTGCAACGGTGCCAAAAAAAGGTCTTGATAACCCACAAGTATAGGGGATCGCAACCGTTTTCGAGGGTAGAGTATTCAACCCAAATTTATAGATTTGACACAAGGGGAGCCAAAGAATATTTGTAAGTATTAGCAGCTGAGTTGTCAATTCAAGCATACCTAGAGATTAATTATCTGCAGCAAAGTGATCAGTAGCACAGTAATATGATAGTTTTGACAGCAGTGATAATAGTAGCAGTAACGGTAACAGTGATAGCAATAATTTTGTAGCAAGTGTAACAGTAGCAATAGCAGTAGTAACTTAGCAAGAACAATATATGGAAAATTCATAGGCATTAGATCTGTGAATTCGTTGGATGATATTCATCATATAACAGTCATAACCTAGGGCGATACAAAACTAGCTCCAGTTCATAAATGTAATGTAGGCATGTATTCTGTAAGTAGTCTTACGTGCTTATGGAAAGAACTTGCATGACATCTTTTGTCCTACCCTCCCGTGGCAGCATGGTCCATAAGGAAACTAAGGGATATTAAGGCCTCCTTTTAATAGAGAACCGGAACAAAGCATTAACACATAGTGAATACATGAAATCCTCAAACTACGGTCATCACCGGAAAGTATCCCGACTATTTTCACTCCGGGGTTTACGGATCATAACACGTAATAGGTGAATATGACTTGCAAGATCAGATCTAGAACATAGATATAATGGTAAAAACATAAATGGTTCAGATCTGAAATCATGGCACTTGGGCCCTAGTGATAAGCATTAAGCATGGAAAAGTCATAACAACATCAATCTCAGAACATAGTGGATACTAGGGATCAAGCCCTAACAAAACTAACTTGATTACATGATGAATCTCATCCAACTCCTCACCGACCAGTGAGCCTACGAAGGAATTACTCACTCCCGGTGGGGAGCATCATGGAATTGGCGATGGAGAAGGGTTGGTGATGACGAAGACTGAAGATCCCCCTTTACGGAGCCCCACACGGGCTCCAGATCTGGCCTCCCGATGAAGAACTGGAGGTGGCGGCGGCTCCGTATCGTGAAACGCGATAATTCTCTCTCCCTGATTTTTCTCTCCAAATATAGGTATTTAAGGAGTCGGAGTCAGGGTCTGCGGGGCCACCAGGTGGGCACAACCCACCTGGGTGCGCCTGGAGGGGGGGGGGTGCCCTGGTGGGTTGTGCTCACCTAGCCCCCCCCCCCCTTCAGTGTTTCTTGGCTCCAGTATTTTTCTTTTATTGTAAAATAAATCTCTAAAAAGTTTCGTTCCATTCCAAGAATTCTTATTTCTGCACAAAAACAACATCATGGTAGTTCTGCTGAAAACAGCGTCAGTCCGGGTTAGTTTCATTCAAATCATGCAAATTAGAGTCCAAAATAAGAGCAAAAGCATTAGGAAAAGTAGATACAACGAAGACGTATTAGTACGTAATCCCATTGTATGGATGATTGTTGGTCTGAACCTCTAAAGACAACTAGTATTCGCTCGGCTTAATTAATGAGATGAGGCAAACCTTTCGCCTCCATTTTGAAAAAAAAATGAGGTCCTCGTCATTTTTCTACCTAATTAAGTGATTGCTGGGTTGTCAAAAATAATACTTAACCGAGGGTTGGGCATTTCCAAGGTCTCCAAGATAGTGAGTAGGGCTAAATCAAAGTTAGTGACAGTACGAGATTAGCTAGAACTCATCTAGGTGAGACATAGCTATGGTCTCATTCACCTTAACTGATGTCATCCTAGTTGTATCCCGTTTGTTTTTCCTTTTGGGCTGGACTAATGCGTTTTTTGTCTTTTATTAGCCTAGTAAATTTTCGTGTTGCGCAACAAGAGGCTTGTGCAGAACTACTAGTTGTTATTGCAACGCTGAATAGGAGCAAAACTACTAGTTGTTTGTAGTGACAATGAAGCTAGGTGGAAACTTGTAGGAAAAAATGTTTTAGGAACAATTAACACCACAAACTAATTAACGATGATAAGGATGACTTTTTGTTGCTTTCCTTTTGTTCCATTTTGCTATAATATGTTGGCAAAAATGGTGCCACAAATATAATAATAGAGCTATGTCAATTTCCTGTTGCTCCATTTCCCCATAAACCATGTGACTTTTTATTTTTAAAATTGTTTGAGATTTTAAAATATCCACGTATTTGAAAAATATTTGTCAAATACGAAAAGTGTTCATGAATTTTAAGAAATGATTATTAATTCACAAAAATGTTGGTGAACTTAAAACTTATAAATGTTAAAAAAAATTCAAGAATTTTTATAAATCATGAATTTGGGGAAAAATCACAAGTTCTCAAAATGTACAGAGCCATTTGTAAAAAGCTCATGATTTTTTCAAAAAAATGAGAAGAAAAAAAGAAAAAGAAAATTATTGGAGGCATGCAATTGCGACCCCTGTTGAAGTATATGGAGTTGCTACATGCCTTGAAAGCATGTAGTTGCGACCCCCTTGAAATACATTCAGTTGCGACATGCCTTGAAAACATGCAGTTGCGAGCCCGTTTAAAAACTTACCATTGCAACCCCTCTTGAAAAACATGCAGTTGTGATCCTGCCTTAAAAACATGCAGTTGCGAGCCCATTTAAAAACTTACCATTGCAAACCTCTTGAAAAACATGCAGTTTTGATCCCGCCTGGAAAACATGCAGTTGCGACCCCTATTAAACCATGCAGTTGTGACCCCGTCTTAAAACATTCAGTAAGGACCCCTCTTGAAAACACGCAGTTGCGACCGCCTTAAAAAACATGCAGTCTCAACCAATGTTGGGGATATCACTTATCGGGAACTTATCGGCCGACCCATGATAAGGGGTAAATTGGCCAGTTTATCGGCATATCGGCCGATTTATCGGCATATCGGTTGATTTATCAGCCGATTTATCTTATCGGTCAGTCAACGATAAGCGATAAATCGGCCGATTTATCGGAATATCGGAAGATATCTTGAACAGTGGTCTCAACCCGCCTTGGAAAACATGCAATTACAACCTCCTCTTGAAATATACTGTTGCGGCCCCTCTTGAAAAACATGCAGTTGTGACCCACCTTGAAAACATGTAGTTGTAGCCCTTCTTGAAAACATGTAGTTGCGACCCCACCTTAAAACATCCAGTTGCGGTCACTCTTGAGAACATGCGGTTGCAGTCAGGTTATAACGCTTGCAGCTTGATGTCTAGCGGTGGGCATGCAAGTGGCCCCGACAACCCCCCCCCCTCCAGACCACAGTTGCGACCCCTTTTTTGCAATTTCAACTTCATTATTGTGTTGACACGGTGAATTTAAAAATAAATAAATTATAAGTGACAAACCTTGTAAAACTAAAACCTAATCAATCAATTTGGAATCTCTAGTAACAAATGAATATTAAGCTAAAACAAAACAAATATACCAAAGTTAAGAAAAGAGAAAATAGTGAACCAATGTTCTACTATATATAGTGAAATAAGGAAAAAATCAGATAGCAAAAAACAAAAACAGCAATTAATCAAGAGAAAAGGTAAAAAAAGTCATTACAAAGAGCTTACCCCTCACCCACAAAGAAAAGAAAGTGTACAAAACGTGTACAGACCATATACAAATGTTACATAACGGTTTAACAATAAAAAGATAGTGCAAAGAAATATAGATGCTTCATGCTAATAATAAATGTACCCTCTTCAATTTGATTGTATGCATGTCCTACCTTTGTAATTACAAACCTGTGCACATTGACTTTTTATTTAAAGTTTAGAAATTTAGCAGGCGAGATAAAAGCAGCATAGATACACATGACGTATCGACGGGGCGGGGCGTGCCGCCGCGCGGGCTATGCAAGTATTTCTTAACAGAGGGAGTACAATTATATGACTATCTCCCGTTCTTGGAATTATTAGGGAGGTGGTGCCCCATTCTCTTCTAACTGGAATTATTAGGAAGGGAGAATTGGAGATGATCCGGGGAGATGCCGCCGCTGCTGGCAGGGGCACCACTATTGGTGTGTGTGTTTGTTGCCACTTCTTGCGCGTGGATGGGATGTACTCCCTCTGTAAAGAAATATAAGAGCGTTTAGATCACCACTTTTTATGTTTCTTTACTGAGGGAGTATGTTTTAGAGAGTATAGCATTATTATGGGACCTCCATTTGTTGTTCAAGTATTTTTATTTATATGTTAGGATCATGAAAGTTAATATAGAAAAATTGTGGAGTAGTATTTTGTTCTATAGATGTTGTGTCGGGAAGCTACATGCAAAGTCAAGGGGCAATAAATTGAGATTATTAATGAGGTATGGACAGAGACGGTGATTGAGGACAAGTTCAATCTACGAGAAAGAGGGGTGATGTGGCTTGAACTACGTCGGTATTTCCCCAAAGAGGAAGGGATGATGCAGCACAGCGACGGTAGGTATTTTCCTCAGTGATGAGACCAAGGTTATCGAACCAGTAGGAGAACCACGCAACACTACGTGAACGGCACCTGCACACAAATAACAAATACTCGCAACCCGACGTGTTAAAGGGGTTGTCAATCCCTTTCAGGTAACGGTGCTAGAAATTGCCAAGTTGACGGGATAAAAATATGATAGATTGGATAAATAGATCTCGAATAAAAGCAAATTAAAATAAAGTGTAGCAAGGTAATTTTGGGTTTTTGGAAATATAGATCTGAAAAGAAAAGCAAATAAAAATAGATCACGAAGGCAAATATAATAAAGAAGAGACCCGGTGGCCGTAGATTTCAATAGTGGCTTCTCTCGAGAAAAGAACATACGGTGGGTAAACAAATTACTGTTGGGCAATTGATAGAACTTCAAATACTCATGACGATATCCAGGCATTGATCATTATATAGGCATCACGTCCAAGATTAGTAGACCGACTCCTTCCTGCATCTACTACTATTACTCCACACATCGACCGCTATCCAGCATGCATCTAGTGTATTAAGTTCATGAGGAAACGGAGTAATGCAATAAGAACGATGACATGATGTAGAAAAGATCTATTTATGTAGAAATAGACCCCATCTTGTTATCCTTAATAGCAATGATACATACATGTCGGTTCCCCTTCTGTCACTGGGATCAAGCACCGTAAGATCGAACCCATCAGAAAGCACCTCTTCCCATGGCAAGAAAAATCGATCTAGTTGGCCTAACTAAACCAAAATTCAAAGAAGAAATACGAGGCTATAAGTAATCATACATATAAGAGATCAAAGAAGACTCAAATAAATTTCATGGATAAAAATATAGATCTGATCATAAACTCAAAGTTCATCTGATCCCAACAAACACACCACAAAAAGAGTTACATCAAATAGATCTCCAAGAGACCATTGTATTGAGAATCAAAAGAGAGAGAGGAAGCCATCTAGCTACTAACTACGGACCCGTAGGTCTACAATGAACTACTCACTCATCATCGGAGTGGCACCAATGAGGATGATGAACCCCTTCGTGATGGTGTCTAGATTGGATCTGGTGGTTCTGGAACATGCGGTGGCTGGAATTGATTTTCGTCGACACCCCTAGGGTTTCTGGAATATTGGGGTATTTATAGAGCAAAGAGGCGGTGAGGGAGGCCACCGAGGTGGGCACAACCCACCTGGGCATGCCTGGGGGCCCAGGCGCACCCAAGTGGGTTGTACCCCCCTCGGGGCACCCTCCAGGTGCTTCTTCGTCCCATTGGGTGTCTTCTGGTCCATAAAAATTCCACAAAAAGTTTCGCTGCATTTGGACTCCGTTTGGTAATGATTTCCTGTGATGTAAAAAACAAGCAGAAAACATCAACTGGCACTTGGCACTATGTCAATAGGTTAGTACCAAAAAATGATATAAAATGTTTATAAAATGATGGTAAAACATCCAAGAATGATAATATAACAGCATGGAACAATCAAAAATTATAGGTACGTTCGAGACGTATCAGCATCGCCAAGCTTAATTCCTGCTCGTCCTCGAGTAGGTAAATGATAAAAACAGAATTTTTGATGTGGAATGCATCCTAACATGTTCATCACATATTCTTCTCTTTGTAGCATGGACATTTGGACTTTTATATGGTTCAAAGCAATAGTCTAGTTTTGACATGAAGACTTTAACACTCAAGCATATCAACAAGCAACCATGTCTTTCGAAATATCAACGCTAAAGCATGTCATCCCTAGCCCATTATGCTCAATCATTGATCCATTCATGAAACACACTCGCATATTAGCTACACCCAATGCTCAAGTACGATCATAGTGCCCCCTAGTTGGTGCTTTATAAGAGAAGATGGAGACTCAAATAAAAATAAAAATTGCATAAAGTAAAAGAAAGGCCCTTTGCGGAGGGAAGTAGGGATTTGTAGAGGTGCGAGAGCTCAAAACGAAAAAGATAGAGATAAAACATTTTGGGTGGCATGCTTTTCCTGTCAATGAAAACAATCGAGTAGTTCCGAATACATTCCATGCTAGATATATCATAGGCGGTTCCCGAACTCTTCAATTGAACACCTGGGATTCTTTAAGGATTTAACATCGAAATTTTCAATGACAATACTCCTAGGAACAAGGTTGAAAAATTTATTTTTGCAAGTGGGTTCTCTTATCACTTCAATAAAATTGGGATGGATACTAATCATCTTAAGATCTTCTTTATTATTACTAGAAGTTGCACCCTTGTTCTTAGGGACTTGAGCAATCTTGCCAAATTTTATGGGAGTTTTTTCAATAGTTTTAGCAGAAGCAAAGGCCGTGCTTAGATTACTAAAGATTTCTTCCAGTTTATCAATCAGAGGCGGGCTTTCTTCAATTCTTTCATGAATTACGGTCCCCTTTTCTTCTAACAACTTAAAAACTTCTCCCGCTTTTGACCCAATTTTAGTAGAAAAAATTTGCATCTTTTTATACAAGTTTTCAATATTCTTCGGTAAGCATTTTCTTTTCAATAGCATCTAGTCTTTCCATAACATGCTCAAGAGTCAAAGTTGTTTCATTAACCATAAGCGGTGGTGTACCCACTAAATTTCCCATAGCATTAAAAGCATCGAGAGAGGGACACATCAAGAAATTTCCACCGGTAATCGTATCAAGGATGAATCTATACCAAGTGGTGATGCCCACATAAAAACAGCAAAGAAGAACAACGGTAGATTGCTTACGGATAGATCTATTATAAGCATTGCAAATCCTATACAAAGCGTCCTTTAGATTCTCCCCTCCCCTTTGTTTAAAGTTAAGAACCTCGTTCTCGGGAGTGCACACAATAGCGGAAGAACTATCCATAATGATAATGAGTAGCAAACAAAATTGCAAACAAAAACAGATCTGACAAGAAAACGGCGAACAAAAAAGAGGACGAATAAAATGGCAAATTTTTGTGAAGTGGGGGAGAGGAAAATGAGAGGCAAATGGCAAATAATGTAAATTCCAAGGAGATGAGATTTGTGATTAGGAACCTGGTAGATGTTGATGATGTCTCCCCAGCAATGGCGCTTGAAATTCGTTTTGATGTGGCTTGAACTACGTTGGTATTTCCCCAAAGAGGAAGGGATGATGCAGCACAGCGACGGTTGGTATTTCCCTCAGTGATGAGATCAAGGTATCGAACCAGTAGGAGAACCACGCAACACTATGTGAACGGCACCTGCACACAATAACAAATACTCGCAACCCGACGAGTTAAAGGGGTTGTCAATCCCTTTCGGGTAACGGTGCCAGAAATTGCCAAGTTGACGGGATAAAAATATAATAGATTGGATAAATAGATCTCGAATAAAAGCAAATTAAAATAAAGTGCAGCAAGGTATTTTTGGGTTTTTGGAAATATAGATCTGAAAAGAAAAGCAAATAAAATAGGTCGCGAAGGCAAATATAATAAAGAAGAGACCCAGGGGCCGTAGATTTCACTAGTGGCCTCTCTCGAGAAAAATAGCATACAGTGGGTAAACAAATTACTGTTGTGCAATTGATAGAACTTCAAATACTCATGACGATATCCAGGCAATGATCATTATATAGGCATCACGTCCAAGATTAGTAGACCGACTCCTGCCTGCATCTACTACTATTATTCCACACATCGACCGCTATCCAGCATGCATCTAGTGTATTAAGTTCATGGAGAAACAGAGTAATGCAATAAGAATGATGACATGATGTAGACAAGATCTATTTATGTAGAAATAGACCCCATCTTGTTATCCTTAATAGCAACGATACATACGTGTCGGTTCCCCTTCTGTCACTGGGATCAAGCACCATAAGATCGAACCCATCACAAAGCACCTCTTCCCATGGCAAGAAAAATCGATCTAGTTGGCCTAACTAGACCAAAGATTCGAAGAAGAAATACGAGGCTATAAGTAATCATGTATATAAGAGATCAAAGAAGACTCAAATAAATTTCATGGATAAAAATATAGATCTGATCATAAACTCAAAGTTCATCTGATCCCAACAAACACACCGCAAAAAGAGTTACATCAAATAGATCTCTCCAAGAGACCATTGTATTGAGAATTAAAAGAGAGAGAGGAAGCCATCTAGCTACTAACTACGGACCCGTAGGTCTACAATGAACTACTAACACATCATCAGAGAGGCACCAATGAGGATGATGAACTCCTCCGTGATGGTGTCTAGATTGGATCTGGTGGTTCAGGAACTTGCGGCGGCTGGAATTGATTTTCGTCGACTCCCCTATGGTTTCTGGAATATTGGGGTATTTATAGAGCAAAGAGGCGGCACGGGAGGCCACCGAGGTGGGCACAACCCACCTGGGCGCGTCTGGGGGCCCAGGCGCGCCCTGGTGTGTTGTGCCCCCCTCGGGGCACCCCCCAGGTGCTTCTCTGGCCCATTGGGTGTCTTCTGGTCCATAAAAATTCCACAAAAAGTTTCGCTGCATTTGGACTCCGTTTGGTATTGATTTCCTGCGATGTAAAAAACAAGCAGAAAACATCAACTGGCACTCGGCACTATGTTAATAGGTTAGTACCAAAAAATGATATAAAATGATTATAAAATGATGGTAAAACATCCAAGAATGATAATATAACAGCATGGAACAATAAAAAATTATAGATATGATGGAGACGTTTCAGCTTCCCCAAGCTTAATTCCTGCTCGTCCTCGAGTAGGTAAATGATAAAAAAAGAATTTTTGATGTGGAATGCTGCCTAACATGTTCATCACATATTCTTCTCTTTGTAGCATGGACATTTGGACTTTTATATGGTTCAAAGCAATAGTCTAGTTTTGACATGAAGACTTTAACACTCAAGCATATCAACAAGCAACCATGTCTTTCAAAATATCAACGCTAAAGCAAGTCATCCCTTGCCCATTATGCTCAATCATTGATCCATTCATGAAAACACAAGCATATTAGCTACACCCAATGCTCAAGTACGATCATCGTGCCCCCTAGTTGGTGCTTTATAAGAGCAGATGGAGACTCAAATAAAAATAAAAATTGCATAAAGTAAAAGAAAGGCCCTTTGCGGAGGGAAGTAGGGATTTGTAGAGGTGCCAGAGCTCAAAGCGAAAAAGATAGAGATAAAACATTTTGGGTGGCATGCTTTTCCTGTCAACGAAAACGATCAAGTAGTTCCCAATACATTCCATGCTAGATATATCATAGGCAGTTCCCAAACTCTTCAACAGAACACTTGGGATTCTTTAAGGATTTAACATCCAAATTTTCAATGACAATACTCCTAGGAACGAGGTTGAAAAATTCATTTTTGCAAGTGGGTTCTCTTATCACCTCAATAAAATTGGGATGGATACTAATCATCTTAAGATCTTCTTTATTATTACTAGAAGTTGCACCCTTGTTCTTAGTGACATGAGCAATCTTGCCAAATTTTACGGGAGTTTTTTCAATAGTTTTAGCAGAAGCAAAGGCCGTGCTTAGATTACTAAAGATTTCTTCCAGTTTATCAATCCGAGACGGGCTTTCTTCAATTCTTTCATGAATTACGGTCCCCTTTTCTTTTAACAACTTAAAAACTTCTCCCGCTTTTGACCCAATTTAGTAGCAAAATTTTGCATCTTTTTATCCAAGTTTTCAATATGTTCTTCGGTAAGCATTTTCTTTTCAATAGCATCTAGTCTTTCCATAACATGCTCAAGAGTCAAAGTTGTTTCATTAACCATAAGCGGTGGTGTACCCACTAAATTTCCCATAGCATTAAAAGCATCAAGAGAGGGACACATCAAGAAATTTCCATCGGTAATTGTATCAAGGACAAATCTATACCAAATGGTGATGCCCACATAAAAACAGTAAAGAAGAACAACGGTAGATTGCTTACGGATAGATCTATTATGAGCATTGAAAATCCTATACCAAACATCCTTTAGATTCTCCCCTCCCCTTTGTTTAAAGTTAAGAACCGCATTCTCGGGAGTGCACGCAATAGCGGAAGAACTATCCATAACGATAAAGAGTAGCAAACAAAATTGCACACAAAAATAGATCTGACGAGAAAACGGCGAACAAAAAAGAGGGCGAATAAAACGGCAAATTTTTGTGAAGTGGGGGAGAGGAAAACGAGAGGCAAATGGCAAATAATGTAAATTGCAAGGAGATGAGATTTTTGATTAGGAACCTGGTAGATGTTGATGATGTCTCCCCGGCAACGGCGCCAGAAATTCCTTTTGATGTGGCTTGAACTACGTCGGTATTTCCCCAAAGAGGAAGGGATGATGCAGCACAGCGACGGTAGGTATTTCCCTCAGTGATGAGACCAAGGTTATCGAACCAGTAGGAGAACCACGCAACACTACGTGAACGGCACCTGCACACAAATAACAAATACTTGCAACCCGACGTGTTAAAGAGGTTGTCAATCCCTTTCGGGTAACGGTGCCAGAAATTGCCAAGTTGATGGGATAAAAATATGATAGATTGGATAAATAGATCTCGAATAAAAGCAAATTAAAATAAAGAGCAGCAAGGTATTTTTGGGTTTTTGGAAATATAGATCTTAAAAGAAAAGCAAATAAAAATAGATCGCGAAGGCAAATATAATAAAGAAGAGACCCGGGGGCCGTAGATTTCACTAGTGGCTTCTCTCGAGAAAAATAGCATACGGTTGGTAAACAAATTACTGTTGGGAAATTGATAGAACTTCAAATACTCATGACAATATCCAGGCAATGATCATTATATAGGCATCACGTCCAAGATTAGTAGACCGACTCCTGCCTGCATCTACTACTATTACTCCACAGATCGACCGCTACCCAGCATGCATCTAGTGTATTAAGTTCATGGAGAAACGGAGTAATGCAATAAGAACGATGACATGATGTAGACAAGATCTATTTATGTAGAAATAGACCCCATCTTGTTATCCTTAATAGCAACGATAAATACGTGTCGGTTCCCCTTCTGTCACTGGGATCAAGCACCATAAGATCGAACCCATCACAAAGCACCTCTTCCCATGGCAAGAAAAATCGATCTAGTTGGCCTAACTAAACCAAAGATTCGAAGAAGAAATACGAGGCAATAAGTAATCATGCATATAAGAGATCAAAGAAGACTCAAATAAATTTCATGGATAAAAAGATAGATCTGATCATAAACTCAAAGTTCATCTGATCCCAACAAACACACCGCAAAAAGAGTTACATCAAATAGATCTCCAAGAGACCATTGTATTGAGAATCAAAAGAGAGAGAGGAAGCCATCTAGCTACTAACTACGGACCCGTAGGTCTACAATGAACTACGCACGCATCATTGGAGAGGCACCAATGAGGATGATGAACCCCTCCGTGATGGTGTCTAGATTGGATCTGGTGGTTCTGGAACTTGCGGCGGCTGGAATTGATTTTCGTCGACTCCCCTAGGGTTTCTGGAATATTGGGGTATTTATAGAGCAAAGAGGCGGTGCGGGAGGCCACCAAGGTGGGCACAACCCACCTGGGCGTGCCTGGGGGCCCAGGCGCGCCCTGGTGGGTTGTGCCCTCCTCGGGGCACCCCCCCAGGTGCTTCTCCGGCCCATTGGGTGTCTTCTGGTCCATAAAAATTCCACAAAAAGTTTCGCTGCATTTGGACTCCGTTTGGTATTGATTTCCTAGGTTGTAAAAAACAATCAGAAAACATCAAGTGTAACACCCCCTGTATTAAGCTACAGAGATCACCCTTTTGATGAGGCCATGTCATCATGATTAATAGTGCATAATCATCATTAGCATCATGTTGCATTTCAACTCCTAAGTCAAATTCAAATTTAAATGAAAGTGGGATATAAAAGTTGTCCAACATAGAAACTAAAATGTCAGATAAATAACAAATATTCCAGAGGCTATTCTAAAATTGAAACCAACATCATTGGAATTGGATAAGTGACTCGAACAACCTCAAACAGTGGATAAAGATAATATTTAATAACCATTTATTAAATCTGAAATAAATATGGAATTATGTTTTGTCCAAACTAATTTTAGGTGTTAAGGAATAATGCACTGGTATTTATGAAATAGGTCACACTTTTTACAAAAACCATTTTGAGGCCTAGCTATTTACTAGATTGAGAAAGGAGAATAAAGAAAAGGAAAAAGAAACAGAAAAGGATAAAGGAGAGAGCCCCTCCCAACTGGGCCGTGGCCCAGCTGGCCTCCACCAGCCCACTGGCCCATCAGGCCCACCCCCACTCTCCCCTTATCCCCTGGACCCCGAAACCCTAACCGGCCACCACTCCACTTCCCCCCCCCACTCCCCCTCGTCAGCCCCCACCTCCCGATCCAGATCGGGATCGGGATCGCGGGAACGACCCCGTCGCCCTCGCTCGCTGCGACGACCGCGCCGCCTCGCCCTCGCCGCACGACGCCACCGCCCGGAGCGCTCCCTCGCCGGTCTGCCTCGTCTACGTCGACGCCATCGTCTCCGACCACCACCCCGACCCCCCGCTGCCACGATCCCTGCTTCCCCCGCCGTGAGCCTCGCTCCCTTCCTCTCCCTGCGCCCGCTCCCGCCTCCCGCAGAGCCTCGCGCTGCGCGCGCCCCGACGCCGCTCATCACGCCACGCCCGCTCCCTCGCCGCTGCTCGCGCGCGCGCCTGCGCCGTTCCGCGCGCGCGCATGCCATCCGCGTCCCGCGCCATGGCCGCGCTTGCGCGCGTCACCGCGCCCGCGCGCGGCCTCGCCAGTGCTCGCTCGCCTCGGCCGTTCGCCCGCGCGCACCGCGCCCCCCCTCTCGCGCTGCCACTTGCGCGCCACCGCCCGCTGCCGCTCCGGCCACCGCGCGCGTCCCACGCCCCCTCCGGCCTCGCCCCGCCCGCCGCCCGCGCCCGCGTCCGGCCCCCCCCGCGCGTGCCCGGCTGCGGCCGCGCACACGCGCGCTGCGCGCCGTGCCTGTCGCCCGCGCCCGTGCCCTGGGCCACTGCCCAGTGGGGCCCGAAAACCCCCCTGTGACGCTGACGAATGGGGCCCACGGCCCAGAAACAGTTTTAAGAAAATAGAAATAAAAATAAATAATTAAAATAATTAAAATAATTAATTAATTAATTAGTTAATTAATCCTGATTAGGTTAATCTAATTAACTGATTAGTGTTAATTAAACAGTAATTAGTAATTAACTTAATTAACTGCTGACGTCAGCATGATGTCATGCTGACGTCATCAATTACTGTTTCGGATAATGTTGAATTAAATAATTAATTAAAATTTCAGAAATTAATAAAAACTTTAGAAAATCATATCTTTTAAACCGTAACTCCGATGAAAATATTTTATACATGAAACTTGCTCAGAACGACGATACGAACCCGGATACGCCCTCGGTATCTCCGTCAGACGCCCGCAGCTATGAGAACGTTGAACAATTATACCGATTCCGATAAATGAATAGTGTCCAACTTTAATTAAATAAATCCGAATAAATTCCTAAATTAACTAAATCGCTTAGTTAGGCTGTATATCACCCCGGCATATCATTTAGACATGTCATGCATCCCTGTTGCATTATTGCCGTGTGTTTACTGTTTCTTCCCCCTCTTCTCTTCGGTAGACTACGAGACCGACGCAGCTGCTGGTGCCCCGACCGACTACGTTGTTGACGACCCCTACTTGCCAGAGCAACCAGGCAAGCCCCCCCCTTGATCACCAGATATCGCCTATTCTCCTCTATACTGCTTGCATTAGAGTAGTGTAGCATGTTACTGCTTTCAGTTAATCCTATTCTGCTGCATAGCCTGACACTGTTGCTACTTCTGTTGATACCTTACCTGCAATCCTAAATGCCTAGTGTAGGATGCTAGTTTATCATCATTGGCCCTGCATTCTTGTCAGTCTGCCTTGCTATACTATCGGGCCGTGATCACTCGGGAGGTGATCACGGGTTATACTATACATATATACATACTATACAAATGGTGACTAAAGTCGGGTCGGCTCGAAGAGTACCCGCGAGTGATTCACGGATTGGGGGCTGAAAGGACCTTTGTCCCAACGGCCCTTTGAGTGGATCTTTGTGGCGGAGCGACAGGGCAGGTTGAGACCACCTAGGAGACAGGTGGGCCAGGCCCTGGTCGGCGTTCGCGTTTACTTCATAATAACACGCTTAACGAGATTGGATATTTGATCTGAGTCTGGCCACTGGCCTATACGCACTAACCAACTACGCGGGAGTAGTTATGGGTATCCCGGCGTCGTGGTATCAGCTGAAGCCTTCTTGACGTCAGCGACTGAGCGGCGCGTGCCGTGTTGGACCGCGCTAACGTAACCGCCGTGATCGTGTGGGTTGCTAGGTCTGCTCGCGGCCGCGTACGCAACGTGCAGGAGCGCACTGGGCGATGGGCCCAGACCCCAGAGTGCCTAGGATTAGTCCGGCGTGCTGACCTCTCTGTTGAGCCTAGGTGGGGCTGCGACGTGTGGATCTTCCGAGGCCGGGCATGACCCAGGAAAGTGTGTCCGGCCAAAGGGGATCGAGCGTGTTGGGGAATATGTGGTGCACCCCTGCAGGGAAGTTTATCTATTCGAATAGCCGTGTCCCTCGGAAAAAGGACGACCCGGAGTTGTATTCCGACCTCATGACAACTAGAAATGGATACTTAATAAAACACACCCTTACAAGTGACAGATATAACCCGGTGGTCGCTCTCTCGCATGGTGGCGACGAGAGGATCGACGGGTAGGATTATGCTATACGTTGTTGTTTGGTTAACTTCCAACTAATCTCTTCTATTGCTTCAAGATGGAGGCTGCCAGAAGCGTAGTCTTCGACAGGACTAGCTATCCCCCTCTTATTCTGGCATTCTGCAGTTCAGTCCACCGATATTGCCTCTTTACACATATACCATGCATATGTAGTATAGATCCTTGCTTGCGAGTACTTTGGATGAGTACTCACGGTTGCTTTCCCCCTCCTTTCCTCCTTTCCCTTCTTGCTGGTTGTCGCAACCAGATGTTGGAGCCCAGGAGCCAGACGCCACCTACGACGACTACTACCACCAGGACGGAGCCTACTACTACGTCCGGGACGCCGACGACCAGGAGTAGTTAGGAGGATCCCAGGCAGGAGGCCCTGCGCCTGTTCGATCTGTTGTATCCCTGTTTGTGCTAGCCATCTTATGGCACCTTGTTTAACCTATGTCTGTACTCAGATATTGTTGCTTCCGCTGACTCGTCTATGATCGAGCATTTGTATTCGAGCCCTCGTGGCCCCTGGCTTGTATTATGATGCTTGTATGACTTATTTATGTTTTAGAGTTGTGTTGTGATATCTTCCCGTGAGTCCCTGATCTTGATCGTACACGTTTGCGTGCATGATTAGTGTACGATCGAGCCGGGGGCGCCACAAGTTGGTATCAGAGCCGACTGCCTGTAGGAATCCCCCTTTCCAATTCCTTGGCCGAAGTTGAGTCTAGACAAAGAAAACCGTTTTACTAACTTGGCTGTGTGGCTTACGGGCCCACATTGCCAACTGGGTGGTATTAGGATCTTTTATTCCTCGTCTATACTCTGGGACTCTGATCTCTCTTCTACTCGGGTTAAATGAAGTTTACTAACGCCGACACTGAGGATCTCGTAAATTCTGTCTACCCGGAGAGCTGGATATCTGTGCGATTTCCCTGTCGTTGATCTGATTAGTCTGATAATCATTTTCCTTTCCATTGTTTTGTTTAACCTTTCTCTCCGAGTTGTGTTAAACCTCTTATTGTCGTTTGACAAACCTGAATTTCCTCTATTTTCAGATGGACCGTTTGTTTCCACCGCGTCCTACGACACAGCTTGTGCTTCGCACTTGGGCTCGTAATACCCCTGGGTTTCCAGCTGTCCTGATCGCTCTCATGACCAGACTTGGCTACCGTTGGTACCCTGAGTACTTGGTTTATGAGGTTTACCGCGAGTTCAACCAGGAACAGTACTATGCTGAAGTTCGGATTTATGATCAGCAAAACAACTCAGACACCGAGCTACACCTTTTTCACGGATTAGGCGTGACGATTGAGATGGCAGTCCATGATGCCGCCTACTCCGCTGTCGTACGTCTACGAGGGGAGCACAATGCTATCTTGGATGACTCCGAGTTCCGATACATTCCGTATGCCCCTGCTGGAGATGCTACCGGATACTACACAGCTATCTGTGCCCCGTACGAGCCTCGTCGCTACGACCCGCGCGTTCTGATTCAGTGCACTCAGGCTCTGGATCGCACTGTTCGGGCTCTTGCCGTCGAGTTGGTTGCCACTCGAGCACGTCTCTACGATGCTATGACGCAGTTGCTGCCCGCTGTTCGTGCAGGGATACATCCGGAGCACATCCTTTATCCGCGCAGGACTCAGATGTATGCTGGTATTGACTGGCCTATTGTTGGGGGTCACACACCGACACGTGGACCTCTTCTTACAGCTCGAGACCGGGTTCTGCATCAGAGTGCACATGGAGCACAGGATCTTTCCGCGACGAACATTCGTCGTCCGCACTCGCAGCTACCCCGATACAGTGGTTCTCTCCGACGTTGATGTAGCCTTTGCTATCTCTCGTCGTGTACTTCCTTACCGCGTGCCTGCGCGCCGCCTAGTTTGTCTAGCTTTTGATTTGCGCCGTTATGCTGTCCGCTTGTACCCGACGTTGTGTATGGATCTGTATGTCTTAATCGACTACTTTTATGTATTTGATGCACTGCTTAAACTATTGTCGAGTTACATCATGCTTGTCGCTAAGCACTCGTGCTTGCTTTTACTAAACTACCCCCCCCTGTTGTAAATTAGTAGGATGGTTAGACCCGCTGGTCGTGGTCGTGGACGTGGTGCCAACGATCCACCACCGCCGAACTATATGGCTGGAATGATGCAGCAATTTGAACTGCAACGTCAGTTCATGCAAGGGATCATGGATCAGTTTCCTCGTCCCAATATGAACCAGTATCCGGGCCCAGGGACCTTGCAGGACTTTATGCGCCTCAACCCAACTGTCTACCGCGGCTCAACTCAGCCCCTGGATGCGGATGACTGGCTTCGCGACATCACCTATGAGTTGGAATCTGGTGGCGTTGCCCCTGCAAACAATGTCACCTTCGCCTCCTTCTTTCTCAAGGGCCCCGCTGCTCAATGGTGGGACAGCCACAGGCGCACTCAACCAGCTGGCACAGTCATCACTTGGCCGGATTTCCAAGCTGCCTTCCGGGCCCGTTTCATTCCCCAGGGAATCATGGACCGGAAGAAGCAAGAGTTCCGCAACCTCACCCAGGGCAACAAGACAGTGGAAGCTTATCAGCGGGAGTTTCTGGAATTATCCCGCTATGCTGAAGAAGACATTCCCACTGATGCTCGCCGTCAGGAAAGGTTTCGCGAAGGACTTCAAGCTGACATCAAGCTAGCGCTCCTTGTGCATGAATTTGATAATTTCTCCATCTTGGTGAACAAGGCTATCCAGGTCGAGACTGGTCTGCAGGCACACCAGGGATCTCTTAGGCGCAACCGTGACACTGGTTCATCTTCGAGCCAGCCTGCACAGAAGCGTCGGATCTGGATTCCAAACAGCGTGTACCGTCCAGCTGCACCTGCTCCAAGACGGTCCTATACTGCACCACGCCTGCCTCCACCACCTAGGCAGCCAGGACTTCCAGCTCCACCACCCCGAGCTCCTGCTCCTAATCCCAATGATAGTCTGTGCTACAAGTGTGGGCAGCCAGGTCATTTTTCCAGGAACTGCATTCAGAACCAGAACCAACTGGCACTTCCTGCAACTGGGCGTAGGAACAATCAGCCTCGCAACAACAATGCCAAGACTTATGGGCGTATTCAGGCCAACCACACCGATTTCAATGAAGCTCAGGACCAGCCTGCCACCGTGATGGGTACTCTCCTTGTTAATTCAGTACCAGCTTCTGTTTTATTTGATTCGGGAGCATCGCATTCATTCATGTCCGAAGAATTTGCATACAAACACGACATTAAATGTGAGGTCATGAACACTGCAATAGTAATACACACCCCCGCGGGTCAATGTCAAACCTCCATGGGTAGCAACGACGTCACCGTTGAAATTGAAGGGCTGGAGTTTCACGCCTCCCCTTTCATACTAAAGTCTTGTAGTATCGACCTCATTCTCGGAATGGATTGGTTGAAAGCGCATACTGCTTCTATAGTTTGCGCCACGAAGATCGTCCATCTTCTACACCCTTCTGATGAAATAATAAGCTACCAGGCTCAAATCATCCAAAATGCCGAGGCGAGACTTTATGCCTTGAATGCGTTAAATGCATCACCACTTGAAGGCATCGAGAACATTCCAGTTGTTCGCGAATTCCAAGGTGTTTTCCCAGAAGAACTCCCAGGGATACCCCCTGCTCGAGCTGTCGAATTTGTCATCGACTTGAAACCAGGCACCACTCCTATCGCCAAGCGACCCTACAAGATGCCGCCGCATGAACTCCTTGAACTTAAGGAGGAAATCGACGCTTCACTTCGTAAGGGTTTCATTCGCCCAAGTTCCTCTGCTTGGGGAGCACCTTCTCTCTTTGTCAGGAAGAAGGATGGATCAAACCGATTGGTCCAAGATTACCGTCCCATTAACCAAGCAACTATCCAGAGGAACTTGCTGGTTGTCGCAACCAGATGTTGGAGCCCAGGAGCCAGACGCCACCTACGACGACTACTACCACCAGGGCGGAGCCTACTACTACGTCCAGGACGCCGACGACCAGGAGTAGTTAGGAGGATCCCAGGCAGGAGGCCCTGCGCCTGTTCGATCTGTTGTATCCTTGTTTGTGCTAGCCATCTTATGGCACCTTGTTTAACTTATGTCTGTACTCAGATATTGTTGCTTCCGCTGACTCGTCTATGATCGAGCATTTGTATTCGAGCCCTCGTGGCCCCTGGCTTGTATTATGATGCTTGTATGACTTATTTATGTTTTAGAGTTGTGTTGTGGTATCTTCCCGTGAGTCCCTGATCTTGATCGTACACGTTTGCATGCATGATTAGTGTACGATTGAATCGGGGGCGTCACAAGTTGGTATCAGAGCCGACTGCCTGTAGGAATCCCCCTTTCCAATTCCTTGGCCGAAGTTGAGTCTAGACAAAGAAAACCGTTTTACTAACTTGGCTGTGTGGCTTACGGGCCCACATTGCCAACTGGGTGGTATTAGGATCTTTTATTCCTCGTCTATACTCTGGGACTCTGATCTCTCTTCTACTCGGGTTAAATGAATTTTACTAACGCCGACACTTAGGATCTCGTAAATTCTGTCTACCCGGAGAGCTGGATAGCTGTGCGATTTCCCTGTCGTTGATCTGATTAGTCTGATAATCATTTTCCTTTCCATTGTTTTGTCTAACCTTTCTCTCCGAGTTGTGTTAAACTTCTCATTGTCATTTGACAAATCTGAATTTCCTCTGTTTCAGATGGACCGTTTGTTTCCACCGCGTCCTACGACACAGCTTGTGCTTCGCACTTGGGCTCGTAATACCCCTGGGTTTCCAGCTGTCCTGATCGCTCTCATGACCAGACTTGGCTACCGTTGGTACCCTGAGTACTTGGTTTATGAGGTTTACCGCGAGTTCAACCAGGAACAGTACTATGCTGAAGTTCGGATTTATGATCAGCAGAACAACTCAGACACCGAGCTACACCTTTTCCACGGATTAGGCGTGACGATTGAGATGGCAGTCCATGATGCCGCCTACTCCGCTGTCGTACGTCTACGAGGGGAGCACAATGCTATCTTGGATGACTCCGAGTTCCGATACATTCCGTATGCCCCTGCTGGAGATGCTACCGGATACTACACAGCTATCTGTGCCCCGTACGAGCCTCGTCGCTACGACCCGCGCGTTCTGATTCAGTGCACTCAGGCTCTGGATCGCACTGTTCGGGCTCTTGCCGTCGAGTTGGTTGCCACTCGAGCACGTCTCTACGATGCTATGACGCAGTTGCTGCCCGCTGTTCGTGCAGGGATACATCCGGAGCACATCCTTTATCCGCACAGGACTCAGATGTATGCTGGTATTGACTGGCCTATTGTTGGGGGTCACACCGACACGTGGACCTCTTCTTACAGCTCGAGACCGGGTTCTGCATCAGAGTGCACATGGAGCACAGGATCTTTCCGCGACGAACATTCGTCGTCCGCACTCGCAGCTACCCCGATACAGTGGTTCTCTCCGACGTTGATGTAGCCTTTGCTATCTCTCGTTGTGTACTTCCTTACTGCGTGCCTGCGCGCCGCCTAGTATGTCTAGCTTTTGATTTGCGCCGTTATGCTGTCCGCTTGTACCCGACGTTGTGTATGGATCTGTATGTCTTAATCGACTACTTTTATGTATTTGATGCACTGCTTAAACTATTGTCGAGTTACATCATGCTTGTCGCTAAGCACTCGTGCTTGCTTTTACTAAACTACCCCCCCCTGTTGAAAATTAGCAGGATGGTTAGACCCGCTGGTCGTGGTCGTGGACGTGGTGCCAACGATCCACCACCGCCGAACTATATGGCTGGAATGATGCAGCAATTTGAACTGCAACGTCAGTTCATGCAAGGGATCATGGATCAGTTTCCTCGTCCCAATATGAACCAGTATCCGGGCCCAGGGACCTTGCAGGACTTTATGCGCCTCAACCCAACCGTCTACCGCGGCTCAACTCAGCCCCTGGATGCGGATGACTGGCTTCGCGACATCACCTATGAGTTGGAATCTGGTGGCGTTGCCCCTGCAAACTATGTCACCTTCGCCTCCTTCTTTCTCAAGGGCCCCGCTGCTCAATGGTGGGACAGCCACAGGCGCACTCAACCAGCTGGCACAGTCATCACTTGGCCAGATTTCCAAGCTGCCTTCCGTGCCCGTTTCATTCCCCAGGGAATCATGGACCGGAAGAAGCAAGAGTTCCGCAACCTCACCCAGGGCAACAAGACAGTGGAAGCTTATCAGCGGGAGTTTCTGGAATTATCCCGCTATGCTGAAGAAGACATTCCCACTGATGCTCGCCGTCAGGAAAGGTTTCGCGAAGGACTTCAAGCTGACATCAAGCTAGCGCTCCTTGTGCATGAATTTGATAATTTCTCCATCTTGGTGAACAAGGCTATCCAGGTCGAGACTGGTCTGCAGGCACACCAGGGATCTCTTAGGCGCAACCGTGACACTGGTTCATCTTCGAGCCAGCCTGCACAGAAGCGTCGGATCTGGATTCCAAACAGCGTGTACCGTCCAGCTGCACCTGCTCCAAGACGGTCCTATACTGCACCACGCCTGCCTCCACCACCTAGGCAGCCAGGACTTCCAGCTCCACCACCCCGAGCTCCTGCTCCTAATCCCAATGATAGTCTGTGCTACAAGTGTGGGCAGCCAGGTCATTTTTCCAGGAGCTGCATTCAGAACCAGAACCAACTGGCACTTCCTGCAACTGGCCGTAGGAACAATCAGCCTCGCAACAACAATGCCAAGACTTATGGGCGTATTCAGGCCAACCACACCGATTTCAATGAAGCTCAGGACCAGCCTGCCACCGTGATGGGTACTCTCCTTGTTAATTCAGTACCAGCTTCTGTTTTATTTGATTCGGGAGCATCGCATTCATTCATGTCCGAAGAATTTGCATACCAACACGACATTAAATGTGAGGTCATGAACACTGCAATAGTAATACACACCCCCGCGGGTCAATGTCAAACCTCCATGGGTAGCAACGACGTCACCGTTGAAATTGAAGGGCTGGAGTTTCACGCCTCCCCTTTCATACTAAAGTCTTGTAGTATCGACCTCATTCTCGGAATGGATTGGTTGAAAGCGCATACTGCTTCTATAGTTTGCGCCACGAAGATCGTCCATCTTCTACACCCTTCTGATGAAATAATAAGCTACCAGGCTCAAATCATCCAAAATGCCGAGGCGAGGCTTTATGCCTTGAATGCGTTAAACGCATCACCACTTGAAGGCATCGAGAACATTCCAGTTGTTCGCGAATTCCAAGGTGTTTTCCCAGAAGAACTCCCAGGGATACCCCCTGCTCGAGCTGTCGAATTTGTCATCAACTTGAAACCAGGCACCACTCCTATCGCCAAGCGACCCTACAAGATGCCGCCGCATGAACTCCTTGAACTTAAGGAGGAAATCGACACTTCACTTCGTAAGGGTTTCATTCACCCAAGTTCCTCTGCTTGGGGAGCACCTTCTCTCTTTGTCAGGAAGAAGGATGGATCAAACCGATTGGTCCAAGATTACCGTCCTATTAACCAAGCAACTATCCAGAACAAATATCCCCTTCCTCGGATAAACGATCTGTATGATCAACTGGCGGGTTCATCAGTGTTCTCTAAACTCGACTTAAGGTTGGGTTACCACCAGATCCGTGTTCGTGAAGAGGATATCCCAAAGACCGCCTTCGTTACTCGATATGGCTCATACGAGTACACTGTCATGTCATTCGGCTTAACCAATGCTCCCGCCACATTCTCCCGCCTGATGAATTATATATTCATGGAATACCTTGACAAGTTCGTCGTGGTTTACCTGGATGATATCCTAGTATACTCCAAGAACAAAGAGGAACATGCTGAACATCTTCGACTTGTTCTGGAAAAAACTTCGAGAGCATCAACTATATGCTAAGTTTTCCAAGTGTGAATTCTGGCTTCCCGAAGTAACATACCTTGGGCATGTCATCTCCAAGGATGGTATTGCCGTCAACCCCGAGCGAGTTCAGGCTATTCTTGATTGGGCTCCTCCAAAGAACGTCAAGCAAGTTCGAAGTTTTCTCGGACTCGCCAGCTATTGCCGTCGATTTGTCGAGAACTTCTCCAAGATCGCCAAGCCCCTGACTAACCTGCTTCATAAAGGCGTCAAGTTCGATTGGACGAAAAAGTGTCAGGAAAGTTTCCAGACGCTCAAAGACAAGCTGACTTCTGCCCCAGTGCTTGCCCCTCCTGATTCCCAGAGGGATTTTGTCATCTATTGTGATGCATCCCGTCAAGGATTAGGCGGTGTCCTAATGCAAGACCGCAGAGTAATTGCTTATGCTTCGCGTCAATTGCATCCGCACGAAGAGAATTACCCAGTACATGACCTCGAGCTTGCTGCCGTCATCCATGCACTAAAACAGTGGCGACATTACCTTCTCGGTAATCGTTGCGAGATCTACACCGATCATCAAAGTCTGAAGTATCTGTTCACTCAGCCAGACCTGAACCTCCGTCAACAGAGATGGATGGAGACCGTAGCGGATTTTAACTTGGGTATTTCTTATACCCCCGGCAAGGCTAATGTAATGGCCGATGCCTTGAGCCGCAAGTCTTATTGCAGTCACCTCCAGTTTCACGAAGTTCAACCTTCGCTTATTGAAGAATTCAGAAAGCTGAATCTCCACATTGTTCCTCCTGGAGCACTCGCTTCCCCTCCTGAAGGTTCCTACAAAATGAACCTCCACGTTGTTTCCCAGGGTTCTCTTAATACCCTGGTTGCTAAACCAGATCTCGTGGACAGCATCAAGACGCTGCAGGGTTATGACTCTCAAGCCCACAAGATTAAGCGCTATCTCGCTGAAGGAAGGCCTTCGTTCTTCACTATTGATGATACTGGCACCTTGTTCTTTAAAAGTCGCCTAGTGGTCCCCTCTAAAGGTAACCTGGGTATGACTCAGGAGGTCATGCAAGAAGCTCACGACACTCCGTTGTCTATTCATCCCGGCAGTACCAAGATGTACCAAGACATCCGTCAAAGATTCTGGTGGTCAAACATGAAGCAAGACATTGCTCGCTATGTTGCTGAATGTGATGTTTGCCGTCGCGTCCAAGCAGAACATCAAAGGCCCGCCGGAACTCTGCAACCAATTGTTGTTCCTGAATGGAAATGGGACCATGTTGAAATGGACTTTATCACTGGATTTCCCAAATCACAGAAAGGTAATGATGCTATTCTTGTCGTCATTGACCGACTTTCCAAAGTTGCACATTTTCTAGCCGTCAAAGAGACGATCACTGCTAGTCAGCTCGCAACTCTCTACATGTCCAGAATTGTTTCACTTCACGGTATTCCACTGGTTATCAGTTCAGACCGTGGCAGCTTATTCACTTCAAGATTCTGGGCAAGTTTCCAAGAAGCTATGGGAACTCATCTGTCCTTCAGCACCGCTTTTCACCCTCAGTCTCAAGGACAAGTTGAACGAGTGAACCAAGTTCTCGAAGATATGCTTCGAGCTTGTGTCATATCCTTCGGAAGGAAATGGGAAGAATCTCTCCCATATGCCGAATTCTCTTACAATAACAGCTATCAAGCCAGTCTGAAGATGGCCCCCTTCGAAGTATTGTACGGACGAAAGTGCCGAACCCCTCTGAATTGGTCAGAAACTGGGGAACGTCCACTCTTCGGTCCGGATATTATCCAACTTGCCGAAGATCACGTTCGCGTTGTCCGCGAGCATTTGAAGACTGCTCAGTCACGTCAAAAGAGTCAGTATGACCGCAAACACAAAGATATGGTCTATCAACCTGGCGAAAAGGCTTATCTTCGAGTCACACCGATGAAAGGTACACACCGATTCGGGATCAAGGGCAAGCTAGCTCCTCGCTATATTGGTCCTTTCACTGTTCGTGAAAGGCGTGGTAGAGTGGCATATCAGTTGGAACTTCCACCGAACCTTTCTCAGGTTCACGATGTGTTCCACGTATCACAACTCCGCCGCTGCTTCAAAGACCCTATCCGCGGAGTAGATCACGAATTGCTTGAACTGCAACAAGACCTCTCTTATAAAGAGCATCCGGTCCGCATTCTTGATCAAGCCGAGCGTCGCACACGCCAGAAGGTTATCAAGTTCCTCAAGGTTCAGTGGTCAAACCATTCTGAGGATGAAGCCACTTGGGAACGCGAGGATCGTCTTCGCGATGAATACCCCGCTTTGTTTCTTTCTACCTCCTAAATCTCGGGACGAGATTTCTTGTAGTGGAGGAGATTTGTAACACCCCCTGTATTAAGCTACAGTGATCACCCTTTTGATGAGGCCATGTCATCATGATTAATAGTGCATAATCATTATTAGCATCATATTGCATTTCAACTCCTAAGTCAAATTCAAATTTAAATGAAAGTGGAATATAAAAGTTGTCCAACATAGAAACTAAAATGTCAGATAAGTAACAAATATTCCAGAGGCTATTCTAAAATTGAAACCAACATCATTGGAATTGGATAAGTGACTCGAACAACCTCAAACAGTGGATAAAGATAATATTTAATAACCATTTATTAAATCTGAAATAAATATGGAATTATGTTTTGTCCAAACTAATTTTAGGTGTTAAGGAATAATGCACTGGTATTTATGAAATAGGTCACACTTTTTACAAAAACCATTTTGAGGCCTAGCTATTTACTAGATTGAGAAAGGAGAATAAAGAAAAGGAAAAAGAAACAGAAAAGGATAAAGGAGAGAGCCCCTCCCAACTGGGCCGTGGCCCAGCTGGCCTCCACCAGCCCACTGGCCCATCAGGCCCACCCCCACTCTCCCCTTATCCCCTGGACCCCGAAACCCTAACCGGCCACCACTCCACTTCCCCCCCCCACTCCCCCTCGTCAGCCCCCACCTCCCGATCCAGATCGGGATCGGGATCGCGGGAACGACCCCGTCGCCCTCGCTCGCTGCGACGACCGCGCCGCCTCGCCCTCGCCGCACGACGCCACCGCCCGGAGCGCTCCCTCGCCGGTCTGCCTCGTCTACGTCGACGCCATCGTCTCCGACCACCACCCCGACCCCCCGCTGCCACGATCCCTGCTTCCCCCGCCGTGAGCCTCGCTCCCTTCCTCTCCCTGCGCCCGCTCCCGCCTCCCGCAGAGCCTCGCGCTGCGCGCGCCCCGACGCCGCTCATCACGCCACGCCCGCTCCCTCGCCGCTGCTCGCGCGCGCGCCTGCGCCGTTCCGCGCGCGCGCATGCCATCCGCGTCCCGCGCCATGGCCGCGCTTGCGCGCGTCACCGCGCCCGCGCGCGGCCTCGCCAGTGCTCGCTCGCCTCGGCCGTTCGCCCGCGCGCACCGCGCCCCCCCTCTCGCGCTGCCACTTGCGCGCCACCGCCCGCTGCCGCTCCGGCCACCGCGCGCGTCCCACGCCCCCTCCGGCCTCGCCCCGCCCGCCGCCCGCGCCCGCGTCCGGCCCCCCCCGCGCGTGCCCGGCTGCGGCCGCGCACACGCGCGCTGCGCGCCGTGCCTGTCGCCCGCGCCCGTGCCCTGGGCCACTGCCCAGTGGGGCCCGAAAACCCCCCTGTGACGCTGACGAATGGGGCCCACGGCCCAGAAACAGTTTTAAGAAAATAGAAATAAAAATAAATAATTAAAATAATTAAAATAATTAATTAATTAATTAGTTAATTAATCCTGATTAGGTTAATCTAATTAACTGATTAGTGTTAATTAAACAGTAATTAGTAATTAACTTAATTAACTGCTGACGTCAGCATGATGTCATGCTGACGTCATCAATTACTGTTTCGGATAATGTTGAATTAAATAATTAATTAAAATTTCAGAAATTAATAAAAACTTTAGAAAATCATATCTTTTAAACCGTAACTCCGATGAAAATATTTTATACATGAAACTTGCTCAGAACGACGATACGAACCCGGATACGCCCTCGGTATCTCCGTCAGACGCCCGCAGCTATGAGAACGTTGAACAATTATACCGATTCCGATAAATGAATAGTGTCCAACTTTAATTAAATAAATCCGAATAAATTCCTAAATTAACTAAATCGCTTAGTTAGGCTGTATATCACCCCGGCATATCATTTAGACATGTCATGCATCCCTGTTGCATTATTGCCGTGTGTTTACTGTTTCTTCCCCCTCTTCTCTTCGGTAGACTACGAGACCGACGCAGCTGCTGGTGCCCCGACCGACTACGTTGTTGACGACCCCTACTTGCCAGAGCAACCAGGCAAGCCCCCCCCTTGATCACCAGATATCGCCTATTCTCCTCTATACTGCTTGCATTAGAGTAGTGTAGCATGTTACTGCTTTCAGTTAATCCTATTCTGCTGCATAGCCTGACACTGTTGCTACTTCTGTTGATACCTTACCTGCAATCCTAAATGCCTAGTGTAGGATGCTAGTTTATCATCATTGGCCCTGCATTCTTGTCAGTCTGCCTTGCTATACTATCGGGCCGTGATCACTCGGGAGGTGATCACGGGTTATACTATACATATATACATACTATACAAATGGTGACTAAAGTCGGGTCGGCTCGAAGAGTACCCGCGAGTGATTCACGGATTGGGGGCTGAAAGGACCTTTGTCCCAACGGCCCTTTGAGTGGATCTTTGTGGCGGAGCGACAGGGCAGGTTGAGACCACCTAGGAGACAGGTGGGCCAGGCCCTGGTCGGCGTTCGCGTTTACTTCATAATAACACGCTTAACGAGATTGGATATTTGATCTGAGTCTGGCCACTGGCCTATACGCACTAACCAACTACGCGGGAGTAGTTATGGGTATCCCGGCGTCGTGGTATCAGCTGAAGCCTTCTTGACGTCAGCGACTGAGCGGCGCGCGCCGTGTTGGACCGCGCTAACGTAACCGCCGTGATCGTGTGGGTTGCTAGGTCTGCTCGCGGCCGCGTACGCAACGTGCAGAAGCGCACTGGGCGATGGGCCCAGACCCCAGAGTGCCTAGGATTAGTCCGGCGTGCTGACCTCTCTGTTGAGCCTAGGTGGGGCTGCGACGTGTGGATCTTCCGAGGCCGGGCATGACCCAGGAAAGTGTGTCCGGCCAAAGGGGATCGAGCGTGTTGGGGAATATGTGGTGCACCCCTGCAGGGAAGTTTATCTATTCGAATAGCCGTGTCCCTCGGTAAAAGGACGACCCGGAGTTGTATTCCGACCTCATGACAACTAGAAATGGATACTTAATAAAACACACCCTTACAAGTGACAGATATAACCCGGTGGTCGCTCTCTCGCATGGTGGCGACGAGAGGATCGACGGGTAGGATTATGCTTTACGTTGTTGTTTGGTTAACTTCCAACTAATCTCTTCTATTGCTTCAAGATGGAGGCTGCCAGAAGCGTAGTCTTCGACAGGACTAGCTATCCCCCTCTTATTCTGGCATTCTGCAGTTCAGTCCACCGATATTGCCTCTTTACACATATACCATGCATATGTAGTATAGATCCTTGCTTGCAAGTACTTTGGATGAGTACTCACGGTTGCTTTCCCCCTCCTTTCCCCCTTTCCCTTCTTGCTGGTTGTCGCAACCAGATGTTGGAGCCCAGGAGCCAGACGCCACCTACGACGACTACTACCACCAGGACGGAGCCTACTACTACGTCCAGGACGCCGACGACCAGGAGTAGTTAGGAGGATCCCAGGCAGGAGGCCCTGCGCCTGTTCGATCTGTTGTATCCCTGTTTGTGCTAGCCATCTTATGGCACCTTGTTTAACCTATGTCTGTACTCAGATATTGTTGCTTCCGCTGACTCGTCTATGATCGAGCATTTGTATTCGAGCCCTCGTGGCCCCTGGCTTGTATTATGATGCTTGTATGACTTATTTATGTTTTAGAGTTGTGTTGTGATATCTTCCCGTGAGTCCCTGATCTTGATCGTACACGTTTGCGTGCATGATTAGTGTACGATCGAGCCGGGGGCGCCACATAAAGCATATTGGGCAATTAAAGAAATCGATTATGATTTCAAGCTTGTCGGTGAAAAGAGGTTATTTGATATTAGCTCACTAGATGAATGGAGAACCCAAGCTTATGAAAATGCCAAATTATTTAAAGAAAAAGTTAAAAGATGGCATGATAAAAGAATCCAAAAGCGTGAGTTCAAAGTTGGAGAATATGTTCTTTTGTACAACTCTCATTTCAGATTCTTTGTAGGAAAACTTCTCTCCAAATGGGAAGGACCTTATGTTATCGAGGAGGTTTATCAATCTGGAGCTATCAAAATAAATAATGCCGAGGGTACTAACTCGAAGGTTGTCAATGGGCAAAGAATAAAACATTATATCTCAGGTACGCCCATTAATGTTGAAAGCAATGTTATCCAAACTATGACATCGGAAGAACACATAAAAGAAACCTTCCGGAACACTCTAGAATCGTGAAAAAAGAGGAGGTATGTGATACGGTAAGTAAACGGACTCCAAAAAATTCGCAAAAATATTTTCTCTCAGTTTTGGAATATATTAAAAATTAGGAAAATAAGAAACAACCAGGAAGGCTCCCCTGGTGGGCACAAGACACCAGGGCGTGCCTGGCTTGCCAGGCGCGCCCAGGTGGGTTGTGCTCACCTCAGGTACCTTCCAGACTCCTTTTTTCTCCCGTTTTCTTGTTTCCCAAGATAAAATAATCTTTATATACCCCTGAACCTATTGATCACTGTATCACGGAGAAATCTTCTGTTTTCTTTTCTTGTTGTTTTCTGGCAGATCTAGATTACCATGGCCGCTTCAAGCTCCTCGAAGGACAAGTTCTTCGAGAACATCATCAACCCATATTTGCGGGAGGTGATGCAGCACCCTCAAGCCATCGAGATGTGTGAGGGGGTGCTCCACATCCGCGACGTCCAAGGCCCCAAAGGGACGGGAACCGTGGACGCCAGGCTCGAAGCTATGGAGTAGGAGGTCTTCAAGTGCAAGGGGATGGTGGAATGTGGCCTCAACACCAATCACCTCATGATCACGGACTATACCCGTGATCTCAAGGTTGATGGCAAATCCATGAAGTACATCATCTTCACCTTCAACGAGCAAATCAACTTTCTACAGAGCCAAATCTATGATCTTCAAAACCAAGTCTTTGAGTATGAGGCAAGGTTTAAAGGTATGAGTTTGGTTGCCAGTTGCAGGACCCATGAGACTCACTCCTCCTCTTATGATGGTGAGCCTTTGCCATGGAAACCTGAAGATAATATCGCTACTACTTCATCACCACCACCTCCTTCTTCATCACCAACGGAGACTTGAGTATCGGGTATGGGCACTCCCCTTGGCTTGTGCCAAGCTTGGGGGAGGCGCCCCGGTATCGTATCACCTCCACTATCTTTTGCCTTTACTTATCTTAGTTCGATCCTTAGTTATCTTTTGCTTTAGTTGAATAAAAGTTTAGTTTGATCCTTTCTTTTCGAGTGCTTACTTAGTGATCTATCCTTGTAATCGGGTGCGATATATATATATATATATAAAATAAAGTTTAGTTTGATTTTTGCTTTCTTTACTTTCATGTTCAACAAAAAGAAAGGAAATAAATGAAAAATATCATATGCTAATCTTATGGTAAGTAATGACATCACATAAGGAAGAGTATAAGTAGAAAATTTTATTGGAGATTTACAAACATAGCATTGGTCAATGATGCAATTCATGAAAGAATTAACAAGGGAAGAGAAGATTCACATGCAAATACACTATCTTGGACATCTTTTATGATTGTGATCCCCCATCAAAATATTATATGCCAAAATTGTTGACGTTGGACAAGGAAGACAACGTAATGATTTATGTTTGTTCATCTTCACATAGAAGTATATTGTCATAGATCCTTTAACATGTGGTGCTTGCCCCCCATCTTCCCTAGCCAAAAATTCCGCACTAAGTAGAGATACTACTTGTGCATCCAAAACCCTAAACCCAAATCTTATTTTGAGAGTCCACCATACCTACCTATGGATTGAGTAAGATCCTTCAAGTAAGTTGTCATCGGTGCAATAAGGCAATAAAAATTGCTTCTAAATGTGTTAGATCATTTAGTGTAAGAGAAAATTGAGCGTTGTACGAACTTGTGATGGCAAAGAATAAAAGCGACAGACTGCATAATAAAGGTTGCTATCATAAGGGGCAATATAACGTTACATTCTTTTGCACTAAGAGATTGAGCATACAAACAAATAAGCGCAGGACAACCTCTGCTTCCCTCTGCGAAGGGCCTATCTTTTACTTTTATGCATTTACTTTTATGAAGAGTCAAAGTCTTTTTCTCTATTCCTTTTTATTTTTATCTTTTGGCAAGCACCATGTGGTGAGGAAAGATCTAGACACATATATCCAGTTGGATATGGGTGGGCATGAGTTATTATTGTTGACATCACCCTTGAGGTGAATATGTTGGGAGGCGAAACTATAAGCCCCTATATTTCTATGTGTCCAGTTGAAACTTTTTGCTCATGTGTATGCGGTGAGTGTTAGCAATCATAGAACACCATATGATGGTTGAGTATGTGGACTTGCCAAAAGGCTCCGATACGTGACGCTTCCTGAAAAGATGATGAATTGTAGTTTGCAAAGTTGGCTGAGAACATAGTTTGTTGGTTTTCAATAGAGTTTAGGCTTTATACTTCGATGTTGTGATGAATTGTTACTTGTTCATGAGAAGTCTATGATAAAAGTTATGTGATAAAAGTTCTATCATAAAGTTTGTTGCTGTTATAATAATATACATGATGCTTTTATGTCCGTATTTTGTTTTTATCGACACCTCTTTCTCTAAGCATGTGGACATGTTTTTCGATTTCGGTTTTCGCTTGAGGAAGCGAGGTCTAAGCATGGGGGAGTTGATACGTCCATTTTTGCATCATGTTTTCCAACTGTTATTTATGATGTTTTTATGCATAATAATGCTTTATGGAGTCATTCTAATGCCTTTTCTCTCATAATATGCAAGGTTCACACAAAGAGGGAGAATACCGGCAGCTGGAATTCTGGACCTGAAAAAGCTACGTCAGGCCACCTATTCTGCACATCTCCAAATGAGCTGAAACTTCACGGGGATTTTTTATGGAATATATAATAATTATTGGAGCAAATAACTACCAGAGGGGGCCCACCAGGTGGGCACAACCCTCCTGGGCGCGCCAGGGAGCCCAGGCGCGCCCTGGTAGGTTGTGCCCTCCTCGGCCCACCTCCGGTGCCCCTCTTCTGGTATATAAGTCATTTTGACCTAGAAAAAAAATAAAGAGAAGACTTTCGGGACGAAGCGCCGCCATCTCGAGGCGGAACTTGGGCAGGAGCACTTTTGCCCTCCGGCGGAGCGATTCCGCCGGGGGAACATCCCTCCTGGAGGGGGAAATCATCGTCATCATCATCACCAACAACTCTCCCATCTTGGGGAGGGCAATCTCCATGAACATCTTCAACAACACCATCTCCTCTCAAACCCTAATTCATCTCTTGTGTTCAATCTTTTAACCGGAACCTTAGATTGGTGCTTGTGGGTGACTAGTAGTGTTGATTACATCTTGTAGTTGATTACTATATGGTTTATTTGGTGGAAGATTATATGTTCAGATCCATTATGCTATTTAATACCCCTCTGATCTTGAGCATGATTATCATTTGTGAGTAGTTACTTTTGTTCTTGAGGTCACGCGAGAAATCTTGTTGCAAGTAGTCATGTGAAGTTTATATGTGTTCGATATTTTGATGGTATGTATGTTGTGATTCCCTTAGTGGTGTCATGTGAAGGTCGACTACATGACACTTCACCTTATTAGGGCCTAAGGGAATGCATTGTGGAGTAGTTATTAGATGATGGGTTGCGAGAGTGGCAGAAACTTAAACCCTAGTTTATGCGCTACTTCGTAAGGGATTGATTTGGATCCAAAAGTTTAATGCTATGGTTAGATTTTATCTTAATACTTTTCTCGTAGTTGCGGATGCTTGCGAGGGGGTTAATCATAAGTAGGAGGTTTGTTCAAGTAAGAACAGCACCTAAGCACCGGTCCACCCACATATCAAATTATCAAAGTAGCGAACATAAATCAAACCAACATGATGAAAGTGACTAGATGAAATTCCCGTGTACCGTCAAGAATGCTTTGCTTATCATAAGAGACCGTTTTGGCCTGTCCTTTGCCACAAAAGGATTGGGCTACCTTGCTGCACTTTTGTTACTGTAACCATTACTTGCTCGTTACAAATTATCTTGCTATCAAACTACTCGTTACTTATAATTTCAGTGCTTGCAGAGAATACCTTGCTGAAAATTACTTGTCATTTCCTTCTGCTCCTCGTTGGGTTCGACACTCTTACTTATCGAAATGACTATGATTGATCCCCTATAATTGTGGGTCATCAGTAGGCGAGGGTGGATCCTCACCAGGATCGCTGCCGTTAGAATCTGGCGCGGCTCCTGAATCAGCCTCGTGCTCCATGTTTGTCCCTTGCTATTGCATAAAATCATGGTGCAAAACATGGTTTCTTCCAAATTTTATAGCAGAATTTTCATGAAAATTACCCAAAGGATCATCAGCTATATGTTCGTCCCCATGATCAAGAGGTGTGGATGAGGAATTTTCAAAGATAAGGACTTCAGATCTGATAAGTGCACCGGCATTAGGGTTTAATTTAGCAAAAGGAAAAACTGTTTCATGGAACATGACATCACGGGAAATATAGACATGTCCAACAGCTATATCTAGGCATTTGAACCCCTTGTGTAGGTTACTGTACCCAAGAAACACACATTGTTTTGATCAAAATTCTAGCTTGCGAGCATTGAAAGGACCAAGATTAGACCAACACGTGCAACCAAAGGTGCGAAGGGCATGATAATTTGGTGTCTCAGGAAATAATCTTTCTAAGGGAGTCTCAAGATTGATCACCTTACTAGGAGTACGGTTGATCAAATATGTGGCAGCTATGAATGCCTCATCCCAAAATTTCAAGGACATGGAGGCATGAGCTAGAAGAGAAAGGCCAACTTCGACAATGTGATGGTGTTTTCTTTCGGCGAAGCCGTTTTGCTAATGAGCATGTGGGCAAGAGACATGGTGTGTGATGCCTATTTGGCGAAAAAATGAGTTTAACCGTTCATATTCACCACCCCAATCTGTTTTCATGGTGATGATTTTACGATCAAAGAGTCTCTCAACAAGTGCTTGGAATTCATGAAACACCTTAAAAACTTCAGATCTATGTTTGAGAAGGTATATCCAAGTAAACTTGCCATAATCATCACTAAATCTTACATAATAGTTTTTTTATAGATAGAATCACGGGCAGGCCCCCATACATCAGAAAAACAAGCTCTAAAGGACCATTCAACATACTACTAGAATTTGGGTAAGGAAGTTGCTGACTCTTGCCTTTTTGGCATGCATCACACACTCCTTTATTCAACTCATGATTTGAAAAGGGAATTTTATTTTGCCTAAGAACATGCTGGACGATTTGCGAAGACGGATGACCTAATCGATTGTGCCACCTTGACGGAGATATCTTGGTGGAGCCAAAAGCTTGCCTGCCCGGGCTTAAGGGAAGCCGATGATAGGGGGTAGAGACTGGCTCTACACCTGCCGTGGAGGAGGATGTTCCTCGTTGCCTTGTCCTTAATGAAGAAGAAGCGAGGATGAGTTTCAAGAAACACATGATTATCTTGTGATAAATGGTGGGCAGAAACAAGATTTTTGGTGGCTTTAGGTGAATAAAGGGCATTCTTGAGATGAAGGTTACGAGTGGGAGTACGAACATATTCTTAACCAACATGAGTAATTTTCATACTTGCACCATTGGGCATGTTCACTTGATCATGGCCGTTGTACCTCTCCCTCGTGGTGAGCTTGTCCAGCCCGCCGGTGATGTGGTCAACGGCGCCGGTGTCGACATACCAATTCGTGTCAATGCCATATGAGGAGTTGGATACGGCGCTTGCACTCTTCTCCTTGGTGAATTCAATGTCAAAGCGCTGGTAGCACTCAATGGCAGTATGGTTCGGTTTCTTGCAGATCTAGCAGAGGACCTCCTGGAGCTCGTCTCGTCCACCGCCCCCATGGCCGCGGTCACCATGGCCGTTGCCACGGCTGCCGTTACCTCCATTGCCGCGGCCACCGCCATGGCCACGGTCGCCTCCGTTCCTGCCGCGGCCTCCACCACGAGTGAAGCCACCATGACCGCCATGAGAAGCAGCGTTGGCGGAGGAGTGGGACGATGAGTTTCCCTCGAACATGGTGAGGCGGCACTCGAAGCTGATGAGATGGGAGTAGAGCTCGTTGGGCTTGATGGGGACGGTCCCGGCGCAGAACGAGGAGACGAAGAACATGTAGTCGAAGTCGAGGCCGGCAAGGATGTACGACACCATGTCGTCATCGGTGAGTGGTTTGCCGTTGGCAGCCATCTCATCCCCGATGGCCTTTATGTGGCCAAGGTACTCGGCAATGGTGGAAGTCCCCTTTTTGGTGGTGGAGAGGGCGATCCTCGTGCTGACGGTGGCCGCATGTGTCTGGGAGATGAAGATCTCCATGATTGCAGTCCATGCTGCTGATGCCATGGTGCAGTTTGCGATCTGAACCATCACAGGAGGTGAGATGGAATTGAAAAGGAAACTCGGAACCTGAGAGTCTTGAGCCCTGTAGATCTCGTATGCCGGGTTGGGCACATCGGTGGGCTTCCCATCCTTGTCAGCAAGCTCGGGAGCCGGTCCCTCCCTCTCTGGATCGAGGTAGGTGACTAGCTGGGCACCACGAACAGTGGCTAGGGCTTGCGCACGCCAGATGTTGAAGTTGGAGCGGTGGAGCTTTTCAGCGATGGGAATGAGGATGGATGCAGCGGCGGCGGCGGAGCTTGAGGAAGACATGGCGGCACAAGGAGGATGTATTGTAGAGGATAATGGCTCTGAATACCATGTAAAGATGCGTTGAGCGTATGCATAGGCAGGGACGCATTGCGTGTTACTTATAGGCAGAAAGATTACAAATTTAGTTGTTAGGTGGTTGCTAGATTGATCTCCAAGTCATGATCTATACAGGGTTTTGAGATCGTCCGAAACAACCTAAACTACCAGGATTACATAACGCAACGCCATTCTTATCTACTAATGTATACGGCTTATACATACACCCTATACATGTTACATTATACACTTTAACAATCTAAAGACCTTCTTTCCCAGAGAGTAACCCATTGTATCAACCTTTGTTGGTATGAAGATCTAAATGCGATCAGTGCTCCCTCTTTTAATTAATGAGGTGAGGCAAACCTTGCGCCTCCGTTTCAAAAAAGAAAAAAGAAAAACCCATGAGGTCCTCGTCTTTTTTCTACCTAATTAACCTTGCGCCACCGCCCTTTAGTTCTCAGGGGCACGAAGGTCTTTGAGGCTTCTAGGTCCTCCCTTGTATTGGGCCAAGCGGGGCCCTCGTAGGCACCGAGGCCGGGCTCCCTCACGTGAGTCAACCAGGTGCAGGGCACCATCACCAGCCGTGCGCGACCTGTGGCGGGGGGGGGGGGGGGGGGGGGGGGGGGGAGGGAAGGAGAGGCGGGGGCATGTCTGGCAGCTTGGGTTCCCCGTCGCTCGTTCTGGGAGATACATAACAGAGGAACGCACGAGTTGTCGCAATGCGACGATTGCTTGTGATGGCGAAGATCAAAAGGGAGTATGTATGGGCTCTTTTATTATGAGAGTATGTAATCCCATTCTATGGACGATTATTGGTCTGAACCTCTAAAGACTATTAATATTCCCTTGGCTTAATTACTGAGATGAGGCAAACCTTTCGCCTTCATTTCAAAAAAAAATGAGGACCTCTTTTTTTCTACCTAATTAACTGGTTGCTGGGTTGTCAAAAATAATAATTAACCGAGGGCTGAGCATATCCAAGGTCTCCGAGATAGTGAGTAGGGCTAAATCAAAGTTAGTGACAGTATGAGATTAGCTAGAACTCATCTAGCTGAGACATAGATAATCATATCAAGGACGAATCTATACCAAGTGGTGATGCCCACATAAAAACAGCAAAGAACAACGGTAGATTGCTTACGGATAGATCTATTATGAGCATTGCAAATCCTATACCAGGCATCCTTTAGATTCTCCCCTCCCCTTTGTTTAAAGTTAAGAACCTCTTTCTCGGGAGTGCACGCAATAGTGGAAGAACTATCCATAGCGATAAAGAGTAGCAAACAAAGTTGCACACAAAAACAGATCTGACGAGAAAACGATGAACAAAAAAGATGGCGAATAAAACGGCAAGTTTTTGTGAAGTGGGGGAGAGGAAAACGAGAGGCAAATGGCAAATAATGTAAATTGCAAGGAGATGAGATTTGTGATTAGGAACCTGGTAGATGTTGATGATGTCTCCTCGGCAACGGCGCCAGAAATTCCTTTTGATGTGGCTTGAACTATGTCGGTATTTCCCCAAAGAGGAAGGGATGATGTAGCACAGCGACCGTAGGTATTTCCCTCAGTGATGAGACCAAGGTTATCGAACCAGTAGGAGAACCACACAACACTACGTGAACGGCACCTGCACACAAATAACAAATACTCGCAACCCGACGTGTTAAAGGGGTTGTCAATCCCTTTCGGGTAACGGTGCCAGAAATTGCCAAGTTGACGGGATAAAAATATGATAGATTGGATAAATAGATCTCGAATAAAAGCAAATTAAAATAAAGTGCAGCAAGGTATTTTTGGGTTTTTGGAAATATAGATCTGAAAAGAAAAGCAAATAAAAATAGATCACGAAGGCAAATATAATAAAGAAGAGACCCGGGGGCCGTAGATTTCACTAGTGGCTTCTCTCGAGAAAAATAGCATACGGTGGGTAAACAAATTACTGTTGGGCAATTGATAGAACTTCAAATACTCATGACGATATCCAAGCAATGATCATTATATAGGCATCACATCCAAGATTAGTAGACCGACTCCTGCCTGCACTACTACTATTACTCCACACATCGACCGCTATCCAGCATGCATCTAGTGTATTAAGTTCATGGAGAAATGGAGTAATGCAATAAGAACGATGACATGATGTAGACAAGATCTATTTATGTAGAAATAGACCCCATCTTGTTATCCTTAATAGCAACGATACATACGTGTCGGTTCCCCTTCTGTCACTGGGATCAAGCACCGTAAGATTGAACCCATCACAAAGCACCTCTTCCCATGGCAAGAAAAATCGATCTAGTTGGCCTAACTAAACCAAAGATTCGAAGAAGAAATACGAGGCTATAAGTAATCATGCATATAAGAGATCAAAGAAGACTCAAATAACTTTCATGGATAAAAAGATAGATCTGATCATAAACTCAAAGTTCATCTGATCCCAACAAACACACCGCAAAAAGAGTTACATCAAATAGATCTCCAAGAGACCATTGTATTGAGAATCAAAAGAGAAAGAGGAAGCCATCTAGCTACTAACTACGGACCCGTAGGTCTACAATGAACTACTCACACAACATCGGAGAGGCACCAATGAGGATGATGAACCCCTCCGTGATGGTGTCTAGATTGGATCAGCTGGTTCTGGAACTTGCGGCGGCTGGAATTGATTTTCATCAACTCCCCTAGGGTTTCTGGAATAGTGGGGTATTTATAGAGCAAAGAGGCGGTGCGGGAGGCCACCGAGGTGGGCACAACCCACCTGGGTGCGCCTGGGGGCCCAGGTGCACCCTGGTGTGTTGTGCCTCCTCGGGGCACCCCCCAGGTGCTTCTCTGGCCCATTGGGTGTCTTCTGGTCCATAAAAATTCCACAAAAAGTTTCGCTGCATTTGGACTCCGTTTGGTATTGATTTCCTGTGATGTAAAAAAGAAGTAGAAAACAACAACTGGCACTTCGCACTATGTCAATAGGTTAGTACCAAAAAATGATGGTAAACCATCCAAGAATGATAATATAATAACATGGAATAATAAAAAATTGTAGATACGTTGGAGACGTATCAAGGGGCTAGAGGGATGTGTGGTGTTTGTAAGAATAGACAGAAAAAGATGTTTGTATTTGTGTTGTGGTGAATATTCCATGCAACATGCTTGTTTGCGGGAGTAAAATGAGCATTGTTTACAAATTCATTTGTTGGACCGTGGCAATGCACGGGCAGTGTACTAGTGTCTAGTGGTTTCTTAGCTACTATTTCACGAACAAAATGATAGTCAAACTCAATATGTTTTGTTCTTGCATGCAATGCTGGATTTGCTGATAGGTAGGTAGCACCAATGTTGTCACACCACAACCATGCAACTGAAGAATGATTTATGCCAAGTTCATCAAGTAGAGTTTGAACCCATATCAATTCAGCTGTGGCATTTGCCAAGGCTTTATATTCAGCTTCAGTGCTAGACCTTGACACATCTGCTTGTTTGCGTGCACTCCAAGATATAAGATTTGGTCCAAAGAAAACAACAAAAACCCCTGTTGATCGTCTGTCATCAGGAGAACCTGCCCAGTCTGCATCTGAGAAGGCGCTCACAATAGTTGAGGTTGATCTTGTGAACTTTAGCCCCGTACTCGTAGTACCTCTGAGATTTCTTAGAATCCTTTTAACTGCGCAGTCCAATGCTGAAGAGTGGGAGCATGCAAAAACTAACACAATTTGTTGACAGGAAAACATATGTCAGGCCTTGTGAGTGTTAAGTATTGCAAAGCACCTACCACACTTCTGTAATTTGTAGCTCCCTCAGCTCCCAAGGGCTCACCTTCTTCCTTGGAGATTTTTTCCCGTAGTTGAGAGAGGCATGTTTGAGATTTTACAATTCATCATATATACCTGATCTCTTTAGTATATCTGACACGTACTTTTCTTGACTTAGAAGTATACCATCTGTCACCTTCTTTACTTCTATTCCCAAGAAGTAGTGCAAATCACAAAGATCTTTTAGAGCAAAATATTTCTTAAGATCTTATAGCAATGCATTGGTTGCCTCCTATGATGAGCTAGCCACAATAATGTCATCAACATATACCAACATAAAAATGGTTACTTTACCTTTTTTATGGAAGAAAAGTGACGTGTTAACCTTTGAAGGCCGAAACCCAAGCCTTTGAAGATTTTCACTTAACATAGAGTGCCATGCTCTAGGTGCTTGTTTCACACCATACAATGCCTTACCAAGTTTGCATACATAATGATGCTTGCCTTTTACCTCATACCCAGGTGGATGTTTCATGTAAACTTCCTCCTCTATAACAACATGAAGGAATGCATTCTGCATATCCAATTGACGAAGGCTCCAACTGTTTGATACTGCAACAAAGAGAACAAGTCTAACAATAGCTGCTTTAACAACAGGACTAAAGGTGTCCTCATAATCTATGCCATATCTCTGCTTAAAACCCTTTGCTACTAGCCTAGCCTTGTACCTATCTATCACTCCACTAGCTTTTCTTTTCATTCTGTAAACCCACTTACAATCAATAATATTTCTACCCCTTGTTGGAGGAACTAGGTGCCACGTTCTGTTTTCAACAAGAGCATTATATTGCTCATCCATGGCATTTTTCCAATTCTTATTTTCAAAAGCCTCAACTAGACTATTTAGCTCACCCATGACAGCTAGGCCTCCAAAACGTGTGTTGTCATACTTGTTGGTACCGTCCGTATGAATTTTGGGCCTCAAAACCCCATGTTGTGACTTTGTTCTCTATGTTGGCACAGGAACTGCAGCAGGAAGCCGTTGCACAGAAGATCCAGGAGGATCCGACGCAGCACGTGATCCAGGACCGCCCGATCCCAGGTTGATGTTGTCAGGATCATGCAGTGCACCCGCATCTCCTCGCTGCGGCCATTGGGCCACTTGTCGAGGCCCAGCTGGGTGGACATCAGGCGTGGGGGACCGCCTGACCTGGCGTGTGGGTGCGGATGGCCCGCCACAGTCGCTGGGCCCGTCATGGGTTGTCGTTGTCTCACCCCCGGGGCCGCGGGGGGACACGTGGTCGCTCGGCGATGGCCCTCCTGACCCCGAGGCGGACGCGCTTCCACTGCCTGGCACGGCAGGTGATACGTCCATTTTTGCATCATGTTTTCCTACTATTATTTATGATGTTTTTATGCATAATAATGCTTTATGGAGTCATTCTAATGCCTTTTCTCTCATAATATGCAAGGTTCACACAAAGAGGGAGAATACCGGCAGCTGGAATTCTGGACCTGAAAAAGCTATGTCAGGCCACCTATTCTGCACATCTCCAAATGAGCTGAAACTTCACGGGGATTTTTTATGGAATATATAAGAATTATTGGAGCAAATAACTACTAGAGGGGGCCCACCAGGTGGGCACAACCCACCTGGGCACGCCAGGGAGCCCAGGCGCGCCCTGGTGGGTTGTGCCCTCCTCGGCCCACCTCCGTTGCCCCTCTTCTGGTATATAAGTCATTTTGACCTAGAAAAAAAAATAAATAGAGGACTTTCGGGATGAAGCGCTGCCGTCTCGAGGCGGAACTTGGGCAAGAGCACTTTTGCCCTCCGGCGGAGCGATTCCGCCGGGGGAACTTCCCTCCCGGAGGGGGAAATCATCATCATCATCTTCACCAACAACTCTCCCATCTTGGGGAGGGCAATCTCCATCAACATCTTCAATAGCACCATCTCCTCTCAAACCCTAGTTCATCTCTAGTGTTCAATCTTTGTACCAGAACCTTAGATTGGTGCTTGTGGGTGACTAGTAGTGTTGATTACATCTTGTAGATGATTACTATATGGTTTATTTGGTGGAAGATAATATGTTCCGATCCATTATGCTATTTAATACCCGTCTGATCTTGAGCATGATTATCATTTGTGAGTAGTTACTTTTGTTCTTGAGGTCACGGAAGAAATCTTGTTGAATGTAATCATGTGAACTTGATATGTGTTCGATATTTTGATGGTATGTATGTTGTGATTCCCTTAGTGGTGTCATGTGAACGTCGACTACATGACACTTCACCTTATTAGGGCCTAAGGCAATGCATTGTGGAGTAGTTATTAGATGATGGGTTGCGAGAGTGACAGAAACTTAAACCCTAGTTTATGTGCTACTTCGTAAGGGATTGATTTGGATCCAAAAGTTTAATGCTATGGTTAGATTTTATCTTAATACTTTTCTCGTTGTTGCGGATGCTTGCGAGGGGGTTAATCATTATTAGGAGGTTTGATCAAGTAAGAACAGCACCTAAGCACCGGTCCACCCACATATCAAATTATCAAAGTAGCGAACACAAATCAAACCAACATGATGAAAGTGATTAGATGAAATTCCCGTGTATCCTCAAGAACGCTTTGCTTATCATAAGAGACCATTTTGGCCAGCCCTTTGCCACAAAAGGATTGGGCTACCTTGCTGCACTTTTGTTGCCGTTACCGTTACTTGCTCGTTACAAATTATCTTGCTATCAAACTACTCGTTACTTATAATTCCAGTGCTTGCAGAGAATACCTTGCTGAAAACTACTTGTCATTTCCTTCTGCTCCTCGTTGGGTTTGGCACTCTTACTTATCGAAAGGACTACAATTGATCCCCTATACTTGTGGGTCATCAAGGATCTTTTTTGGCGCCGTTGCAGGGGAGTGAAGTGCTCTTGGTAAGTGGAAATGGATAAGGAAAAATTATTACTACGTGCTGAAATTTATTGTCACTTGTTGCTATGGAGAACAATCCTTTGAGGGGTTTGTTCGGGGTATCTTAACCTTGACCAGAACCACAATTAGTCACCCCTCAACCTACTGCACCTACTGAAAATATTGGATATGAAATTCTTTCGGGTATGATAGAACAACTGCTAGCTAATCCTTATGCAGGAGATGGAACCGAACATCCTGATATGCACTTGATATATGTGCATGAAATTTGTGGATTATTTAAGCTTGCAGGTTTACCCGGAGATGAAGCGAAGAAGAAGGTTTTCCCTTTATCATTGAAGGGAAAAGCATTGGCATGGGATAGGCTATGCGATGATATTGGATCTTGGAATTGGAATCGTTTGAAATTGGAATTTCACCAAATTTTTTATCCTATGCATCTAGTTCATCGTGATCGGAATTATATATATAATTTTTGGCCTCGTGAAGGAGAAAGTATCGCTCTAGCTTGGGGGAGGCTTAAGTCAATGTTATATTCATGCCCCAATCATGAGCTCTCAAGAGAAATTATTATTCAGAATTTTTATGCTCGGCTTTCTCGTGATGATCAATCCATGCTCGATACTTCTTGTACTGGTTCCTTCATGAAGAAGACTATTGAATTCAGGTGGGATCTTTTAGAAAGAATTAAACGCAACTCTGAAGATTGGGAACTCGATGAAGGTAAAGAGTCAGGTATTAAGCTTAAGTATGATTGTGTTAAATCTTTTATGAATACCGATGCTTTTCAAAAGTTTAGCACTAGATATGGACTTGACTCTGAGATAGTAGCCTCCTTTTGTGAATCATTTGCTACTCATGTTGATCTCCCTAAGGAGAAGTGGTTTAAATATCATCCACCTTTAAAGAAGAAATTAAATAACCGGTCTTAGCTAAAGATGAAACTATCATTTATAATGTTGACCCAGTTGTTCCTACTGCCTATATTGAAAAACCACCTTTCCTTGTTATGATAAAGGAACATGCTAAGGTTTCAAATGTGGTCAATAAAAGCTATATTAGAGCACCTAAACCTGCTGAACAAATCAAGGTAGAACCTAGTGTTGCTATGGTTAAAGATCTCTTGGTAGAAAATATAGATGGGCATGTTATTTACTTCTGTGATGAAGCTGCTAGAATTGCCAAACTAGATGAGAAAGGTAAACATAGACCTGTTGTTGGCATGCCTGTTGTCTCAGTCAAAATAGGAGATCACTGTTATCATGGTTTATGTGACTTAGGTGCTAGCGTGAGTGCTATTCCTTTTACCTTATATCAAGAAATTATGAATGACATAGCACCCGCTGAAATAGAAGACATAGATGTTACTATTAAACTTGCTAATAGAGACACCATCACACCACTTGGGATTGTTAGAGATGTTGAAGTCTTGTGTGGGTAAATAAAATATCCTACTGATTTTCTTGTTCTTGGTTCCCCACAAGATGACTTTTGTCCCATTATCTTCGGTAGACCTTTCTTAAAAACCGTTAATGCTAAAATAGATTGTGAGAAACAAACCATCGGTGTTAGTTTTGGTGATGAGTCTCATGAGTTTAATTTTTCTAAGTTTAGTAGAAAGCATCATAAGAAAGAATTGCCTAGTAAGGATGAAATAATTGGTCTTGCTTCTATTGCTGTGCCTCCTACTGATCCACTAGAACAATATTTGCTAGACCATGAAAATGATATGCATATGCATGAAAGAAATGAAATAGATAAAATTTTCTTTGAACAACGACCTCTGCTTAAACACAATTTGCCTATTAAAACTCTAGGAGGTCCTCCTCCACCTAAAGGTGATCCTGTGTTTGAATTAAAACAATTGCCAGATACTGACGAGAAAAAGATATATCCTGTTATTATTAGTGCTAAGCTTTCAGAACATGAAGAAGAAAGATTATTGAAAATTCTGAAGAAGCACCGAGCTGCTATTGGATATACTCTTGATGATCTTAAGGGCATTAGCCCCACTCTTTGTCAGCACAAGATTAATATGGAACCGGATGCTAAACCCGTTGTTGATCACCAACGATGTTTAAATCCTAAGATGAAAGAAGTGGTAAGAACTGAAATACTAAAGCTTCTGGAAGCAGGTATAATCTATCCTATAGCTGATAGTAGATGGGTAAGTCCCGTTCATTGTGTCCCTAAGAAAGGAGGTATTACTGTTGTTCCCAATGATAAAAATGAACTTATTCCACAAAGAATTGTCACTGGCTATAGAATGGTAATTGATTTTAGAAAATTAAATAAAGCAACTAGAAAGGATCATTACCCTCTGCCTTTATTGATTAAATGCTAGAAAGATTGTCAAAGCACACACACTTTTGTTTCCTTGATGGATATTCTGGTTTTTCTCAAATACCTGTCTCACAACCTGATCAAGAGAAAACCACCTTTAATTGTCCTTTTGGAACTTATGCTTATAGATGAATGCCTTTTGGTTTATGCAATGCACCTGCTACCTTTCAAAGATGTATGACTGCTATATTCTCTGATTTTTGTGAAAAGATTGTTGAGGTTTTCATGGATGATTTTTCTGTTTACGGAACTTCTTTTGATGATTGCTTAAGCAACCTTGATCGACTTTTGCAGAGATGCGAGCAAACTAATCTTGTCTTGAATTGGGAGAAGTGCCACTTTATGGTTAATGAAGGTATTGTCTTGGGACATAAAAATTTTGAACGAGGTATTGAGGTGGATAAAGCTAAAGTTGATGCAATTGAGAAAATGCCATGTCCTAAAGATATCAAAGGTATTCGTAGTTTCCTCGGTCATGCTGGTTTCTATAGGAGGTTTATTAAAGACTTCTCTAAAATTTCTTCGCCTCTTATGAATATTTTACCAAAGGATGTTCCATTTGTTTTTGATGATGATTGTGTAGAAGCCTTTGAAACACTTAAGAAAGCCTTAATTTCTGCACCTATTGTTCAACCACCTGATTGGAACTTGCCTTTTGAAATTATGTGTGATGCTAGTGATTACGCTGTTGGTTCTATTCTAGGACAAAGAGTTGATAAGAAATTAAATGTTATTCATTATGCTAGTAAAACTCTAGACAGTGCCCAAAGAAATTATGCTACTACTGAAAAGGAATTTTTAGCAGTGGTGTTTGCTTAAGATAAATTCAGATCTTACATTATTGATTCTAAAGTGATTGTTCACACTGATCATGCTGCTATAAAATATCTTATGGAAAAGAAAGATGTTAAACCTAGGCTCATTAGGTGGGTTCTCTTGCTACAAGAATTTGACTTACATATCACTGATAGAAAAGGAGCTCAGAACCCTGTGGCTGATAACTTGTCTAGGTTAGAAAATATTCTTGATGACCCACAACCTATTAATGATAGTTTTCCTGATGGGAAATTAGCTGCAATAAATGTTTCTCATAACACTCCTTGGTATACTGACTATGCTAATTACATTGTTGCTAAATATATACCACCTAGCTTCACATACCAAGAAAAGAAAAAAAATCTTCTACGATTTAAGACATTACTTTTGGGATGACCCACATCTTTATAAAGAAGGAGTAGATGATATTATTAGACGTTGTGTACCTGAGCATGAATAGGGACAAATCCTACGGAAATGTCACTCCGAAGCTTACGGAGGGCATCATGCGGGATACAGAACTGCTCACAAGGTATTGCAATCTGGTTTTTATTGGCCTACTCTCTTTAAGGATGCCTGTAAGTTTGTTTTGTCTGGTGATGAATGTCAAAGAATTGGTAATATTGGTAAGCGTCAGGAAATGCCTATGAATTATTCTCTTGCTGTTGAACCATTTGATGTTTGGGGTTTTGATTACATGGGACCTTTTCCTTCCTCGAATGGGTATACACATATTTTGGTTGCTGTTGATTATGTTACTAAGTGGGTAGAAGCTATTCCAGCCAGTAGTGCTGATCACAACACCTCTATTAAAATGCTTAAGGAAGTTATTTTCCCAAGGTTTGGAGTCCCTAGATATTTAATGACTGATGGTGGTTCACACTTTATTCATGGTGCTTTCCGTAAAATGCTTGCTAAGTATGATGTTAACCATAGAATTGCATCACCCTATCATCCTCAGTCTAGTGGTCAAGTTGAACTTAGCAATAGAGAAATAAAGTTAATATTACAAAAAACTGTCAATAGGTCCCGAAAGAATTGGTCTAAAAAACTAGAGGATGCACTTTGGGCTTACTGAACGGCATATAAAAATCCTATGGGTATGTCTCCTTATAAAATGGTTTATGGAAAAGTTGTCATTTGCCTCTTGAGTTAGAACATAAAGCATATTGGGCAATTAAAGAAATCGATTATGATTTCAAGCTTGTCGGTGAAAAGAGGTTATTTGATATTAGCTCACTAGATGAATGGAGAACCCAAGCTTATGAAAATGCCAAATTATTTAAAGAAAAAGTTAAAAGATGGCATGATAAAAGAATCCAAAAGCGTGAGTTCAAAGTTGGAGAATATGTTCTTTTGTACAACTCTCATTTCAGATTCTTTGTAGGAAAACTTCTCTCCAAATGGGAAGGACCTTATGTTATCGAGGAGGTTTATCAATCTGGAGCTATCAAAATAAATAATGCCGAGGGTACTAACTCAAAGGTTGTCAATGGGCAAAGAATAAAACATTATATCTCAGGTACGCCCATTAATGTTGAAAGCAATGTTATCCAAACTATGACATCGGAAGAACACATAAAAGAAACCTTCCGGAACACTCTAGAATCGTGAAAAAAGAGGAGGTACGTGATACGGTAAGTAAACGGACTCCAAAAAATTCGCAAAAATATTTTCTCTCAGTTTTGGAATATATTAAAAATTAGGAAAATAAGAAACAACCAGGAAGGCTCCCCTGGTGGGCACAAGACACCAGGGCGTGCCTGGCTTGCCAGGCGCGCCCAGGTGGGTTGTGCTCACCTCAGGTACCTTCCAGACTCCTTTTTTCTCCCGTTTTCTTGTTTCCCAAGATAAAATAATCTTTATATACCCCCTGAACCTATTGATCACTGTATCACAGAGAAATCTTCTGTTTTCTTTTCTTGTTGTTTTCTGGCAGATCTAGATTACCATGGCCGCTTCAAGCTCCTCCAAGGACAAGTTCTTCGAGAACATCATCAACCCATATTTGCGGGAGGTGATGCAGCACCCTCAAGCCATCGAGATGTGTGAGGGGGTGCTCCACATCCGCGACGTCCAAGGCCCCAAAGGGACGGGAACCGTGGACGCCAGGCTCGAAGCTATGGAGTAGGAGGTCTTCAAGTGCAAGGGGATGGTGGAATGTGGCCTCAACACCAATCACCTCATGATCACGGACTATACCTGTGATCTCAAGGTTGATGGCAAATCCATGAAGTACATCATCTTCACCTTCAACGAGCAAATCAACTTTCTACAGAGCCAAATCTATGATCTTCAAAACCAAGTCTTTGAGTATGAGGCAAGGTTTAAAGGTATGAGTTTGGTTGCCAGTTGCAGGACCCATGAGACTCACTCCTCCTCTTATGATGGTGAGCCTTTGCCATGGAAACCTGAAGATAATATCGCTACTACTTCATCACCACCACCTCCTTCTTCATCACCAACGGAGACTTGAGTATCGGGTATGGGCACTCCCCTTGGCTTGTGCCAAGCTTGGGGGAGGCGCCCCGGTATCGTATCACCTCCACTATCTTTTGCCTTTACTTATCTTAGTTCGATCCTTAGTTATCTTTTGCTTTAGTTGAATAAAAGTTTAGTTCGATCCTTTCTTTTCGAGTGCTTACTTAGTGATCTATCCTTGTAATCGGGTGCGATATATATATATATATATATATATATATATAAAATAAAGTTTAGTTTGATTTTTGCTTTCTTTACTTTCATGTTCAATAAAAAGAAAGGAAATAAATGAAAAATATCATATGCTAATCTTATGGTAAGTAATGACATCACATAAGGAAGAGTATAAGTAGAAAATTTTATTGGAGATTTACAAACATAGCATTGGTCAATGATGCAATTCATGAAAGAATTAACAAGGGAAGAGAAGATTCACATGCAAATACACTATCTTGGACATCTTTTATGATTGTGATCCCCCATCAAAATATTATATGCCAAAATTGTTGACGTTGGACAAGGAAGACAACGTAATGATTTATGTTTGTTCATATTCACATAGAAGTATATTGTCATAGATCCTTTAACATGTGGTGCTTGCCCCCCATCTTCCCTAGCCAAAAATTCCGCACTAAGTAGAGATACTACTTGTGCATCCAAAACCCTAAACCCAAATCTTATTTTGAGAGTCCACCATACCTACCTATGGATTGAGTAAGATCCTTCAAGTAAGTTGTCATCGGTGCAATAAGGCAATAAAAATTGCTTCTAAATGTGTTAGATCATTTAGTGTAAGAGAAAATTGAGCGTTGTACGAACTTGTGATGGCAAAGAATAAAAGCGACAGACTGCATAATAAAGGTTGCTATCATAAGGGGCAATATAACGTTACATTCTTTTGCACTAAGAGATTGAGCATACAAACAAATAAGCGCAGGACAACCTCTGCTTCCCTCTGCGAAGGGCCTATCTTTTACTTTTATGCATTTACTTTTATGAAGAGTCAAAGTCTTTTTCTCTATTCCTTTTTATTTTTATCTTTTGGCAAGCACCATGTGGTGAGGAAAGATCTAGACACATATATCCAGTTGGATATGGGTGGGCATGAGTTATTATTGTTGACATCACCCTTGAGGTGAATATGTTGGGAGGCGAAACTATAAGCCCCTATATTTCTATGTGTCCAGTTGAAACTTTTTGCTCATGTGTATGCGGTGAGTGTTAGCAATCATAGAACACCATATGATGGTTGAGTATGTGGACTTGCCAAAAGGCTCCGATACGTGACGCTTCCTGAAAAGATGATGAATTGTAGTTTGCAAAGTTGGCTGAGAACATAGTTTGTTGGTTTTCAATAGAGTTTAGGCTTTATACTTCGATGTTGTGATGAATTGTTACTTGTTCATGAGAAGTCTATGATAAAAGTTATGTGATAAAAGTTCTATCATAAAGTTTGTTGCTGTTATAATAATATACATGATGCTTTTATGTCCGTATTTTGTTTTTATCGACACCTCTTTCTCTAAGCATGTGGACATGTTTTTCGATTTCGGTTTTCGCTTGAGGAAGCGAGGTCTAAGCATGGGGGAGTTGATACGTCCATTTTTGCATCATGTTTTCCAACTGTTATTTATGATGTTTTTATGCATAATAATGCTTTATGGAGTCATTCTAATGCCTTTTCTCTCATAATATGCAAGGTTCACACAAAGAGGGAGAATACCGGCAGCTGGAATTCTGGACCTGAAAAAGCTACGTCAGGCCACCTATTCTGCACATCTCCAAATGAGCTGAAACTTCACGGGGATTTTTTATGGAATATATAATAATTATTGGAGCAAATAACTACCAGAGGGGGCCCACCAGGTGGGCACAACCCTCCTGGGCGCGCCAGGGAGCCCAGGCGCGCCCTGGTAGGTTGTGCCCTCCTCGGCCCACCTCCAGTGCCCCTCTTCTGGTATATAAGTCATTTTGACCTAGAAAAAAATAAAGAGAAGACTTTCGGGACGAAGCGCCGCCATCTCGAGGCGGAACTTGGGCAGGAGCACTTTTGCCCTCCGGCGGAGCGATTCCGCCGGGGGAACATCCCTCCTGGAGGGGGAAATCATCGTCATCATCATCACCAACAACTCTCCCATCTTGGGGAGGGCAATCTCCATGAACATCTTCAACAACACCATCTCCTCTCAAACCCTAATTCATCTCTTGTGTTCAATCTTTTAACCGGAACCTTAGATTGGTGCTTGTGGGTGACTAGTAGTGTTGATTACATCTTGTAGTTGATTACTATATGGTTTATTTGGTGGAAGATTATATGTTCAGATCCATTATGCTATTTAATACCCCTCTGATCTTGAGCATGATTATCATTTGTGAGTAGTTACTTTTGTTCTTGAGGTCACGCGAGAAATCTTGTTGCAAGTAGTCATGTGAAGTTTATATGTGTTCGATATTTTGATGGTATGTATGTTGTGATTCCCTTAGTGGTGTCATGTGAAGGTCGACTACATGACACTTCACCTTATTAGGGCCTAAGGGAATGCATTGTGGAGTAGTTATTAGATGATGGGTTGCGAGAGTGGCAGAAACTTAAACCCTAGTTTATGCGCTACTTCGTAAGGGATTGATTTGGATCCAAAAGTTTAATGCTATGGTTAGATTTTATCTTAATACTTTTCTCGTAGTTGCGGATGCTTGCGAGGGGGTTAATCATAAGTAGGAGGTTTGTTCAAGTAAGAACAGCACCTAAGCACCGGTCCACCCACATATCAAATTATCAAAGTAGCGAACATAAATCAAACCAACATGATGAAAGTGACTAGATGAAATTCCCGTGTACCGTCAAGAATGCTTTGCTTATCATAAGAGACCGTTTTGGCCTGTCCTTTGCCACAAAAGGATTGGGCTACCTTGCTGCACTTTTGTTACTGTAACCGTTACTTGCTCGTTACAAATTATCTTGCTATCAAACTACTCGTTACTTATAATTTCAGTGCTTGCAGAGAATACCTTGCTGAAAATTAATTGTCATTTCCTTCTGCTCCTCGTTGGGTTCGACACTCTTACTTATCGAAATGACTATGATTGATCCCCTATAATTGTGGGTCATCAGTAGGCGAGGGTGGATCCTCACCAGGATCGCTGCCGTTAGAATCTGGCGCGGCTCCTGAATCAGCCTCGTGCTCCATGTTTGTCCCTTGCTATTGCATAAAATCATGGTGCAAAACATGGTTTCTTCCAAATTTTATAGCAGAATTTTCATGAAAATTACCCAAAGGATCATCAGCTATATGTTCGTCCCCATGATCAAGAGGTGTGGATGAGGAATTTTCAAAGATAAGGACTTCAGATCTGATAAGTGCACCGGCATTAGGGTTTAATTTAGCAAAAGGAAAAACTGTTTCATGGAACATGACATCACGGGAAATATAGACATGTCCAACAGCTATATCTAGGCATTTGAACCCCTTGTGTAGGTTACTGTACCCAAGAAACACACATTGTTTTGATCAAAATTCTAGCTTGCGAGCATTGAAAGGACCAAGATTAGACCAACACGTGCAACCAAAGGTGCGAAGGGCATGATAATTTGGTGTCTCAGGAAATAATCTTTCTAAGGGAGTCTCAAGATTGATCACCTTACTAGGAGTACGGTTGATCAAATATGTGGCAGCTATGAATGCCTCATCCCAAAATTTCAAGGACATGGAGGCATGAGCTAGAAGAGAAAGGCCAACTTCGACAATGTGATGGTGTTTTCTTTCGGCGAAGCCGTTTTGCTAATGAGCATGTGGGCAAGAGACATGGTGTGTGATGCCTATTTGGCGAAAAAATGAGTTTAACCGTTCATATTCACCACCCCAATCTGTTTTCATGGTGATGATTTTACGATCAAAGAGTCTCTCAACAAGTGCTTGGAATTCATGAAACACCTTAAAAACTTCAGATCTATGTTTGAGAAGGTATATCCAAGTAAACTTGCCATAATCATCACTAAATCTTACATAATAGTTTTTTTATAGATAGAATCACGGGCAGGCCCCCATACATCAGAAAAACAAGCTCTAAAGGACCATTCAACATACTACTAGAATTTGGGTAAGGAAGTTGCTGACTCTTGCCTTTTTGGCATGCATCACACACTCCTTTATTCAACTCATGATTTGAAAAGGGAATTTTATTTTGCCTAAGAACATGCTGGACGATTTGCGAAGACGGATGACCTAATCGATTGTGCCACCTTGACGGAGATATCTTGGTGGAGCCAAAAGCTTGCCTGCCCGGGCTTAAGGGAAGCCGATGATAGGGGGTAGAGACTGGCTCTACACCTGCCGTGGAGGAGGATGTTCCTCGTTGCCTTGTCCTTAATGAAGAAGAAGCGAGGATGAGTTTCAAGAAACACATGATTATCTTGTGATAAATGGTGGGCAGAAACAAGATTTTTGGTGGCTTTAGGTGAATAAAGGGCATTCTTGAGATGAAGGTTACGAGTGGGAGTACGAACATATTCTTAACCAACATGAGTAATTTTCATACTTGCACCATTGGGCATGTTCACTTGATCATGGCCGTTGTACCTCTCCCTCGTGGTGAGCTTGTCCAGCCCGCCGGTGATGTGGTCAACGGCGCCGGTGTCGACATACCAATTCGTGTCAATGCCATATGAGGAGTTGGATACGGCGCTTGCACTCTTCTCCTTGGTGAATTCAATGTCAAAGCGCTGGTAGCACTCAATGGCAGTATGGTTCGGTTTCTTGCAGATCTAGCAGAGGACCTCCTGGAGCTCGTCTCGTCCACCGCCCCCATGGCCGCGGTCACCATGGCCGTTGCCACGGCTGCCGTTACCTCCATTGCCGCGGCCACCGCCATGGCCACGGTCGCCTCCGTTCCTGCCGCGGCCTCCACCACGAGTGAAGCCACCATGACCGCCATGAGAAGCAGCGTTGGCGGAGGAGTGGGACGATGAGTTTCCCTCGAACATGGTGAGGCGGCACTCGAAGCTGATGAGATGGGAGTAGAGCTCGTTGGGCTTGATGGGGACGGTCCCGGCGCAGAACGAGGAGACGAAGAACATGTAGTCGAAGTCGAGGCCGGCAAGGATGTACGACACCATGTCGTCATCGGTGAGTGGTTTGCCGTTGGCAGCCATCTCATCCCCGATGGCCTTTATGTGGCCAAGGTACTCGGCAATGGTGGAAGTCCCCTTTTTGGTGGTGGAGAGGGCGATCCTCGTGCTGACGGTGGCCGCATGTGTCTGGGAGATGAAGATCTCCATGATTGCAGTCCATGCTGCTGATGCCATGGTGCAGTTTGCGATCTGAACCATCACAGGAGGTGAGATGGAATTGAAAAGGAAACTCGGAACCTGAGAGTCTTGAGCCCTGTAGATCTCGTATGCCGGGTTGGGCACATCGGTGGGCTTCCCATCCTTGTCAGCAAGCTCGGGAGCCGGTCCCTCCCTCTCTGGATCGAGGTAGGTGACTAGCTGGGCACCACGAACAGTGGCTAGGGCTTGCGCACGCCAGATGTTGAAGTTGGAGCGGTGGAGCTTTTCAGCGATGGGAATGAGGATGGATGCAGCGGCGGCGGCGGAGCTTGAGGAAGACATGGCGGCACAAGGAGGATGTATTGTAGAGGATAATGGCTCTGAATACCATGTAAAGATGCGTTGAGCGTATGCATAGGCAGGGACGCATTGCGTGTTACTTATAGGCAGAAAGATTACAAATTTAGTTGTTAGGTGGTTGCTAGATTGATCTCCAAGTCATGATCTATACAGGGTTTTGAGATCGTCCGAAACAACCTAAACTACCAGGATTACATAACGCAACGCCATTCTTATCTACTAATGTATACGGCTTATACATACACCCTATACATGTTACATTATACACTTTAACAATCTAAAGACCTTCTTTCCCAGAGAGTAACCCATTGTATCAACCTTTGTTGGTATGAAGATCTAAATGCGATCAGTGCTCCCTCTTTTAATTAATGAGGTGAGGCAAACCTTGCGCCTCCGTTTCAAAAAAGAAAAAAGAAAAACCCATGAGGTCCTCGTCTTTTTTCTACCTAATTAACCTTGCGCCACCGCCCTTTAGTTCTCAGGGGCACGAAGGTCTTTTGCGCTTCCTAGGCTCCTCCCTTGTATTGGGCCAAGCGGGGCCCTCGTAGGCACCGAGGCCGGGCTCCCTCACGTGAGTCACCCAGGTGCAGGGCACCATCACCCGCCGTCGCGCGACCTGTGGCGGGGGGGGGGGGGGGAAGGAGAGGCGGGGGCATGTCTGGCAGCTTGGGTTCCCCCGTCGCTCGCTTCTGGGAGATACATAACAAGAGGAACGCACGAGTTTGTCGCAATGAGACGACTTGATTGTGATGGCGAAGATCAAAAGGGAGTATGTATGGGCTCTTTTATTATGAGAGTATGTAATCCCATTCTATGGACGATTATTGGTCTGAACCTCTAAAGACTATTAATATTCCCTTGGCTTAATTACTGAGATGAGGCAAACCTTTCGCCTTCATTTCAAAAAAAAATGAGGACCTCTTTTTTTCTACCTAATTAACTGGTTGCTGGGTTGTCAAAAATAATAATTATAACCGAGGGCTGAGCATATCCAAGGTCTCCGAGATAGTGAGTAGGGCTAAATCAAAGTTAGTGACAGTATGAGATTAGCTAGAACTCATCTACTGAGACTAGTAATCATATCAAGGACGAATCTATACCAAGTGGTGATGCCCATATAAAACAGCAAAGAACACGGTAGATTGCTTACGGATAGATCTATTATGAGCATTGCAAATCCATACCAGGCTCCTTTAGATTCTCCCCTCCCCTTGTGTTAAAGTAAGACCTCTTCTCGGAAGTGCACGCAATAGGGGAAGAACTATCCGATAGCATAAAGAGTAGCAAACAAAGTTGCCACACAAAAACAGATCTACGAGAAAACGATGAACAAAAAAGATGTCGAATAAAACGGCAAGTTTTGTTGTAAGTGGGGGAGAGGAAAACGAGAGGCAAATGGCAAATAATTGTAAATTGCAAGGAATGAGATTTGTGATTAGGAACCTGGTAGAGGTTGTGATGTCTCCTCGGCAACGGCGCCAGAAATTCCTTTTGATGTGGCTTGAACTATGGTCGGTATTTCCCCAAAGAGGAAGGGTGATGTAGCACAGCGGACCGTAGTATTTCCCTCAGTGATGAGACCAAGGTTATCGAACCAGTAGGAACCACACAACACTACGTGAACGGCACCTGCACACAAATAACAATACTCGCAACCGACGTGTTAAAAGGGGTTTCAATCCCTTCGGTAACGGTTGCCAGAAATTGCCAAGTTGACGGGATAAAAATATGATAGATTGGATAATAGTATCCGAATAAAAGCAAATTAAAATAAAGTGGCAGCAAGGTATTTTTTGGGTTTTTGGAAATATAGCTCTGAAAAGAAAAGCAAATAAAAATAGATCACGAAGGCAATATATAAAGAAGAGACCCGGGGGCCGTAGATTTCACTAGTGGCTTCTCTCGAGAAAAATAGCATACGGTGGTAAACAAATTACTGTTGGGCAATGATAGAACTTCAAATACTCATGACGATATCCAAGCAATGATCATTATATAGGCATCACATCCAAGATTAGTAGACCGACTCCTGCCTGCACTACTACTATTACTCACACAATCGACCGCTATCCAGCATGCATCTAGTGTTAAGTTTCATGGAGAATGGAGTAATGTCAACTAGAAACGATGCCATGATGTAGACAAGATCTATTATGTAGAAATAGACCACCATCTTGTTATCATTAATAGCAACGATACATACGTGTCGGTTCCCTTCTGTCACTGGGGATCAAGCCCGTAAGATTGAACCCATCACAAAGCACCTCTTCCATGGCAAGAAAAATCGATCGAGTGTGCCTAACTAAACCAAAGATTCGAAGAAGAAATACCGAGGCTTAAGTAATCATGCATATAAGAGATCAAAGAAGACTCAAATAACTTTCATGATTAAAAGATAAGATCTGATCATAAACCAAAGTTCATCTGATCCCAACAAACACACCGCAAAAGAGTTACATCAATAATCTCCAAGAGACCATTGTATTGAGAATCAAAGAGAAAGAGGAAGCCATCTACTACTAACTACGGACCCGTCGGTCTACAATGAACTACTCACACAACATCGGAGAGGCACCATGAGATGATAACCCCTCCGTGATGGTGTCAGATTGGATCAGCTGGTTCTGGAACTTGCGGCGGCTGGAATTGATTTTCTACAACTCCCCTAGGGTTTTCTGGAATAGTGGGGTATTTAAGAGCAAAGAGGCGGTGCGGGAGGCCACCGAGGTGTGGCACACCCACCTGGGTGCGCCTGGGGGCCCAGGTGCACCCTGGTGTGTTGTGCCTCCTCGGGGCACCCCCAGTTGCTTCCTGGCCCATTGGGTGTCTTCTGGTCCATAAAAATTCCACAAAAGTTTCGCCTGCATTTGGACTCCGTTTGGTATTGATTTCCTTGTGATGTAAAAAAGAAGTAGAAAACAAACACTGGCACTTCGCACTATGTCAATATGTTTGTACCAAAAAATGATGGTAAACCATCCGAATGATAATATAATAACATGGAATAATAAAAAATTGTAGATACTTTGGAGACGTCTCAAGGGGCTAGAGGGATGTGTGTGTTTTGTAAGAATAGACAGAAAAAGATGTTTGTTATTTGTGTGTGGTGAATATTCCATCAACATGCTTGTTTGCGGGGAGTAAAATGAGCATGTGTTAACAAATTCATTTGGGTTGACGTGGCAATGCACGGCAGTGTACTAGTGTCTAGTGGTTTCTTAGCTACTATTTCACGAACAAAATGATGTCAACTCAATATGTTTTGTTCTTGCATGCAATGCTGATTTGCTGATAGGTAGGTAGCACCATGTTGTCACACCAACAACACCATGCAAACTGAAGAATATTTATGCCAAGTCTCAAGTAGAGATTTGAACCCATATCAATTCAGCTTGGCATTTGCCAAGGCTTTATATTCATAGCTTCAGTGCTAACCTTGACACATCTGCTTGTTGCGTGCACTCCAAGATATAAGATTTGGTCCAAAGAAAACACAAAACCCCTGTTGATCGTCTGTCTCAGGAGAAACCTGCCCAGTCGGCATCTGAGAAGCGCCACAATAGTTGAGGTTGATCTTGTAACTTAGCCCCGTACTCGTAGTACCTCTGAGATTTCTTAGAACCTTTTAACTGCGCAGTCCAATGCTAAGAGTGGGAGCATGCAAAAACTAACACAATTTGTTGACAGGAAAACATATGTCAGGCTTGTGAGTGTTAAGTATTGCAAGCACCTACCACACTTCTGTAATTTGTAGCTCCCTCAGCCCCCAGGGCTCACCTTCTTCCTTGGAGATTTTTTCCCGTAGTTGGAGAGGCCATGTTTGAGATTTTACAATTCATCATATATCCTGATCTCTTTAGTATATCTGACACGTACCTTTCTTGACTTAGAAGTTACCATCTGTCACCTTCTTTACTTCTATCCAAGAGTAGTGCAAATCACAAAGATCTTTTAGAGCAAAATATTTCTTAAGATCTTATCGCAATGCATTTGGTTGCCTCCTATGATGAGCTAGCCACAATAATGTCATCAACATATACCAACATAAAAATGGTTACTTTACCTTTTTAATGGAAAAAAAGTGACGTGTTAACCTTTGAAGCCGAAACCCAAGCCTTTGAAGATTTTCACTTAACATAGAGTGCCATGCTCTAGGTGCTTGTTTCACACCATACAATGCCTTACCAAGTGGCATACATAATGATGCTTGCTTTTATCCTCACCAGGTGGATTTTTCATGTAAACTTCCTCCTCTATAACAACATGAAGGAATGCATCTGCATATCCATTGACGAAGGCTCCAACTGTTGATACTGCAACAAAGAGAACAAGTCAACAATAGCTCTTTACACGGACTAAAAGGTGTCCTCATAATCTATGCCATATCTCTGCTTAAAACCCTTTGCTACTAGCCTAGCCTTGTACCTATCTATCACTTCCACTAGCTTTTCTTTCATTCGTAAACCCACTTACAATCAATAATATTTCTACCCCTTGTTGGAGGAACTAGGTGCCACGTTCTGTTTTCAACAAGAGCATTATATTGCTTCATCCATGGCATTTTTCCAATTCTTATTTTCAAAAGCCTCAACTAGACTATTTAGCTCACCCATGACAGCTAGGCCTCCAAAACGTGTGTTGTCATACTTGGTTGGGTACCGTCCGTATGATTTTGGGCCTCAAAACCCATGTTGTGACTTGTTCTCTATGTTGGCACAGGAACTGCAGCGGAAGCCGTTGCACAGAAGATCCAGGAGGATCCGCGCAGCACGTGATCCAGGACCGCCCGATCCCAGGTTGATGATTGTCAGGATCATGCAGTGCACCCCCGCATCTCCTCGCTGCGGCCATTGGCCACTTGTCGAGCCCAGCTGGGTGGACAATCAGGCGTGGGGACCGCCTGACAGGCGTGTGGGTGCGGATGGCCCCGCCACAGTCGCTGGCCCGTCATGGGTTGTCGTTTTCTCACCCCTCCCCCGGGCCGCGGGGACGTGGTCGCTCGGCGATGGCCCTCTGAACCCCGAGGCGGACGCTCTTCCACTTGCTGGGGCAACGCAGTGGATACGTCCATTTTGTTTGCATCATGTTTTCCTACTATTATTTATGTGTTTTTATGCATAATAATGCTTTATGGAGTCATTCTAATGCCTTTTCTCTCATAATATGCAGGTTCACACAAAGAGGGAGAATACCGGCAGCTGGAATTCTGGACCTGAAAAAAGCTATGTCAGCCACCTATTCTGCACATCTCCAAATGAGCTGAAACTTCACGGGATTTTTTATGGAATAATAAGAATTATTGGAGCAAATAACTACTAGAGGGGGCCCACCAGGTGGGCACAACCCACCTGGGCACGCCAGGGAGCCCAGGCGCGCCCTGGTGGTTGTGCCCTCCCGGCCACCTCCGTTGCCCCTCTTCTGGTATATAAGTCATTTGACCTAGAAAAAAAATAAATAGAGGACTTTCGGATGAAGCGCTGCCGTCTCGAGGCGGAACTTGGGCAAGAGCACTTTTGCCCTCCGGCGGAGCGATTCCGCCGGGGGAACTTCCCTCCCGGAGGGGGAAATCATCATCATCATCTTCACCAACAACTCTCCCATCTTGGGGAGGGCAATCTCCATCAACATCTTCAATAGCAACCATCTCCTCTCAACCCTAGTTTCATCTCTAGTGTTCAATCTTTGTACCAGAACCTTAGATTGGTGCTTGTGGGTGACTAGTAGTGTGATTACATCTTGTAGATGATTACTATATGGTTTATTTGGTGGAAGATAATAGTTCCGATCCATTATCTATTTAATAACCCTCTGATCTTGAGCATGATTATCATTTGTGAGTAGTTACTTTTGTTCTTGAGGTCACGGAAGAAATCTTTGAATGTAATCTGTGAACTTGATATGTGTTCGATATTTTGATGGTATGTATGTTGTGATTCCCTTAGTGGTGTCATGTGAACGTCGACTCATGACACTTCACCTTATAGGGCCTAAGGAATGCATTGTGGAGTAGTTATTAATGATGGGTTGCGAGAGTGACAGAAACTTAAACCCTAGTTTATGTGCTACTTCGTAAGGGATTGATTTGGATCCAAAAGTTTAATGCTATGGTTAGATTTTATCTTAATACTTTTCTCGTTGTTGCGGATGCTTGCGAGGGGGTTAATCATTATAGGAGGTTTGATCAAGTAAGAACAGCACCTAAGCACCGCGTCCACCCCATATCAAATTATCAAAGTAGCGAACACAAATCAAACCAACATGATGAAAGTGATTAGATGAATTCCCGTGTATCCTCAAGAACGCTTTGCTATTATAAGAGACCATTTTGGCCAGCCCTTTGCCACAAGGATTGGCTCATACTTGCTGCACTTTTGTTGCCGTTACCGTTACTTGCTCGTTACAAATTATCTTGCTATCAAACTACTCGTTACTTATAATTCCAGTGCTTGCAGAGAATACCTTCTGAAAACACTTGTCATTTCCTTCTGCTCCTCGTTGGGTTTGGCACTCTTACTTATCGAAAGGACTACAATTGATCCCCTATACTTGTGGGTCATCAAGGATCTTTTTTGGCGCCGTTGCAGGGGAGTGAAGTGCTCTTGGTAAGTGGAAATGGATAAGGAAAATTATTACTACGTGCTGAAATTTATTGTCACTTGTTGCTATGGAGAAATCCTTTGAGGGGTTTGTTCGGGGTATCTTAACCTTGACCAGAACACACAATTAGTCACCCCTCAACCTACTGCACCTACTGAAAATATTGGATATGAAATCTTTCGGGTATGATAGAACAACTGCTAGCTAATCCTTATGCAGGAGTGGAACCGAACATCCTGATATGCACTTGATATATTGCATGAAATTTGTGGATTATTTAAGCTTGCAGGTTTACCGGAGATGAAGCGAAGAAGAGGTTTTCCTTTTCATTGAAGGGAAAAGCATTGGCATGATAGGCTATGCGATGATATTGGATCTTGGAATTGGATCGTTTGAAATTGGAATTTCACCAAATTTTTTTATCCTATGCATCTAGTTCATCGTGATCGGAATTATATATATAATTTTTGGCCTCGTGAAGGAGAAGTATCGCTCTAGCTTGGGGGAGGCTTAAGTCAATGTTTATTTCTGCCCAATCATGAGCTCTCAAGAGAAATTATTATCAGAATTTTTATGCTCGCTTTCTCGTGATGATCAATCCATGCTCGATACTTCTTGTACTGGTTCCTTCATGAAGAAGACTATTGAATTCAGGTGGGATCTTTAGAAAGAATTAAACGCAACTCTGAAGATTGGGAACTCGATGAAGGTAAGAGTCAGGTATTAAGCTTAGTATGATTGTGTTAAATCTTTTATGAATACCGATGCTTTCAAAAGTTTAGCACTAGATATGGACTTGACTCTGAATAGTAGCCTCCTTTTGTGAATCATTGCTACTCATGTTGATCTCCCTAAGGAGAAGTGGTTAATATCATCCACCTTTAAAGAAGAAATTAAATACCGGTCTTAGCTAAAGATGAAACTATCATTTATAATGTTGACCCAGTTTTTTCCTACTGCCTATATTAAAAACCACCTTTCCTTGTTATGATAAAGGAAACAGGCTAAGGTTTCAAATGTGGTCAATAAAAGCTATATTAGAGCACCTAAACCTGCGGAACAAATCAAGGTAGAACCTAGTGTTGCTATGGTTAAAGATCTCTTGGTAGAAAATATAGATGGGCATGTTATTTACTTCTGTGATGAAGCTGCTAGAATTGCCAAACTAGATGAGAAAGGTAAACATAGACCTTTTGTTGCATGCCTGTTGTCTCAGTCAAAATAGGAGATCACTGTTATCATGGTTTATGTGACTTAGGTGCAGCGTGAGTGCTATTCCTTTTACCTTATATCAAGAAATTATGAATGACATAGCACCCGCTGAAATAGAAGACATAAGATTACTATTAAACTTGCTATAGAGACACCATCACACCACTTGGGATTGTTAGAGATGTTGAAGTTCTTGTGTGGGTAAATAAAATATCCTACTGATTTTCTTGTTCTTGGTTCCCCACAAGATGACTTTTGTCCATTATCTTCGGTAGACCTTCTTAAAACCGTTAATGCTAAAATAGTTGTGAGAAACAAACCATCGTTGTTAGTTTTGGTGATGAGTCTCATGAGTTTAATTTTTCTAAGTTTAGTAGAAGCATCATAAGAAAGAATTGCCTAGTAAGGATGAAATAATTGGTCTTGCTTCTATTGCTGTGCCTCCTACTGATCCACTAGAACATATATTTCTAGACCATGAAAATATCTCATATGCATGAAGAATGAAATAGATAAAATTTTCTTTGAACAACGACCTCTGCTTAAACACAATTTGCCTATTAAAACTCTAGGAGGTCCTCCTCCCACCTAAAGGTGATCCTGTGTTTGAATTAAAACATTGCCAGATACTGACGAGAAAAAGATATATCCTGTTATTATTAGTGCTAAGCTTTCAGAACATGAAGAAGAAAGATTATTGAAATTCTGAAGAAGCACCGAGCTGCTATTGGTATACTCTTGATGATCTTAAGGGCATTAGCCCCACTCTTTGTCAGCACAAGATTAATATGGAACCGGATGCTAAACCCGTTGTTGATCACCAACGATGTTTAATCCTAAGATGAAAGAAGTGGTAAGAACTGAAATACTAAAGCTTCTGGAAGCAGGTATAATCTATCCTATAGCTGATAGTAGATGGGTAATTCCCGTTACTTGTGTCCCTAAGAAAGGAGGTATTACTGTTGTCCCCATGATAAAAATGAACTTATTCCACAAAGAATTGTCCACTGGTCTATAGAATGGTAATTGATTTTAGAAATTAAATAAGCACTAGAAAGGTCATTACCCTCGCCTTTATTGATTAAATGCTAGAAAGATTGTCAAAGCACACACACTTGTTTCCTTGATGGATATTCTGGTTTTTCTCAAATACGCTCACACAACCTGATCAAGAGAAAACCACCTTTAATTGTCCTTTTGGAACTTATGCTTATAGATGAATGCCTTTTGGTTTATGCAATGCACCTGCTACCTTTCAAAATGTATGACTGCTATCTCTGATTTTTTGTGAAAAGATTGTTGAGGTTTTCATGGATGATTTTTCTGTTTACGGAACTTCTTTTGATGATGCTTAAGCAACCTTGATCGACTTTTGCAGAGATGCGAGCAAACTAATCTTGTCTTGAATTGGAGAAGTCCACTTTATGGTTAATGAAGGTATTGTCTTGGGACATAAAAATTTTGAACGAGGTATTGAGGTGGATAAGCTAAAGTTGATGCAATTGAGAAAATGCCATGTCCTAAAGATATCAAAGGTATTCGTTTTTCCTCGGTCATGCTGGTTTCTATAGGAGGTTTATTAAAGACTTCTCTAAAATTTCTTCGCCTCTTATGATATTTTACCAAAGGATGTTCCATTTGTTTTTGATGATGATTGTGTAGAAGCCTTTGAAACACTTAAGAAAGCCTTAATTTCTGCACCTATTGTTCAACCACCTGATTGACTTGCCTTTTGAAATTATGTTGATGCAGTGATTACCGCTGTTGGTTCTATCTAGACAAAGTTGATAAGAAATAAATGTTATCATTATGCTAGTTAAAACTACTGAAGAAAACAGAACTCTAGCTGCCCAAAGAAATTATGCATACTACTGAAAAGGAATTTTAGCAGTGGTGTTTGCTTAAGATAAATTCAGATCTTACATTATTGATTCTAAAGTGATTGTTCACCTGATCATTGCTGCTTAAAATATCTTTAGAAAAGAAAGATGTTAAACCTAGGCTCATTATGTGGTTCTCTTGCTACAAGAATTTGACTTCATATCACTGATAGAAAAGGAGCTCAGAACCCTTGGCTGATAACTTGTCTAGGTTAGAAAATATCTTGATGACCCACAACCTATTAATGATAGTTTTCCTGATGGGAAATTAGCTGCAATAAATGTTTCTCATAACACTCCTTGGTATACTGACTATGCTAATTACATTTTTGCTAAATATTACCACCTAGCTTCACATACCAAGAAAGAAAAAAAATCTTCTACGTTTAAGCAATTTTTTGGGATGACCCACACTTTATAAAGAAAGTAGATGATATTATTAGACGTTGGTACCTGAGCATGAATAGGACAAATCCTCGGAAATGTCACTCCGAAGCTTACGGAGGGCATCATGCGGGATACAGAACTGCTCACAAGGTATTGCAATCTGGTTTTTATTGGCCTACTCTCTTTAAGGATGCCTGTAAGTTGTTTTGTTCTGGTGATGAATGTCAGAATTGGTAATTTGGTAAGCGTCAGGAAATGCCTATGAATTATTCTCTTGCTGTTGAACCATTTGATGTTTGGGGTTTTGATTACATGGGACCTTTTCCTTCCTCGAATGGTATACACCATATTTTGGTTGCTGTTGATTATGTTACTAATGGGTAAGCTATTCCACCAGTTGCTGATCACAACACCTCTATTAAATGCTTAAGGAAGTTATTTTCCCAGGTTTGGAGTCCCTAATATTTAATGACTGATGGGGTTCACACTTTATTCATGGTGCTTTCCGTAAATGCTTGCTAAGTATGATGTTAACCAGTAGCATTGCATCACCCTATCATCCTCAGTCTAGTGTTCAAGTTGAACTTGCAATAGAGAAATAAAGTTATATTACAAAAACTGTCAATAGGTCCCGAAAGAATTGGTCTAAAAAAAAACTAGAGGTGCACTTTGGGCTTACTGAACGGCATATAAAAATCCTATGGGTATGTCTCCTTATAAAATGGTTTATGGAAAAGTTGTCATTTGCCTCTTGAGTTGAAACATAAATCAGGGCAATTAAGAAATCGATTATGATTTCAAGCTTGTCGGTGAAAAGAGGTTAATTTGAATATAGCTCACTAGATGAATGGAAACCCAAGCTTAGAAATGCCAAATTATTTAAGAAAAGTTAAAGATGGCATGATAAAAGAATCCAAAACGTGAGTTCAAAGTTGGAGATATGTTCTTTTGTACAACTCTCATTTCAGATTCTTTGTAGGAAACCTTCTCTCCAAATGGGAAGGACCTTATGTTATCGAGAGGTTATCAATCTGGAGCTATCAAAATAAATAAGCCGAGGTACTAACTCAAGGTTGTCAATGGGCAAAGAATAAAAACTTTATATCTCAGGTACGCCATTAATGTTGAAAGCAATGTATCCAACTATGACATCGGAAGACACATAAAGAAACCTTCGGAACACTCTAGAATCGTGAAAAAAGAGGAGGTACGTGATACGGTAAGTAAACGGACTCCAAAAAATTCGCAAAAATATTTTCTCTCAGTTTTGGAATATTTAAAAATGAAAATAAGAAACAACCAGGAAGGCTCCCCTGGTGGGCACAAGCACCAGGCGTGCCTGGCTTCCAGCGCGCCCGGTGGGTTGTGCTCACCTCAGGATCCCTTCCAGACTCCTTTTTTCTCCCCGTTTTCTTGTTTCCCAAGATAAAATAATCTTTAATACCCCCCTGAACCTATTGATCACTGTATCACAGAGAATCTTCTGTTTTCTTTTCTTGTTGTTTTCTGGCAATCTAGATTACCATGGCCGCTTCAAGCTCCTCCAAGGACAAGTTCTTCGAGAACATCATCAACCCATATTGCGGGAGGTGATCAGCACCCTCAAGCCATCGAGATGTGTGAGGGGGTGCTCCACATCCGCGACGTCCAAGCGCCAAAGGGACGGGAACCGTGGACGCCAGGCTCGAAGCTATGGAGGAGGAGGTCTTCAAGTGCAAGGGTTGGTGGAATGTGGCCTCAACACCAATCACCTCATGATCACGGACTATACCTGGATCTCAAGGTTGATGGCATCCATGAAGTACATCATCTTCACCTTCAACGAGCAAATCAACTTTCTACGAGCCAAATCTATGATCTTCAAAACCAAGTCTTTGAGTATGAGGCCAAGGTTTAAAGGTATGAGTTTGGTTGCCAGTTGCAGGACCCATGAGACTCACTCCTCCTCTTATGAGGGTGAGCCTTTGCCATGGAAACCTGAAGATAATATCGCTACTACTTCATCCCACCACCACCTCCTTCTTCATCACCAACGGAGACTTGAGTATCGGGTATGGGCACTCCCCTTGGCTTGTGCCAAGCTTGGGGGAGCGCCCCGGTATCGTATCACCTCCACTATCTTTTGCCTTATACTTACTTAGTTCGATCCTTAGTTATCTTTTCTTTATTTGAATAAAAGTTTAGTTCGATCCTTTCTTTTCGAGTGCTTACTTAGTGATCTATCCTTGTAATCGGTGTGCGATATATATATATATATATATATAATATATAAAATAAAGTTTAGTTTGTTTTTTGCTTTCTTTACTTTCATGTTCAATAAAAGAAAGGAAATAAATGAAAAATATCATATGCTAATCTTATGGTAAGTAATGACATCACATAGGAAGAGTATAAGTAGAAAATTTATTGGAGATTTACAAACATAGCATTGGTCAATGATGCAATTCATGAAAGAATTAACAAGGGAAGAGAAGATTCACATGCAAATACACTTCTTGACATCTTTTATGATTGTGATCCCCCATCAAAATATTATATGCCAAAATTGTGACGTTGACAAGGAAGCAACGTAATGATTTATGTTTGTCCATATTCACATAGAAGTATATTGTCATAGTCCTTTAACATGTGGTGCTTGCCCCCCATCTTCCCTAGCCAAAAATTCCGCACTAAGTAGAGATACTACTTGTGCATCCAAAACCCTAAACCCAAATCTTATTTGGAGAGTCCACCATACCTACCTATGATGAGTAAGATCCTTCAAGTAAGTTGTCTCGGTGCAATAAGGCATAAAAATTGCTTCTAATATGTTAGATCATTTAGTGTAAGAAAATTGAGCGTTGTACGAACTTGTGATGGCAAAGATAAAAGCGACAGACTGCATAATAAGTTTGCTACATAAGGGGCAATATAACGTTACATTCTTTTGCACTAAGAGATTGAGCATACAAACAAATAAGCGCAGGACAACCTCTGCTTCCCTCTGCGAAGGGCCTATCTTTACTTTTATGCATTTCCTTTTGAAGAGTCAAAGTCTTTTTCTCTATTCCTTTTTATTTTTATCTTTGGCAAGCACCATGTGGTGAGAAAGATCTAGACACATATATCCAGTTGGATATGGGTGGGCATGAGTTATTATTGTTGACATCACCCTTGAGGTGAATATGTTGGGAGGCGAAACTATAAGCCCCTATATTTCTATGTGTCCAGTTAAACTTTTTGCTCATGTTATGCGGTGAGTGTTAGCAATCATAGAAACACCATATGATGGTTGAGTATGTGGATTTCCAAAAGGCTCCGATACGTGACCTTCCTGAAAAGATGATGAATTGTAGTTTGCAAAGTTGGCTGAGAACATAGTTTGTTGTTTTTCAATAGAGTTTAGGCTTATACTTCGATGTTGTGATGAATTGTTACTTGTTCATGAGAAGTCTATGATAAAAGTTATGTGATAAAAGTTCTATCATAAAGTTTGTTGCTGTTATAATAATATACATGATGCTTTTATGTCCGTTTTGTTTTTATCGACACCTCTTTCTCTAACATGTGGACATGTTTTTCGATTTCGGTTTTCGCTTGAGGAAGCGAGGTCTAAGCATGGGGGAGTTGATACGTCCATTTTTGCATCATGTTTCCAACTGTTATTTATGATGTTTTTATGCATAATAATGCTTTATGGAGTCATTCTAATGCCTTTTCTCTCATAATTGCAAGGTTCACACAAAGAGGGAGAATACCGGCAGCTGGAATTCTGGACCTGAAAAAGCTACGTCAGGCCACCTATTCTGCACATCTCCAAATGAGCTGAAACTTCACGGGGATTTTTTATGGAATATATAATAATTATTGGAGCAAATAACTACCAGAGGGGGCCCACCAGGTGGGCACAACCCTCCTGGGCGCCCAGGGAGCCCAGGCGCGCCCTGGTAGGTTGTGCCCTCCTCGGCCCACCTCCAGTGCCCCTCTTCTGGTATATAAGTCATTTTGACCTAGAAAAAAATAAAGAGAAGACTTTCGGGACGACGCGCCGCATCTCGAGGCGGAACTTGGGCAGGAGCACTTTTGCCCTCCGGCGGAGCATTCCGCGGGGAACATCCCTCCGGGGGGGAAATCATCGTCACATCATCATCACCAACAACTCTCCCATCTGGGGAGGGCAATCTCCATGAACATCTTCAACAACAACCATCTCCTCTCAAACCCTAATTCATCTCTTGTGTTCAATCTTTTAACCGAAACTTAGATGGTGCTTGTGGGTGACTAGTAGTGTTGATTACATCTTGTAGTTATTACTATATGGTTTATTTGGTGGAAGATATATGTTCAGATCCATTATGCTATTTAATACCCCTCTGATCTTGAGCATGATTATCATTTGTGAGTAGTTACTTTTGTTCTTGAGGTCACGCGAGAAATCTTGTTGCAAGTAGTCATGTGAAGTTTATATGTGTTCGTATTTTTGATGGTATGTATGTTGTGATTCCCTTAGTGGTGTCATGTGAAGGTCGACTACATGACACTTCACCTTATTAGGGCCTAAGGGAATGCATTGTGGAGTAGTTATTAGATGATGGGTTGCGAGAGTGGCAGAAACTTAAACCCTAGTTTATGCGCTACTTCGTAAGGGATTGATTTGGATCCAAAGTTTAATGCTATGGTTAGATTTTATCTATACTTTTCTCGTAGTTGCGGATGCTTGCGAGGGGGTTAATCATAAGTAGGAGGTTTGTTCAAGTAAGAACAGCACCTAAGCACCGGTCCACCCACATATCAAATTATCAAAGTAGCGAACATAAATCAAACCAACATGAGAGAGTACTAATGAAATTCCCGTGTACCGTCAAGAATGCTTTGCTTATCATAAGAGACCGTTTTGGCCTGTCCTTTGCCACAAAAGGATTGGCTACCTTGCTGCACTTTGTTACTGTAACCGTTACTTGCTCGTTACAAATTATCTTGCTATCAAACTACTCGTTACTATAATTCAGTGCTTGCAGAGAATACCTTGCTGAAATTATTGTCATTTCCTTCTGCTCCTCGTTGGTGTCGACACTCTTACTTATCGAAATGACTATGTTGATCCCCATAATTGTGGGTCATCAGTAGGCGAGGGTGGATCCTCACCAGGATCGCTGCCGTTAGAATCTGCGCGGCCTCTGAATCAGCTCGTGCTCCATGTTTGTCCCTTGCTATTGCATAAAATCATGGTGCAAAACATGGTTTCTTCCAATTTTATAGCAGAATTTTCATGAAAATTACCCAAAGGATCATCAGCTATATGTTCGTCCCCTGATCAAGAGGTGTGGATGAGGAATTTTCAAAGATAAGGACTTCAGATCTGATAAGTGCACCGGCATTAGGGTTTAATTTAGCAAAAGGAAAACTGTTTCATGGAACATGACATCACGAAATATAGACATGTCCAACAGCTATATCTAGGCATTTGAACCCCTTGTGTAGGTTACTGTACCCAAGAAACCACATTGTTTTGATCAAAATTCTAGCTTGCAGCATTGAAAGGACCAAGATTAGACCAACACGTGCAACCAAAGGTGCGAAGGGCATGATAATTTGGTGTCTCAGGAAATAATCTTTCTAAGGGAGTCTCAATTGATCACCTTACTAGATACGGTTGATCAAATTTGTGGCAGCTATGAATGCCTCATCCCAAAATTTCAAGGACATGGAGGCATGAGCTAGAAAAAGGGCAACTTCGACAATGTGATGGTGTTTTCTTTCGGCGAAGCCGTTTTGCTAATGAGCATGTGGGCAAGAGACATGGTGTGTGATGCCTATTTGGCGAAAAAATGAGTTTAACCGTTCATATTCACCACCCCAATCTGTTTTCATGGTGATATTTTACGATCAGAGTCTCTCAACAAGTGCTTGGAATTCATGAAACACCTTAAAAACTTCAGATCTATGTTGAGAAGGTATATCCAAGTAAACTTGCCATAATCACACTAAATCTTACATAATAGTTTTTTTATGATGAATCACGGGCAGGCCCCCATACATCAGAAAAACAACTCTAAAGGACCATTCAACATACTACTAGAATTTGGGTAAGGAAGTTGCTGACTCTTGCCTTTTGGCATGCATCACACACTCTTTATCAACTCATGTGAAAGGGATTTTATTTATTTTGCCTAAGAACATGCTGGACGATTTGCGAAGACGGATGACCTAATCGATTGTGCCACCTTGACGGAGATATCTTGGTGGAGCCAAAGCTTGCCTGCCCGGGCTTAAGGGAAGCCGTGATAGGGGGTAGAGACTGGCTCTACACCTGCCGTGGAGGAGGATGTTCCTCGTTGCCTTGTCCTTAATGAAGAAGAAGCGGAGGATGAGTTCAAGAAACACATGATTATCTTGTGATAAATGGGGGCAGAAACAAGATTTTTGGTGGCTTTAGGTGAATAAAGGGCTCTTGAGATGAAGGTTACGAGTGGGAGTACGAACATATTCTTAACCAACATGATTAATTTTCATACTTGCACCATTGGGCATGTTCACTTGATCATGGCCGTTGTACCTCTCCCTCGTTTGAGCTTGTCCAGCCCGCCGTGATTGGTCAACGGCGCCGGTGTCGACATACCAATCGTGTCAATGCCATATGAGGAGTTGGATACGGCGCTTGCACTCTTCTCCTTGGTGAATTCAATGTCAAAGCGCGGGTAGCACTCAATGGCAGTATGGTTCGTTTCTTGCAGATCTAGCAGAGGACCTCCTGGAGCTCGTCTCGTCCACCGCCCCCTGGCCGCGGTCACCATGGCCGTTGCCACGGCTGCCGTTACCCTCATTGCCCGCGCCACCGCCATGGCCACGGTCGCCTCCTTCCTGCCGCGGCCTCCACCACGAGTGAAGCCACCATGACCCCATGAGAAGCAGCGTGGCGGAGGAGTGGGACGATGAGTTTCCCTCGAACATGGTGAGCGGCACTCGAAGCTGATGAGATGGGAGTAGAGCTCGTGGTGGCTTGATGGGGACGGTCCCGCGCAGAACGAGGAGACAAGAACATGTAGTCGAAGTCGAGGCCGGCAAGGATGTACGACACCATGTCGTCATCGTGAGTGGTTTGCCGTTGGCAGCCATCTCATCCCCGATGGCCTTTATTGGCCAAGGTACTCGGCAATGGTGGAAGTCCCCTTTTTGGTGGTGGAGAGGGCGATCCTCGTGCTGACGTGGCCGCATGTGTCTGGGGAGATGAAGATCTCCATGATTGCAGTCCATGCTGCTGATGCCATGGTGCAGTTTGCGATCTGAACCATCACAGGAGGTGAGATGGAATTGAAAGGAAACTCGGAACCTGAAGTCTTGAGCCCTGTAGATCTCGTATGCCGGGTTGGGCCATCGGTGGGCTTCCCATCCTTGTCAGCAAGCTCGGGAGCCGGTCCCTCCCTCTCTGGATCGAGGTAGGTGACTAGCTGGGCACACGAACAGGTGCTAGGGCTTGCGCACGCCAGATGTTAGTTGGAGCGGTGGAGCTTTTCAGCGATGGGAATGAGGATGGATGCAGCGGCGCGGCGGAGCTTGAGGAAGACATGGCGGCACAAGGAGGATGTATTGTAGAGGATATGGCTCTGAATACCATGTAAAGATGCGTTGAGCGTATGCATAGGCAGGACCATTGCGTGTTACTTATAGGCAGAAAGATTACAAATTTAGTTTTAGGTGGTTGCTAGATTGATCTCCAAGTCATGATCTATACAGGTTTTTGAGATCGTCCGAAACAACCTAAACTACCAGGATTACATAACGCAACGCCATTCTTATCTACTAATGTATACGGCTTATACATACACCCTATACATGTTACATTATACACTTTAACAATCTAAAGACCTTCTTTCCCAGAGAGTCCCCATTGTATCAACCTTTGTTGGTATAAAGATCTAAATGCGATCAGTGCTCCCTCTTTTAATTAATGAGGTGAGGCAAACCTTGCGCCTCCGTTTCAAAAAAGAAAAAGAAAAACCCATAGGTCCTCGTCTTTTTTCTACCTAATTAACCTTCGCCACCGCCCTTTATTTTCTCAGGGGCACGAAGGTCTTTTGCGCTTCCTAGCTCCTCCCTTGTATTGGGCCAAGCGGGGCCCTCGTAGGCACCGAGGCCGGGCTCCCTCACGTGAGTCACCAGGTGCAGGGCCCCATCACCCCCGTCGCGCGACCTTTGGCGGGGGGGGGGGAGGGAAGAGAGGCGGGCATGTCTGGCAGCTTGGTTCCCCCGTCGCTCGCTTCTGGGAGATACATAACAAGAGGAACGCACGAGTTTGTCGCAATGAGACGACTTGATTGTGATGGCGAAGATCAAAAGGGAGTATGTATGGGCTCTTTTATTATGAGAGTATGTAATCCCATTCTATGGACGATTATTGGTCTGAACCTCTAAAGACTATTAATATTCCCTTGGCTTAATTACTGAGATGAGGCAAACCTTTCGCCTTCATTTCAAAAAAAAATGAGGACCTCTTTTTTTCTACCTAATTAACTGGTTGCTGGGTTGTCAAAAATAATAATTAACCGAGGGCTGAGCATATCCAAGGTCTCCGAGATAGTGAGTAGGGCTAAATCAAAGTTAGTGACAGTATGAGATTAGCTAGAACTCATCTAGCTGAGACATAGATATGGTCTCATTCACCTTAACTGATGTCATCCTAATTGTATCCCATTTGTTTTTCTTTTTGGGCTGGCCTAATGCGATTTCTTGTCTTTTCTTAGCCTAGTAACCTTTTGTGTTGGGCGGCAAGAGGCTTGAGCAGAACTACTAGTTGTTATTGCAACGCTGAATAGGAGCAAAACTACTAGTTGTTTGTAGTGACAATGAAGCTAGGTGGAAACTTGTTGGAAAAACTGTTTTAGGAACAATTTACTCCACAAACTAATTAACGATGATAACGATGACTTTTTGTCGATTTCCTTTTGATCCATTTTGCTATAATATGTTGGCAAAAATAGTGCCACAAGTATAATAACAGAGCTATGTCAATTTCCAGTTGCTCCATTTCCCCATAAACCATGTCACTACAAGAAATATGTCAACTTGCAACCATCACTATTGGTCGCGAATGGTCATTGTTTTTCATTTGCGACCTTTTTGTGACCAAAAACAGATGGTCAAAAGCTGGCCGTCGTAAACTAAAATTAACGACCTTCTTTGTGATATGTAAAAGGTCGTTGGTTCTACGACCAAATTTTTGGTCACTGGCAGCCTCCCCAGGCCACGTAGGATCCAGTGTGGCAAGCTGACGTGGATAAGAATCAGCCTAGTCCAATTCGGTGTTTTACATGGGCCAAGCCCATTAATTCAGCCTTTTTAATATATTTTTTTCCTGTTAATTTTCGCTAGCTACATGGGCTTGGGCCATTGATTCGGCCTTTTTTGCTTTCTGAGATGCAGCCTTTTCACATTCTATATAATTTCGCTTTTTGGGTTTTCTATGTTTTTTTGTTACATTCAATTTTCAGATTATTGTAGTCAACTGGGTGCACATTGTCAGATTCTTCTAGGCACTAGGTCCCAAACATCAGGTTTTATTTTTTCACAACTTGTAACTCAACGATATACCAATCAGACAACACATTTAAAATATATTCAAATAACAGCCAAATCACCGATATACCAATCAAGTTTATTACATTCCACCAATCACAATATAACCATACAATATTACACCAATCACAATATAGCACTCTACAGATAAAACGCTCAACAAGTACAGGCACGTCTCCAACACCTTAGCGCCTTCAACCTGCAAAACATCACATCCAGCCACATATTAACGATCAAATCAATTCACCCCTTGACGGCAATAAAAAACTGTGCTGTATTGGAAGCAATACTCCAATACACTCCAATACTATTGTAATACTCCAATACTGCTGTATTGGAAGCAATACTGCAGTAGTTCAAGCAGTACTTCAGTACTGTAGTTCAGTGGAGTAGCTGCAAAGAATTAACATTAAGCATAAAATACACTAAGAATTTTCAGTGGAGCAGCTGCACATAATTAAGAAAGCATCAGCAAGTTAACAAGCTACTGAAAAACTACTGCAACCAAAACAGTACTGCAAAATACAGAATTTGCAAAAATTTGTAAAATGAATTTTTTGCCAAGGAAACAAAAATTTATAGCTTCAGGCCTACAGAATAGCTTCAGGCTGGAGCACTACAGTTGTTGGTTAGACTTCATATAGCTTTAGGCTGGTTGGAGTACTACAGCAGCAATCATTTCATGGTTAGACTACTCCATTTGCATTAGCCAAATATTCATATATCTACAGTAGCTTCAGGCTGGTTGCTTGACTAAATAGTCATCCTCTCGTGAGGATTCTGCAGCAGAAGAGTTGCTGCTTAGGTAGTGGCAATAGTTGAGCCTACGCTAAATTGCTCTTTGCAATTTTGGACTGAATGTATTGAGATGTTTAGCTACTGTCAGCAGAGTTGCAGAGTAGTGATTTACGGATGGGGTGTGATGGGCTCACCGAAGTAGAAGGTGGCGTACTTGGCGCAGACCTCGCCGCAGCGGTCGTAGGCATCGCCCAGGAGGCCCCAACCGAGTGCTTGTTTCAGCACCAAGTTAAATTCAGTTAAGCATGTAAGTAGATTCAGACCAGCAGCATACCATGCAAAAAATGAAGTATGGCTCTGACGGGAATTCTATGATCGTCGGAACATCCTGTAATGTTTAGAACCCCAAGATAGTGATATCAGTGCAGGACTGGAACAAAGAATGATGGCATACTAGATGAGCAGTGAGTGGCAGAACAGAGCAAACATATATCAAGGTAAAGGTGATTCTATATATGCACCATGATTCTTTTGTCCAGGAAAAGATATCATCTGAACTGTAGTCGACCTAGAGTGTACGAGGGCATAGTATTTGTCTATCCAGAATATACTACCGAGTGTTGTATTCTTTTTCCAGATGAAAACATTAAGCTATCTATCTAGTACAGTAGCTGCTAGCCATGAGAGCGGTGAAGATTGAGGTGACCTGAGAAAGCGCCAAGGGCTGATGGTCAGTCGGTGATGCTGAACCCGGTGGCCCCATTTGTTCGCTGGTCATGGTCGCCATGGTTCCAAGGTCCTGCAGAAATTGGTAGCCACTCTGTTTCAAAGCTCCCCCGTGGCGCCTAATCAAAACAGAGCAAGAATGGGGGATCTAGCACACGGTGGATGCGAGCTAGGACAAAGTGGGGGAGGCGATTTACCTCATGTGCTCGACGGACGAAGGCGGCGGATCTCAGACGAACAGGTCGCAGTCGTAGCTCTCCTCGCCCCCGCCGTCAGCGACGACGGGCGTCTCCCCGTCCTTGAGCATCTTCCGCGCCATGGCTTGGACTCCGGTCAGCCGCTGAACAGAACCCTAGGACAACGCTTGGGGGTGCAGGCGTGGGGGTGAGACATGGATCAGATGCCCACGGGCATCGCGCGGCGGCGGCGGCAACGGCGAATGATGGAGGGATGCGGGGCCGCCGTGCGGGTTTTGGGGGCCGGGCCGACGCCGTAAGTGCTCGGAACGGCGGCATCGTCGCGTTCCGGGTGCGTTTGTCGGAGGTGCTGTGGAGCAAGCGTGGACGGTACGAGGCCGTGGAGACGAGGCTGCGGTGCCGGCGCGAGGGTGGATCGAGGGGAGGGGAGGAGACGAGGCTGCGGTGCCAGTGGTGGGTGGGTGTGGGTGGCGGCGGGGTTGCCTCAATGGGATCTGGGGGATCGAGGGGGGGTGGGTGGGTAGGTTAGGGTTTTTGTTTCTCGGCAGAAGCTCCACCGTTGGATGGATGCGCGATGTACGGCTCAGATTGCTCCAATTTGGTGATCCGCGCGAAGGCGGTTCCTCGCGTCTCATTGGCCGGCTGTCTCACGCTTGAATCTCAAAAAATTTAACTCAAATCTCTGAATATTTTTTAAAAAACATAACAATGGCATAGTTTGTCAAAATGATCTCGTATTTCGCATAAGTATGCATCTTGGAATGGCAAACAATGTTGCCAAATAGATCTTTCATTTTCTTTGCACAAAAAAATTATTTTCTATTTTTTGAGTGCCCAAAATGAGCTTTTTTGTGAAGAAACTATCATATATTTATTGCAAAATTGGAGCAAATCAATTTTCTAAAATATTAGGCCATATTTAATGTACAATTGATCAAATGGTTTGGTGTCAAAAACTTTGATCCACCTCTCATTAAAAAAACAAATTTCCGCCGGTTCAGCTAGAACCGGGTCAAGTTTGAACTGCAGCTGCCTCATAGTTTGCTCTTTATTTTCTCCAAAAAATATTTCTAGGTTCAAAAGTATCTATTTCTTTAGAGATACTCCAAATTTTTTGCAATATTCAAACCCTAGCTACGAACGGTCATACCTGCCGTTTTGACCGCATTTTGAAACGGGCATGAAAAATAAAAAAAAAATCAAAAAATTAGAAAACCTTCGCATAGTGTCATTATATGTGACTAAGTTACCTGGAAAAATAATAAACTTGTAATATGGCAATTATTTTGAAAAAGTGTTCTAAAAAATGAGCTATCATGTGTGAAAATTCATGGCTTTCAAGTCATATCATCACTGTTATGGCCACATTCATGGCATAGTTTGTTAAAATGATCTAATATTGTGTACAAGGTTGCATCTTGGAATGGCAAACAATGTTAACTAAAGAAGTTTTCTTTTTCTTTGGACGGAAAATTCATTTTCCATTTTTCGAGTGCCCAAAATGAGTTTTTTTTGTGAAGGACCTACCATATATTTGTTGCAAAATTGGACCAAATCAATTTTTTAAAATATTATGCCATATTTAATGTACAATTGACCAAATGGTTGGGTGTCAGAAGTTTTGATCCACCTCTCGTGAAAAAGATAAATTTTCGTCGATTCAGTTGGAAGCGGGTTAAATTTGAACTGCAGCTACCTTATAGTTTGCTATTTATTTTTTCCAAAAATCATTTCTAGGTACATAAGTATCTATTTAATCATAGAAACACCAAAAAATTTCCAAGATTCAACCACTAGCTAGGAACGGTCATGCCCGCCGTTTTGACCGCATTTTGAAATGGGCATGAAAAATTAAAAAAAAAATCAAAAAATAGGCAAACCTTCACGTTGTGTCTTTATATGTGACCAAGTTACCAGGAAAAATAATAAACTTGTAATACGATAATTACTTTAAAAAAGTGTTCTCAGAAATGAGCTATCATGTATGAAGATTCATGGCTTTCATGCCAAATGATCAATCTTATGGCCACATTCATGACATAGTTTGTTTAAATGATCTAATATTGTGCACAAGGGTGCATATTGGAATGGCAAACAATGCTGACTAAAGAAGTTTTCTTCTTCTTTGCACGGAAATTTCATTTTCCATTTTTCGAGTGACCAAAATGAGTTTTTTTGTGAAGGGCCTACCAAATAATTGTTGCAAAATTGGACCAATCAAGTTTCTAATATACCAGACCATATTTGATGCACAATTTACCAAATGGTTGGGTGTCAAAAGATTTGATCCATCTCTCGTGAAAAAGACAAATTTCCGTCGATTCAGCTGGAAGCGGGTCAAATTTGAACTGCAGCTGCCTTATAGTTTGCTATTTATTTTTTCCAAAAATCATTTCTAGGTACATAAGTATCTATTTAATCATAGAAACACCAAAATTTTTCCAAGATTCAACCACTAGCTAGGAACGGTCATGCCCGCCGTTTTGACCGCATTTTGAAATGGGCATGAAAAATTCAAAAAAAAAATCAAAAAATTGGCAAACCTTCACATTGTGTCTTTATATGTGACCAAGTTACCAGGAAAAATAATAAACTTGTAATACGGCAATTACTTTAAAAAGTGTTCTCAGAAATGAGCTATCATGTGTGAAGATTCATGGGTTTCAAGCCAAATGGTCAATCTTATGGCCACATTCATGACATAGTTTGTTTAAATGATCTAATATTGTGCACAAGGGTGCATATTGGAATGGCAAACAATGTTAACTAAGGATGTTTTCTTCTTCTTTGCACGGAAATTTCATTTTCCATTTTTCGAGTGACCAAAATGAGTTTTTTTGTGAAGGGCCTACCAAATAATTGTTGCAAAATTGGACCAAATCAATTTTATAATATACCAGACCATATTTGATGCACAATTGACCAAATGGTTGGGTTTCAAAAGATTTGATCCACCTCTCGTGAAAAAAACAAATTTCCGTCGATTCAGTTGGAAGCGGGTCAAATTTGAACTGCAGCTGCCTTATAGTTTGCTATTTATTTTTTCCAAAAATCATTTCTAGGTACATAAGTATCTATTTAATCATAGAAACACCAAAAGTTTTTCAAGATTCAACCACTAGCTAGGAACGGTCATGCCCGCCGTTTTGACCGCATTTTGACATGGGCATGAAAAATTCAAAAAAAAATCAAAAAATTGGCAAACCTTCACGTTGTGTCTTTATATGTGACCAAGTTACCAGGAAAAATAATAAACTTGTAATACGACAATTACTTTAAAAAAAGTGTTCTCAGAAATGAGCTATCATGTGTGAAGATTCATGGCTTTCAAGCCAAATGGTCAATCTTATGGCCACATTCAAGACATAGTTTGTTTAAATGATCTAATATTGTGCACAAGGGTGCATATTGGAATGGCAAACAATGTTGACTAAGGAAGTTTTCTTCTTCTTTGCATGGAAATTTCATTTTCCATTTTTTGAGTTCTCAAAATGAGTTTTTTTGTGAAGGACCTACCATATATTTGTTGCAAAATTGAACCAAATCAATTTTCTAAAATAATAGGCCATATTTAATGTACAATTGACCAAATGGTTGGGTGTAAAAAGTTTTTGATCTAACTCTCGTGAAAAAGACAAATTTTCGCAGATTCATTTTCCAATTTTCGACTTCCCAAAATAAGTTTTTTTGTGAAGGACCTAACAAATATTTGTTGTAAAAAAACTTCTACATTTTTCAAGAATATTAGACTACATTTTATGAACAATTTTGTGTACACTAGAAACATCGTTAACATTTTTAATAAATATTGTGATGTCCAATAGTTTGAACACATGTCTACATTTTTAACACAAATTTTACATATTGTTTATATATGTTTTAACATTTTTCAAATACATGATTAACTTCTTTTCATATATTCCCAACAAAAAAACATCTTTTCACACATACGTTTTGATGTCTATATTTGTTTTTACACATTGTACATTTTTTATATACATATAAAACCTTGTTTATATACGTTAAGAAAATTTAAATACATGATTAACATTTTTAGAAAATCTGATTTGTTATCTACTTTTCTATTATGTATATATATTGTAAAATTTTCATATATACGTACTGATGACTATTTTTTCATACCCAGGAAACTTTTTTTGTACCTATCTAATATTATTTATGATTATCATTTTTTATATGCATGAAACTTTTCAAATACACAAATTTAGTTTTTTAAACACATGATTACATTTTTTTAAATACGTATTAACTTTAACATTTTTTTGAATTACACGTTTAGTTTTCTAATTGCTAAACCATATAGCAAGATTCACGAAGGAATTCATTATTTTCCTATTCTTATGATTTTATATTGTTTAATTGGTTTGGAGATTTTTCTATAAGGAAAAACCATTTTAGAGTTATACAATGAAAACACTGTTTTTTAGACATTAATGAAAACTTGTTATTTTTCCATTTTTTCGTTGGGCCGAATATATGTTTTTTTGAGAAATATGAGGGCATCGCACATTTCTTCCTGGATGGGCCGAGGCCTGCATGGCACACGAAAATTTTAAAAGAAAAAAGGAGGTCGCCTTGTTCCACCGAGGCTCAAGCCCACCTGGAGCGACACCTTAAGTACCAATGCATCCACGTTCACAACCTCATGACCATTCATATTGGTCGTAATCAGGTAGAAATAAGGTCGTCGACCACTGTTGTATGCTTTCGGACCATTTGGTGTAAGGCAATTTCAGGGTTTGAGCCCTTCCAAGCGAAATGATCGTGGATTTACGACCAATTCAGCTGGGGTCACTGAGAGAAGGTCACAAGTTGACATATTTCTTGTAGTTTGTGATTTTTTATTTTCAAAATTGTTCAAGATTTTAAAAGGTTCACGTATTTGAAAAATATTCGTCAAATACGAAAAGTGTTCGTGAATTTTAAAAGATGATTATTAATTCAAAAAAATGTTGGTGAACTTAAAAACTATAAATGTTAAAAAAGTTTCTGAATTTTTAAAAATCATGATATTGGGTCAAAATCACATGTTCTCAAAATGTACAGAGCCTTTTTTAAAAAGCTCGTGACTTTTCAAAAAAAATGAGAAGAAAAAAAGAAAAAGAAAAACAAAATTATTGAAGCCATGCAGTTGTGATCCCTCTTGAAGTATATGAAGTTGCGATATGCCTTGAAAGCATGCATTTGCGACCCCCTTGAAATACATTCAATTGTGACATGTTTTGAAAACATGCAGTTGCGAGCCCATTTAAAAACTTACCATTGCAATCCCAATTGAAAAACATGCAGTTGTGATCCCGCCTTGAAAACATGCGGTTGCGAGCCCATTTAAAAACTTACCATTGCAACCCCTCTTGAAAAACAAGCAGTTTTGATCCCGCCTGGAAAACATGCAGTCGCAACCCCTACTAAAACATGCAGTTGCGACCTCGCCTTATAACATGCAGTAAGGACCCCTCTTGAAAACATGCAGTTGCGACCGCCTTAAAAAACATGCAGTGTCTCAACCCGCCTTGGAAAACATGTAATTACAACCCCCTCTTGAAAACATGTTGTTGCGGCCCATCTTGAAAAACATGCAGTTGTGACCCACCTTAAAAACATATAGTTGCAACCCTTCTTGAGAACATGCAGTTACGACCCCGCCTTGAAACATCCAGTTGCAGCCACTCTTGAGAACATGCAGTTGCAGTCAGGTTCTTTTTTTGAGAAAATTTCCGATCTATCCATCTTCAATCATAGCAGTACAACGAATAATAGAAATAATAGAAATTACATCCAGATCCGTAGACCACCTAGCGACGACTACAAGCACTGAAGCGAGCCGAAGGCGCGCCGCCGTCATCGCCCCTCCATCATCCGAGTCAGGCACAACTTGTTGTAGTAGACAGTCGGGAAGTCGTCGTGCTAAGGCCCCGTAGGACCAGCGCATCAGAACAGCAAGCGCCGCAGATGAAGAATAACGTAGATCAGAAGGATCCAACCCGAAGACAAATGAACATAGACGAATAACGACGAGATCCGAGCAAATCCATCAAAGATAGATCCTCCGGAGACACACCTCCATACGCCCACCAACGGTGCTAGACGCACCGCCGGAACGGGGGCTATGCGGGGAGACATTTATTCCATCTTCATGGAGCCGCCGCCGTCTCGTCTTCCTGAGCAAGACACAAACCCTAGCAAAACTGGAAGAAACGGAGCCCTCCCGCCGGCCCTTGCCGAGATCCACCGCGCCCCCATGGCCCTAGGGCCACCGGAGAGGAGGCGGACCTGCGGCGGCGCCGACGGGAGGCAGAAACCCTAGCTTTTTTTGTGGAGGAGGAGGCGACGGTTAGAAAGGCAATTGCAGTCAGGTTATAACGCTCGCAGCTTCATGCCTAGTGGTGGACATGCAAGTGGCCCCGACAACTCCCACTCCAAACCACAGTTGCGGCCCCTTTTTTGCTATTTCAACTTCATTATTCTGTTGACACGGTGAATTTAAAAATAAATAAATTATAAGTGACAAATTTTGTGAAACTAAAACCTAAGCAATCAATTTGGAATCTCTAGTAACAAATGAATATTAAGCTAAAACAAAATAAATATACCAAATTTAAGAAAAGAGAAAACAGTGAAGCAATGTTCTACTATATATAGTGAAATAAGGAAATAAATCAGATAGGAAAAAACGAAAACAGCAATTAATCAAGAGAAAAGGTAAAAAAAAAGTAATTACAGAGAGCTTACCCCTCACCCAGAAAAAAAAAAGCTGACCCCTAATGAACAAATGACAAAACCTGCAAAAGGCTAGGGTAAAAAAAAATAAAAAGCCCACATAGCTCAGCTCATGGAAATAAGCAAAAGTAACTCGTCACCCGTGTGTGGGCTCGTAGAAAAGTGACGGGTTGCAGATTGATATCGCTCTAGAACTCATTTTTCGGCTGGATAAGGCCCTGGATCACCGCGATTTGAGCATGGCGGAGATTGAATTGCGACGGACCCTCAAAAAGAAGCTACTAGGTCTTTCGTCTCTCGAAAGGACTATTGCTAGGCAGAAATCAAGGTTGTTGCACCTTAAGGATGGAGACGCCAGCACGCGTTTCTTCCATCAACATGCTCGGCATAGACAGCGCAAGAATGTGATGATGACCCTGAGGCACAACAATGAGTTAGTTTCGGGCCAGGAGAGGTTGGGGCCAGTCGTGGACGCTTTCTACAGCTCCTTATTTGGATCGGTGGCTCCAAGGGAGCATGGCCTTAACCTAGCCGCGCTTGGCCTCAACACGCTCGACCTGCAGCACCTAGAAGTTCCATTCACAGAAGAGGAAGTTCTTAAAGCAATCAAGTCGATGCCCCTCGTCAAAGCTCCGGGCCTGGACGGATTCACGGGCCGCTTCTTCACCACATGTTGGGATATCATAAAGGAGGACATGATGAAAGCTTTCCAGCTTTTCTAACGTGGAGATATGCGTGGCCTGCCCGCAATAAACACAGCTTTGGTCACGCTAATACCCAAGAATGATGGTGCGGATGAACTGCGAGACTACCGACCAGTGAGCCTGGTGCGTGGGGCCATCAAAATCTTTGACAAGGTCCTGGCGTGCCGGCTTAGGGATGATCTTCCGAGGCTGATCGGTCTGCACCAAAGCGCTTTTGTGAAGGGGAGATCACTGCACGACAAGTTTATGATGGTCAAAAGCACGGCGGCGTCTCCACGTGCTAAAACACCCCGCGATCATGCTTAAACTTGACATCTCGAAGGCTTTCGATACGGTGCAATGGCCTTTTTTGCTTGACGTGCTACAAGCTATGGGGTTCGGTAGAAGATGGGTTTCATGGATTGCGGGACTCCTCGCCACCTCATCTACCAGAATCATGGTCAACGGTGTGCCGGGTGCTCCTATCTTCAACTGCAAAGGCCTTCGGCAGGGCGACCTGGTATCCCTGATGCTTTTCATCATTGCCATGGAACCGCTTCAACGCTTGTTTAACTTGGCGGGTGAGGTGGGCTGCCTGACACCGCTCGCTACAAATGGATTACGACATCGAATGTCAATCTTTGCGGACGATGTGATCCTCTTCCTAAAGCCCACTGAGGAAGAGATGCGGGCAACTGTTAGCATTCTGGACATGTTTGGGGCTGCCTCTGGCCTGATGGTAAATCTGCAGAAAACTTCAGCCACTCCCATCCGATGCTTTGATGAGGATAAGGAGAGAATCTCTGTAGCTCTTGGCTGCCAGCTCGCGGCCTTCCCGTGCATGTACCTAGGGCTTCCCCTATGCCTTAATAAGCCGTCGTCAACTCAACTGCAATACCTCATGGACCGCCTGGGCCGATGCTTACCAACCTGGAAAGCAGCTTCTCTGCCGAAGAGTGGACGGTTAGTGCTTATAATCTCTGTTCTTTGCTCGATTCCCATTCATTCTATGCTAGCTCTCGACCTCCCCATGAAAACCATCAAAGCCATGAACAAAATCATCCGTGTGTTTCTTTGGTGTGGCAAAGCAAATGCGAATGGAGGGAACTGCTCTATTGCGTGGGAGACGGTGTGTACGCCCAAGTGGGCTAGTGGCTTGGGAATCCCAAACCTAGCTTGGCTAAACACCGCGATGCTAGCACGATGGCCTTGGTTACAGCGGGTGGATGATGGAAGACCGTAGAAGGACTTCAAGATCAGTGTGCCGAAGGCATCCTCAACCTTGTTCCGCGCGGCCACTAAAGTTACAGTTGGTGATGGAGCTAAGATCATGTTTTGGGAGGACCGATGGATTGATGGATTGCGAGTGGAAGATGTAGCGCCACTGATTTATGCCACCGTTCCACGGTGAGCGCGTGAAAGCAGGACACTTGAAGATGCAGTTTTGACAGGAGCCTGGGTTGATGAGGTGCGCCCTAACCTATGCTTCGAGGCTCTGCTGCAGTACTTGCGATTATGGCAGCAACTTCAGACAGTCCAGCTTACGGCTGGAATGCCGGATGTGCTGGCTTGGGCGTGGGAGAGAAATGGCGAATTCTCAGTACGATCCGCATATGCCGCCAAGTTCGCTGGAAGAGAGGTTGTGCGTACTGCAAATTTCACATGGAAGTCGAGTGCTCCACTTCGCTGTCGGTTTTTCTTGTGGCTCACCAAGAAAAACCGATGCTGGACCTCGGACCGGCTCGCTCGGAGGGGCCTCCCTCATCACGACGCATGCCCCTTTTGCGCACAGGAGGAAGAAACAATTGATCACATACTGCCACTACTAGGAAAAGGGTTATAGCTGATATGGACATTAATGGCGCACCTGTATCTGGTGCGCCACTGCTAATGTCCTCATTACTAATGGCGCACCAGACACACGGTGCGCCATTACTAGCAAATTTTTTTCCAAAACTATTAATGGCGCACCAGCGCACAGTGCGCCATTACTAGTTTTAACTATTAATGGCGCACCACACGCTCCGTGCGCCACTACTAACAATTGTTTTTACTTTTTTTTTCAAAACTAGTAATGGCGCACCTGTGTGAAGTGCGCCATTACTAGTTCAAACTAGTAATGGCGCACCACAACCACGGTGCGCCACTACTAACAATTATATTTTTTTTTTTGCAAAACTAGTAATGGCGCACCCCTAACTGGTGCGCCATTAGTAACCAGGGTTACTAATGGCGTATTTTTAGGTGGTGCGCCATTAGTAACCTGAGACCAGCTAGATATTTTGGACAGCCACACCTACCACACTCACTTTCCCCACTTCATTCTCTCCACCTCCTCCTCCAAGCTTGTCTCGGCTGCCTCCTCCTCCTCACCTCATTTGCACCATAGATTCACCCAAATTAAGTGGTTAAATTACCTTTTTTTGATAGGTAAGTAAGGGGAAAGCTTTCTTTAATTATGTTGTAGATCTACTTTTTTCTCCCTCCAACAACGTGCACATGCACTTTTTATGGCCTAGATCTACGTATGTTTGTGGTGTTGCATATGTTTGTGTTTGCAGGTACCGGTATTTGAAATGCGATAGTTGCCAATATTTTGCCGGAATGTTGATTCATTTCCGTTTCGGCGAGAATTTGGCACTATGCATTCTTTTTGGTCCTATTTTTTGGCAAAGTCATGCCAAATTTTTTCTTGGTTCTAAAATATCGTTTTGCTCTACCCCGCAGGCGACCATGGTCCGCACGATGACCAAAGGCATCGTGAATAGGTTTTTGAGCTCCGCGAAGGCCGAGATGATTCAAAAGAACGAGACGGAGATAAGATGTCCGTGTCGAAGATGCAAGCTGAAGAGCCTTATTACGGACCCGGATTCCGAACAGGTGCGGGACCACCTGCTCTTGCGTGGTTTCATGGATGGCTATCGGTGGCAAGGTGATGAAGATGACTATGAAGTCGTCCATGGGGGCCGGGCAAGAAATGAGGAAGGGCAGCAAGACAACCGCGGCGGCGAGGGCGGGCGAGAAGACAAAGAATCTCCAGGACATGATCACGACGGTGATGCAGTACACAGTCATCATGTAGAAGATGCCGGACATGATGATGAGGAAGATCAAGACGAAGGGCATGATCATGAAGATGAAGATGCCAGAGCAGACGACGATGGACCATCGATGGGCTGGGTGCAGGACCCTCATATTCAAGAGCTGCTTCTCAAGCAGACGGATAATGCAAGAGCTGCCGCCCGAGAGAAAGCCAAGCTGGATCAACTGGAGATAGACGTGGTTACTCCATTGTATGAAGGATGCAGGCCCGAGGATACCTGCCTGAAAGTAACGCTCATGGCTCTGGAGATGAAGGTAAAACACAAAATGACCGACGCATGCTTCGACGAGAACATGTCATTCTGGCACGAACGTCTTCCCAAGGGGAACAAGTGCCCGACCAGTTTCGAGGAGGCGAAGAAAATCGTGTGCCCTCTAGATTTACCGCACGTGAAATACCATGTGTGCATGAACGATTGCATCATTTATCGGGACGAGCACGCGGAGTCTACCATATGTCCGGTGTGCGGCGTCACTCGATACAAGAAGAGGAAGAAAGCTCCTCGAAAAGTGGTGTGGTACTTTCCGATCACTCCTCGTCTGCAGCGGTATTTCATGGACCCTAAGGCAGCAAAGCTCCTGCGTTGGCATGCGGATAGGGAGGAGAAGAAGCGAGAAGATGACGGAAATGATCCGGAGATAAATAAAAAAGACAAGATGCTGAGTCACCCTAAGGATGCGAGCCAGTGGCAAGCGTTGAACTTCGAATACCCAGATTTTGGGGACGATCCAAGGAACATCGTGCTGGGCGCGAGCACCGATGGAGTCAATCCGTTTGGTAGCCAGAGAAGCACACATAGCACCTAGCCTGTGTTTGTGTGGATGTACAACCTTCCCCCCTGGAAGTGCATGAAGAGGAAGTACATTCATATGAGTATGCTAATTGAAGGGCCGAAACAACCAGGGAATGACATCAATCTGTATCTGGGGCTGCTGAAAGAGGAGCTAGACACGCTGTGGAAAACGCCAGCCAATACATGGGATGCCGCAGAGAAAGAATATTTCCCTATGAGAGCCGCACTGCTCATGACGGTGCAAGACTATCTCGGTTACGGATATGTCGCGGGGCAGGTGGTCCACGGATTTCGTGCATGCGTCAGGTGCATGGATGACACAACGTATCGCCAGCTAGATAGAGATCCCGGGTCTTCAAAAACCGTGTTCATGGGACATCGAAGGTGGCTTCGCGATGATGACTCATGGAGAAAACGCAAGGATCTGTTCGATGGTGAAACCGAACCCCGAAGACGCCCGCGTACGAGGAGCGGCGAGGAAATAGACGAGCTGTTGAAAAATTGGAAAGAGTGCCCACCGTCGGGAAAGAAGCGAAAGGCGCCAGAGCCGCTGCTGAAGGTATGGAAAACGAGGTCGGTTTTCTGGGACTTGCCGTACTGGAAGATCCTCCGTGTGCCTCACAGCCTTGATGTCATGCATATCATGAAGAACGTGTGCGAGAGTCTGCTTGGTACCCTGCTCAACATGCCAGAGAGGACCAAAGATGGGCCGAAAGCAAGGGCAGACTTGAAATCAATGGGCATCAGGGAGGAGCTTCACGCTAATGATGATGAGGCGACGGACACGGAAAGTCGTCGCAAAGGCAAAAAGGCCAAGAAGATCGGAAATGACTGCCCTCCCGCATGCTTCACTCTAAGTCAGGAGGAGATCGAGCAGTTTTTCACCTACCTCGTAGGAGTAAAACTTCCTTACGGTTACGCGGGGAAGATAAGCAGATACCTAGACTTAGCGAAGCAGAAGTTCAGCGGGATGAAGTCTCACGACTGTCACATGCTGATGACGCAGATACTTCCAGTTGCAATCCGTGGGATCATGGACGCGCACGTCCGTGAAACGCTATTTGGCCTATGCAACTTTTTCGACGTCATCTCTCGGAAGTCGGTTGGCGTGAGGCAACTCAGAAGGCTACAGGAAGAGATCGTGGTGATACTATGCGAGCTTGAGATGTACTTCCCGCCCGCATTCTTTGATGTTATGGTGCATCTGCTGGTCCATATCGTGGAGGATATCATCCAACTCGGGCCGACGTTCCTGCACAGCATGATGCCGTTCGAAAGGATGAATGGTGTCATCAAAGGATACGTTCGCAACATGTCATGTCCAGAGGGAAGCATAGCCAGGGGCTTTCTGACCGAAGAGTGCATCTCCTACTGCACGAATTATCTAGGCATCGAGAACCCCGTTGGTCTGCCCGTCAACAGGCACCTCGGTAGGCTCGCTGGATGGGGTCACCGCGATGGTCGCCGTGAAATGCATGTCGACTTGGAGGGTCGACTGGCCGACTTTGAAAGAGCAAACCTAGTCGCGCTACAACACATAGACGTGGTCGATCCTTGGGTGGTAGAGCACAAAACCTTTATTGAGAAGACGTACAATGACCGAGGCCAACAGAGGACGGACGGAGATATAATCAAAGAGCACAACTCATGTTTCACGCGTTGGTTCAAGGAGAAGCTTCTGTCGTACCCTTTACATGAGGATTCTTCCACGGAAGAAAAACTCATATTCGCCTTGTCACAGGGCGCCGAGCACAACCTGATGACCTATGAGGCGTACGATATCAACGGCTACACATTCTACACCGAGGAAAAGGACATGAAGAGCGATGGTTATCAGAACTCCGGGGTAACGATGGAATCCTACACCGGTAACGACAAGGACAGATACTATGGAAGGATCGAGGAGATCTGGGAGCTGAGCTACGCTGGAGAGAAGGTCCCGATGTTCCGTGTCAGATGGGCCAAGAGCGTCCTAAAAGAAGACCGGTATTTCACCACCATGGTTACCCGAAGCCAAATCCAAGACCGCGGGCGCAAACGTCACCGCGAAAAATGAGCCATGGGTACTGGCTTCCCAAGTGGACCAATGCTTCTTCATTACCGACCCGTCAAAGCCCAGTCGTGTTGTCGTGAGGACAGGCAAAAGGAAGATCATCGGAATGGATGGAGTCGCCAATGAGCAAGACTTCGACAAGTATGGCGACCCGAAGATGGAACATGACGACGACGATGAAGTGCCATACACCACAAGAAGAAGCAGGACCACCCTACCTAAAGGACGTCCGTTCAACAGAAGAACTCCATTTGCGAAAAAGAAGGGCAAGAAGATTGTGAAAAGATAGCTAGCTAAGATCGATTGTATTTAAATCGTAGTCTTCATTTCTCGATTGTATTTCGGCATATGGAAATGGGCGGCACTTTTTGAATTCATGAATATTTTGAAATCTGGTGATATTTTTTCATATTCATAAATGTTTTCTAAAAAATTATTAGATGCAACTAAAAATCCAAAAAAAAATCAAATAACAAATTTGATGATATTTTTTCATATTCATATTTTTTCATAAATGTTTTGAAATCTAATGATATTTTTCCACATTCATAAATGTTTTCAAATTTGATCGTCATTTTCTAAAAAATTATTAGATGCAACTAAAAATCCAAAAAAAAAAACAGTTAGTAATGGCGCACCAGGGGAGGGTGCGCCATTGCTATGAAGGTATTTATGGCGCACCCAAAAGAGGTGCGCCATTGATATACAAATTTTTATTTATATTTATTCTTGTATTTTATTTTTCAGTGTTCCTTTTCCTGCTTAAATTTCATGGGCACTTTTTGAATTCATGAATATTTTTTCAAATTTGATGATATTTTTTCATATTCATAAATGTTTTACCAATTCACAAATGAATGCAACTAAAAACCCAAAAAAAAATTACTAATGGCGCACCGCTAGGTGGTGCGCCATTGCTATCCAAAAAAAAGTTACTTATGGCGCACCGCTAGGTGGTGCGCCATTGCTATCCAAAAAAAAAGTTACTTATGGCGCACCGCTAGGTGGTGCGCCATTGCTATCCCTCCCCTCACTAAAAAAATCAAATTCGCCAGATCCCCCTTCCCTCCCTCGCTAGATCCCCCTTCCCTCCTTCGCCAGATCCCCGCGGCCATTCCACCGTCGCCGACGACCCCCCGCACCCGCTCCGACGACCCCCGCGCCCGCTCCGACGACCGTCGCGCCCGCTCCGACGAGGTGCACTGCCCACTGCTTCTTCCTCCTGGACCACCAGCTGGAGCCGGGAAGCTCTCCTCCGCCGGATCGCCTCGCTCCACCACCGTCGGCATCGCCGCTACCGCCGCCTCGACCTGCAACACCGGCGCCCCCCCTTCCTCTCCAAGCACGCCCCGACCTCTCGGTGATTTCCTCATGCTGCCCTCCTCATCCAGCCACCCCTTGGCGTTCAATGATTAGGGTTCATGCATACTAGTACTACTCATCCCGCCCTTCTCTGTAATTAGGATTTGCCACATCCTGCGATGGTAAAAAGCCTGAACCTCCTGCTAGATAACTTTACTTGATATCCTATTGATAGGTCTGTGTGCAAAACCGCAATAGTGACCATGGTTTTGCATTTGTTATATCCTGCTATTGTCAAAAGGGATGAACCTGAATATATGCTACTGTAGTACAGTTAGCAGTTATGGAAAAGTTCAGTTAGGTATCAGATGTGTGGCCTTAGCTGGGAGATTTCTTTTGCTGCCATGTGCTTGTATGGCTACTCTTGTATTCAGAAGAAAATTATATGTTAACCAACTGATGGTTATACTCTGCTGTAATGGAAAAAATTAGATGCTCTTGATCGCTGTATGGTGCAAAAATGAGAATTTTGCACTCCATCAGCTACTCCAATTATCAATTTGCACAGATTCGTGCATAATCTACTGTTGTTGTTCTCTGAAATTTCAGTGATAGTTTGACAGGCTCCAATTTTGAAAACTTTAGTAATAATCTTTAGTTTTCTGACATGACTCCAATCTGACATGACTCCAACCTTATCTCATTATAACAAGAAGAAAGACTTGATTATTTGGCTCGTTAATAAAACATTGTTGTGACCTCTGTTTCCTTGGATCAACTAAAGAATGGTTTCTTTATGTGCCCTTCATACTTGATTTGTTAACTTGTGCCATAGAACTTACATATATACTCCCTCTTGTACCACCTGTGTTTGTGTTGGTCTGCTAGATAACTTGTTTCACTTGTTTTTATGCAAGCAAAACTTCTGCTTGACTGTTAAGTTGTACAATCTGTACTTGTACTGTTGGAAGCTGATTAATTTGGCGCAATTTTATTTTTGTTTTGTCAAGTCTATGCACTGATTGAGTTAGATGAAAATGTTTAGTGGCACCAATTTCTGCAAGTCTGTTCAGTCAGCAGGGCTATCTAGCCTAGTGACTAGCACTATGGTCTTTCTATTTCGTACAACTGCAATTTCATTTATGTTGTTATAAGTTTGTTGCTGTCAGCATGAGTTAACTTGGTATGCAGTAGGCACTGGTCTCATTCTTAGACCGACACACCCGCAGCGCGCATTCAGGCATCATTTGGTTGTTAGACTGTTTAGCTATGCAGAGTGAAATACCAGTTGCGGCAAATTTGGGTACCCTGAGAGGCCCTTGAGTTTGCCGGAATGTCGATTAACTTCCGTTCCGGCAAATTCGGGTACTCCATATGTCCTATTTTCAGCAAAGGTCATGCTGAAATTTTCTGTGAATTTTAGCATGACTTTGCTAAAAATAGGACATATGGGGTACTTGCGACTAATGCATGGGCCGGGGTATCTTAGTACTTAATTTAGCATTTAGGGTGCATCGGCGACGTGTAGTACCTGTAATATTCAGATTTGATAAGATCTTACAACCTGACAATTGTTCAGCTTCGTACTTATAAATATTGTATCATAGATTGTGTGTTCTCACTAGTTCAAGTATTCTTGCTGTGTATTTGTGGTCTATCTGTCACCATATATGTGTATCCAACCTTGTGAACTTGTTTCATTTTGTAGTCTGTGTTAACTCAAGTATGTGTGATATATATACATATGTTTGTGCCTGTGATATAATACGTTTATGTTCTGTCCTGCAACCTTGTTTTTTTTCCTGCTAAATGTTAGATAGTTATATATATGATCAGGTCTTTTTAATTCCCTAGCCGTTTGACGATTACTTAGTGTTGAATGTTGAGTCTAAGGTTCCAACATAAAAGCATATATGCTTTTGTAGTCATGCTCAAGTATTTCTAGCCGGCTGGAGTGAGATCGAACCCGAATAGATAGTAGTAGTTACTAACATACCAACTCAATATTGCAAAGATTTACTCATACCTTAACTCATGCTTGAGAAACCTAGCTGGGGTCTTTGGATGTAGTAGGACATTTAGAGTACCCATATATATCAGTCAACCTAGGGTGCCTCGGCATCGATAAACCCTAAATGATGAAAACTTAACTTAGCATTTAGGGTGCCTCAGCGTCGACAAACCCTAAATGATAAAACCTTGGCTTTTAGGGTGCCTCGGTGTCGATAAAAACCTAAATGATGAAAGCTTAGGCTTTTAGGGTGCCTCGGCGTCGACAAACCCTAAATGATAAAAGCTTAGCTTTTAGGATGCCTCGGTGTCGACAAACCCTAAATGATGAGACCATGATCTTGTTCCTTGACAATAACCAACTTTTTGACCAAACTTTTTTCCTATTTAGAGCGAACATGGCACACAACGATGAGGCCGGCGGTTCTGGCGGCAAGGCATTCTGGGAGCTGTCCCAGGAGATGGAGGAAGAACCTCAACGCTATGAGGACGCCGCGGAAGACACCGATCCTGACTACACAACCCCTAGTGGCGTCGGGGATGACACCACTGATGGTGCCGCCGAGGATGCCGCCACTGATGATGGCAGCGCACGCACAGATGGCAGCCAACCAAAGAGGCAATGGAAGGACCGGCGCCGGAACGTGCTCGGCACCGTCAAGGAGGAATTTACTGAACTGTCCTCCGAGGGGCATCCAATGGCGCCCAAAGAAATAGTCAAGGGGTACGCGGGACAGCTCGGGTGCATTCTCCGGAGCACCGTCTCGATCAACACCGAGAACCTAAGGCATCGTGACCAAGGGAATTTGCGCAACCTCCTCTTCACGAAGCTGCACGAACGATACAAGTTCCCCGGTGACTTCGCAAACACACGCCTCTCAGGGAATAAAGTGAACAGTGCTGCCCTCACGAAGATGAGCAAGGCCCTGGCTACTTGGAGAGGCGCGGTGAAGAGCATGATTGAAAAAGGTGATAGTTATGAGAAGATCAAGGAGAAAAATCCTTCGATCAGCGAAGATGACTACCGGGAGTTCAAGATCAAGTGCGAGAGCAACGCATCCGAGGAATCAAGTCAGTGGGCGAAAGATATGCGGGACTTGAACTTAGGGGTCCACAAACTCGGTCCCGGCGGTTACAGAGTGGCGGAACCTATATGGGACAAGGAGGACGCGGAGCGTGCCGAGCAAGGCCTACCGCCCCGCTTCGAGAAATACCGTGACAAGCAGACCAGGAACTATGTCAGGGCCCGGTACAAGATTGACCCGGTAACCAAGGAGCTTACCACGGATCCGAAGACCAAGGCGCTTGAGCGTGTTCTGGTAAGGAATACACCCCCGCGTAATTAGCTCCATATGGTTGCATTCTAATTAATGAAGCCAAATTTCTAAATGGTTCACGTTCCTTCCGCAGGATACTGAAAGCAGTAGCGCGGGGTCGTCTCAGAGCTCCCCTTTCGACACCCCTTTAAATAGGGCGTTGAACATAATGAAAAACAAGGATAAGCTCAGTAAGCCATCGTCAGCTGGTCATGTGGCCGGCAAAGGCTTGTCCACGAAATGGTCGGAATACTATACCGCTGGGCGAAAGGAGAGAAAGACCAGCTCAGAAAGCCAGCAGCGCGAGGTTCAACAACTCAAGGCACAAGTGGCGCGGATTCCAGAGATGGTCGAAGAGCAAGTGCGAGACCAACTGGGAGCGACGATCACCGCCATTATACCTACCTTGGTTTCTGGGCTGCAGGCGTGGGTGGCGAGCGGCCAACAGGGGCCGCCCCCGATTCCCAGCTTCACGGGCAGCAACTCGCGCAACCCGCCAGCGGCGCCATTGGTGTCTCCGGCGGAGGCGGCATTGGTGTCTCCCGCGGTGGCGCCATTGGTGTCTCCGGCGGAGGCGGCATTGGTGTCTCCCGCGGCGGCGCCAGCATTGCAGCTTAATGCACCCGGGTGTGGGAAGAATACGCCGACCGGCACCTCGGCAGCAAGCGGCCCCTCCGTCAATTGCACGCCCGCCGTTGGCGGTGCCTCGACATTAGCCGAGCTCGACGCCATCACGGTAACTAATTAAGCCTCTCGGCCGATGACTTCATCTCCTTGCCTTTGACTGGGCATCCCTGACGCCCTACATGTTTTCGCAGGGCACCGCCGACGTTCCGTGCACTCTCCTGCACTTCGTGAACGACGAGTTGGTCGATGTCGCCAAGGGCAGAATCTTTCAACCGGGCAGCCGCGTGTTCCACAGTAATCAGATGCCACCCACCGTTTATAGGGTTCAACTAGTTCGGGTGCTGCCGGGCTTCGACGACATATTACCTCTGTATCGACCCCATGGGGCCGACGAAGATGGTGTGATGACCCTCAGCGCCTGCATAAGCTGGCCCATGCTTTGGCCGAAGAGCCAGATTCGTTTGGGGGCGGGGGACACCACCCCACAGACAACACCGCCAGTCGTGCCGGCGCCAAGCCATGACAAGACCCCCGCAACGCTACCGGACATGCCGGACATGCATATGGCACAGGATCCGAATGACGACGACGGTACATTTACCAACGTCGATAAGTACTTCAACGAACATGGGTACGGTGACGAATTCTTGGGGCCTCCTTCTCAAGAACCCAACCCTGCAAAAGACGATCTAGCTGGTACCGCGGAGAAACCCAATTGCAACAGGCGTCGTCTGGCGTTCAGTTCTCAGGAGACGCCTCCAGCTGCGGCCTTCACCGAGCCTCAGATAGCCGAGGTGCGAAATATTATCAGCCCCAACACACTCAAGAAGGCGGTCTCTGAGCAGAACTCGATACCATTACAGCAGAAGAAGAAGGGACAGAAAAGAAAGAGTAACAAGGGTGCGAGCCAGCCGGCACCAAGTACGATCCGTGCTCAGGACGGGCCACCTTCACCTAAGGATATCTCGAGGAGGGTGCATGTGGCGGGTAGGCCGATGCTACCGACTAATCTGCTCAATGCTGCAACCGGTGCTATGCGGAGTCTGCATGACAGTGTTTTTTCTTTGGAGAAGCGGCATCTCCGAGAGAATGATGTGGCATACCCGGTTTTCATGGCCAAGGTGCCAGAGGGCAAGGGCTTTGTGGATAGCGCCATCGGGGGTATGATCGTCCTGCGGTTTGATGACATCTTCGCTATGTTTAACCTTCATCCGCTGCACTACACCTTCGTTCGGCTATTTTCGCTGAGTATGGCGATGCGGATCATTAGAGACAAGACCCCGGACATCATGATAGTCGACCCCTTCTACATGCGTGCCAACATCTTGGGCAGCGCTGGGGACCGGCAAGTCGCGAGTTCATACCTCGAAGGCGTCATTCTGGCAAACCCAGATAAGGATAACTTCCTCGTGCCTTACTTTCCCGAGTAAGTCATCCCCTCACCGCCCCGTAACATATGATTTCTTAGATTTCGATCATTCTTTTTTTTTCTAACATTCCGTGTTTTGTGCAGTGACACACATTGCACACTCATCCTCTTAAGCCCGAAATATTCCATGGCCACGTATTTCGACTTGGACCGTCAGTCGAAGAAAGACTACACAAATATCAAGAAAGTTCTTGATGATGTTCTCCCCGGCTACGCCAGATCTGGAGGCACCTTCAGCAGGCCAATTCGTAGGTACGGCAAGCACGTGTTCACCCACAATACGACATTCCCCTGCGTCAAGCAACCGCCTGGCGGTCAGAAGGATGCCGACTACGCCCTCCAACACATGCGGGCGATCGTACGGGACCATAATCACCTTCTGCTACCAAATAATCTCAAAGATTGGGCCGCACGCTTGTCGGCAATCCAGGACGCGGACATCAGACAAGAATTCTTTTGCATCCAGTCGGAGTTTGCGGAAATCATCCATCAAGATGTCCTTCGTACCTCGGGGCAGTTCTACCTCAGATATCAACCGTCCAACAGTGAGATAGAAACAACGCTACAAATGCAGGCTGACAACGCCCGCGATTTCATGACCATCACGACAGACGGCGGCTTCATCCACGCTCCGGTCCCTGAGTCGAGTCGAAAGTAGTGATGCTATGTAGTTCTGAAATATCGATTAGCTCATGTTGTAATTAAACTTTAATGAACTTGTATGTCTCTTTGGTTTGGACAGTCGTTCAACTTATATGTAATCGATGCTATTTATTAGTAGGACCATGAATCGTGCTATTAATGTCTTGCTTTTCTCTTCCAATCCTTTTGTTGCATACTTATATATTGCTTATGTATTGTCTGTGAATTGCTACTAACGTTTTGTTTGGCTGTGCATAGAGATGCCGTCGTATGTCGTGTACAAGGGTAAGGTTCCCGAAGTCTACGATGACTGGGAGGAGTGTCAGAGACAGGTTCACCATTTCAGCGGTAACAGTTACAAAGGGTACACCACTAGGGCGGAGGCGGAAGCTAGATACGCGCGCTATCTAGCGGGAGAGAGGAGGGAGCGGAGGAGGAACCGGATGAAGACCAGTTTCATCGCGATGATGCTCATCGTGATGACCGCAGCTCTCTTCTATGTGATGGTAGTTTAGATGATCGATATCGACTTGTAATGTGAAGACAAACTTGCTACTCGCGGTCTCGAGACTTGTAATGTTCTAACTTTGTTCGGTCTTTTGAATTCAGAGACTAGCTAATATGATGAATTGTATTCGGAGACTAATCTTCTATTGTATTCGATGAATCTGCTGTTTATATGTTTTGCTGTCTATATTCTGTGCAGTAATATATTTTGTAATCTGTGCAAATATCAGAAAAGAAAAAAAAAATTCCTAATATTCATACTAGTGGCGCACCATACAGCACATTAGTGGCGCACTGCTATAAAAAATACTAGTGGCGCATTATCTGTTAGTGCGCCATTAGTAACCCAGAGCACAAGGTAAATATGGCCCCCTGGGAGGCATACTAATGGCGCACCGTGTGACTTACAAATGGCGCACTGCCTGGTGCGCTATTATAGTCTGGTATACTAATGGCGCACCAGGGATGCGCCATTAGTATATGTTACTAGTGGCGTGATGATAGTGGCGCACCTGTAGTGCGCCATTAATGGCCAAAACAGGTGCGCCACTAATAAGCCTTTTCCTAGTAGTGTGCTGACATGTGTCTTCGCCAGGACCATCTGGCGGACCCTATGCATGATCATCGCCAAGCCAGAATGGATGCCGACACCGCATGTTAATCTAGCTGATTGGTGCGAAAGCAAGCCCAAAGAGCTCAGGGCTTTCGCCACGCTAACGCTTTGGGAAATTTGGAAGCATCGAAACTCCATAATCTTTGAGGGTGTCACCCCCCTCGCTTGACACCATCATCAGGAAAATTGCAGATGAAGGAACGGCTTGGCATCGGGTAGGACGGATCAAGGGCGACTGGGACAGGATAGCGGCGGAGCTCTACCGGTGGGCGAGACGTGAGTAATACCATGTACACATTTAGAGTGGACTAGTGAGTTGTTTAGCTTACGGTGTGGCGTTGGTTGATGTACTAGTTTTTTTTCTTGTATCATCAACTGTGGACCTGGGTCTGTACCCACCCCTTCTCTATAATATAATACGTAAATTCGTGCGTATTCGAGATAGAAAAGTGATGGGTAAAACTGACGCACATGGGCAGCCCCTCGTACAGACGAGCCACGCACCCATCGCTCCTGCGATAACGAGCAAAAGCCATCACGAATCTTTGCAGACCTTCATTCCGGGAGAGTAATCCTATTGTATGGACCTTTGTCGGTCTGAAGATCTAAAGGCTGTTATTGTTCCCTCTTTTAATTTACGAAAATGGGTTTCCCTTCTTTATATTATAATAAAGCAACGACCACAATACAGGCAAACGGTAGCAAGGTTCCGACAAGCAGGCTACAACATACAAATAGAGAGAAGTACGGAATACAAATGTCTTGCTGGGGGATCAGCACAACAAGCCCCAAAAAGCATAATATGGAATCTAATCTGGCTCCGGAGGAGGCGGCGGAAGAGGCGGTGGCAACGGCGGCACGAGACGAGACGCGAGGGAGCGGAGCGCGGCGATCATCCTGTCAATGAAGGTGCGGTCTTGTCACTTGCTAAGCGGCCTCCAGAGCTGTAGAAACCCACATAGTTTGTAAACGGCGTCAGTCACACGCGGTGGGATAATATGTTCAATCACCAGTTTATTACGGACATTTCATAATGTCCACAATAGCGCCCTCACCAACGCCCATAAGGAGGGGCGCTCAGTTGTAGGAAATGTGAGCACCTCCATAAACATATCCGGAAGGTTGTCATGGCACCAACCGCCACCCACCGTCTCCCGAAGGCAGCTCCCCAAAAATCTCGTCGAGGGCACCTAAAGAAGATATGGTTCGAGTCCTCATGGACCGAACAGAGGGGGCATAGTCCGTCGGACGGGCCGTTGCGCTTAAGCACCTCCGCGCCGGAGGGTAGGCGACCCCTTACTAATTGCCACATGAAGATCCTAATCTCCAAGGGAAGCTCACTAGTAGAAAAAGGCCCATTTGTCCCGGTTCCAGAGGCCCATTTGTCCCGGTTCTGGAACCGGGACTAAAGGTTCGGGACTAAAGCCCAATACCTTTAGTCCCGGTTCGCCTACGAACCGGGACAGATGGGGCTCCACGTGGTCGCTGCGGCTTGCCCAGGCAGGAGGGCCTTTTGTCCCGGTTGGTAGCACCAACCGGGACCAAAAAGCATCCACGCGTCAGCAGTTCAGCGGCTGGGGTTTTTGTTTTTTTTTGAAAGGGGGGGGGGGTTGAGGGTTTTGTAGGGTTAGTTTAGGGGTTTCATATATTGTGTTAGCTAGCTAATAGAGAGAAGTGACCTCTTTTATCTCCGTGCTTGGTCGACGCTACATACTATAAGTATAGAGAGAACTTGCGACACGCTAGCTAGTAAGGAAATGAAGGAAACCATTAAGTATACAAGATCGTCATGAACATATATATACAGAGAGAAGTGATCGACCTCCTCCTTCTCCGAGAGATTGGTCGAACAACAAGTTTTCGTATATCTATCCGACGCTACTAGCTACATATATACAATATAAGATCTCTTACAATCCCTAACATATGATGTCAAGATCCACATGGTATTCTCCGGCTTTATTGATGACGTGGTCAAGAAAGAATCGCGCCAATTCCTCTTGAATTGCTATTATGCGATCTTGTGGTAGGAGTTCATCCCGCATCTGCCACATCTAATTTGAAGAAGGGGGTCAATACATATATATGAATGAAACTCAACACAAATGATGGTAATAAAATAAAATTGTGAATATTATTGCTTACACACTTCATATTGTTTTTTAGAGTAGCCCTGCTCATAGGTCGTGTGGCGGATGAACTCGCAAACGTAGTATCCACAAAAATCATTCTCGCCTTCCTGCCACAACCACTTTACAAGAAATAGAGGTCAATCAAACTGATAAGCAAGCATGCTAAATGGTATTGATGAAACTAGCTAGAATCAATGGGAGATGCGCGGAACTACCTAGTAGTACTTACTTTCGGGTGTGTAAATCGGAGCTTCCCCGGCAGTCCCGGAGCCTCTGCGGTGAACTCTTTCCAGACCCTGCCAAACAAAGAAAACAATTACTTGATATCAGGAAATGAACAAAGTTGCCGATATGGTGCGATAACGATCGATTGAACTTACTTCTCGAGCATTTTAGTCATGGCCGCATACTCCTTGGGATCTTTTCGTCTCGAGTCTAAGATGGTTACTAGTCCCTGCTCAAGCTTAATCTCTAGGAGAATAAAGTGGAAGCTGCGCACGCATGCATAACTCATCGATTACATTACTATAACCTCGAGTAATAAGGGAAACCGAATATGCACAAGACAGTAACACTCACTTGAAGTTGTAAGGAAAGAGTATTTTATCTTAGTTTTGATTTCAAAGCAACGATTGTAGCAAGTTGGCCTCGGTTTCTTTGGCAATATATTTAACCGTCCATTCATCTATGAGATTTGTGTTAATGAACCCAATATCATAGATTTGTGCTTTTCTGCATTTGACGATCTTCAATCTGCATAATATAGTGAGGATAATTATATATACATGCAATGAAAGAGCTGAGCTATATATAGAGACTTAATTACAGAAGTAGTACTTACAGACAGTAGCAAGTGATGATTATTTTATCGAGGGCCTTTTGATTGAAAAACTGGAAAAACTCCTCAAATGGAACAGACAACAGATCAATTCCAACGAGGTCGTGCTCCTCTTTAACTCTCAGCATCAAAGTATCCTTCCCAGACTCGCTGCAGGTGTCCATGTACCACTCATGGAATCTTTGCATCATCGTTGTTAGAGGAGGATGACCAGGTTTGACGAGAGGCTTCCCGTGCCGGTATTTGTGTTCGTCCACCTCCATTATATCAAAATGTGCATCGTCGGGCAGGTAATCTGCAGGATTGGTACCGGGCACCATCCCCGGATGATTAGCGACGATATCGCTAGACACCTTGAGCGGGGGGCGCGATTGGTTTGCTTGTTCGCCGAGCTGGGGAATTTTTTTCCCACTTCTTCGTTCTGCTAAGCTTCAATCACTGCAAGTACTTCCCGACCGCTCCGCTTCCTGATATGTCCTTTCAATAATGCGCTCATAGTTGGTTCGCGGCGGAGACGGTGGTGGTCGCTTCAGGGCATCGAGAGTGCGCTTCGCTTTCACCGGATCTATCTTCTCCTCCAGAGGTGGAGGTTTCTTTGCAAAAAAGTCCCTCACTTGGGCACGATAGATGTCCTTGTTTTCCTTGTCGGTCCTCTCATATGGTAACTTTTCCAGAGGCTTGAGAGATGGACCATATCTGAATTGCCTCCTGCCTCTGCTTGTACTGCTAGCCGCCGGAGCGGCGGCGTCTCTCTTTCGCCGTTGCTTACGAGGCGGAGAAGGAGGCGGAGTGCTCCGACGCGCTGGAAGAGCCGGAGCGGCGGCGACTGTCTTCCGCCATTGCTGACGAGGCGGAGGAGGAGGCAGACTGTTCGGACGCGCCAGAGGAGGCGGAGTGGCCTCACGCACCGGAGCAGCCGGAGAAGGAGGCAGAGTGCCCTGATCACTCGCCGGAGGAGGAGGAGGAGGCGGAGGCGTCCAGTTCGGAAGCTTGATGTGTTCCTTCCGCCATAGACATGGAGTCTTCAGAGCAAGACCCAGCTGAGTATCCCCTTCACCTGTAGGGTGGTCAAGCTCGAGCTCCTCAAATACCTTCTGTTACTTCATCCACCATCACAACAGCATAGCCTTGTGGAATCGGACGGCAGTGAAAAGTTGCATCGGGTTCAGGAGGTGCAACAGATCCGACAGCCGCCTTGACTTTGAGGTGCTGCCATTGCGTCATAAGCTGGCAATGCTGAGCCTCCGTGATAGCATCCATGGGGTAGCTAGGAGCCGTGAAGTTAGGCTGCTGAACGAGCTCGGTGGAAGCCATGCTGCTTCTCCGCTGAGATGGCGGGGTAGCTTCTGGGGTAGCTCCGGCACCTCGCTGGCTCTCAACTTGTTCCTCTAGCTTTTGTACCCTTGCATTCAGCTTCTGCAGTTTGCTCTGCTCCAGTTTCCTCTTCCTCTCCCGAGTTTCGTAACCGCCTACGCCGGGAAACCCAACCTTCCACGCAACGGAGCCTGGCGTGCCTCGTGTTCCTCCAGGGTGCTCAGGATTCCCGAGGGCCTCGGTCAGCTCGTCATTCTCTCTGTCGGGAATGAACGTCCCTTGTTGCGCTGCGGCGATACACTTCTGAAGCTTCTTGACGGGTATTGCAAGTTGCTCGTCCGTCCAAACGCACTTCCCTGTTTCAGGGTCCAAGGTTCCCCCAACCCCGAAGAACAAAGTCCTTGAACGGTCTGGCCAGTTCAATGTCTCTGGTTCGACCCCTTTAGCAAGCAGGTCATTCTCAGCTTTGTCCCATAGCGGCCGGGCTTTGAGGTAGCCACCTGACCCCGTGCGATGGTGAAACTTCTTCTTTGCAGCATTTATCTTATTTGTCTCTGACATCTTCTTACTCTTGTCCGATGTCTTGTAGGCCACAAATGCGGGCCAGTGATCTCTTATCTTCTCAAATTGGCCGGTGAATTCTGGAGTCTTCCCTTTGTCGACAAACGTTGATTTCAACTCATTCTTCCACCTCCTTAATAGATCTGCCATCTTCTTAAGAGCACACACCTTGACCAATGGCTCTATAACTGGCTTATCAGGATCCTCCTCTAGCGGTAGGGTGAAATTTGCCTTCAGCGAGGTCCAAAGATCATCTTTCTGTCTATCGGTGATATAAGAAACTTGAGGGTCTTCGTTCTTAGGCTCATTCCATAGCTGGATGCTGATCGGGATGCTGTCCATAACAATAGCTCCGCACTGAGCAGAAAATGCATCCTTGGTCCGCCTCGATTCAATCGGCTGGCCATCGTTTGCGATTGTTGTGATCGTGAACCTTTCATCCTGACGCAACCTTTTCTTCGGGCCTCATCTCGTTACCGAAGTTTGGCTCGATCTGGAGGGCTTTAAAAGAAGAAAGAAGAGTTAATATATGTACATACCAAAACAATTAATGCATCAATTAGCTAGTCAGCACAGGCTTAATTAATATATATACCTCGCCGGACTTTGCAACAGCTCCCTCCTCCGTTCGATCACCGGAGCCATCATCATGTTCTCCTTCTTCCTCCGGCATTCGGTCACCGGAGCCATCATGATCATGTCCTTCCTCCTCCATTGTTTGATCACCGGAGCCTTCACCCTCTCCTTCCAGACAATCGGTGTCGTTGAGATACGACAAGACATCACCTCCGCCGAGGATGATGTCCCCCAACAACTCTTCTGTTTCCAAGTCTCTTTGTTGATCCATAGTTTCTGCAAATAATACAACATGGCAATTAATATACAAGCATGAGAGATGGATATATTAGTGGCAAACATAGACCTAGATAGCTAATCACAACAAAGGAATATTAATTAGTGGCCTCGACGCTTCTACGGTTTGGGGTGGCCTCGACAACGCTTCTAGGGTTTGGGTGGCCTCGACAACGCTCTTTTAACTTGGTAAATTTGGGTGGCCTCGACGCTTCTAGGGTTTGGGGTGGCCTCGGCAACGCTTCTAGGGTTTGGGGTGGCCTCGACGCTTCTAGGGTTTGGTCGGGCGAGAGGGGGTTGATCGACGTCCCCCCTCATGTTGAAGAGTTACCGGAGTTCTCTCTTGAATGTCTGATGTCCGGACCGCCTCTCTCATGAATGTCAAACAAGGGATTTAACAAAATGGCGCCATTCTGGATGTGCAGAAAATGGTCCATATTTTTCCTGATCTCATCTACCCTTCTATATGTCACGTTGTCAGTGTCAAAGGATTCAAGAAAAACATGGCTTTATCATTAGCCGGAAGTAACATGCGCATAATGGTACGAAGCTCTCCAAAATTGTTTTGGAACGGAGTCCCGGATAGGATAATTAGTTTTTTGGTATGAAGTTCAGCAAGAGCCTTCAGAATATCACTATTTGGAAGGCCTTTGCTGAAATTCGTACCAAAAAGCGAATTATTCTATCCGGAACTCCGTTCCAAAACAACTTTGAAGAGCTTCGTAGCATCATACGCCTGTTACTTCCGGCTAATTATGAAGCCATGGATTTCTTCAATACTTTGACAGACAACGTGACATATAGAAGAATATATATATAGATGAGATCAGAAAAAAATTGGATCAACTTGTGCACATCCATAATGGGGGCATTCTTGATAAATCTATATATGTCAAAATTCAAACTTTGACATATGATCAAACTTTGACATATGATCAAATGTTGCATATGTCAAAATTCAAACTTTGACATATGATCAAACTTTGATATATGATCAAATGTTGCATATGTCAAAATTGAAACTTTGACATATGATCAAACTTTGATATATGTCCACCGCGATATAAAATGATACATAGACTTGTTCGAGCGAGAGGGGGTTGATCGACGTCCCCCCACATGTCGAAGTTACCGGAGTTATCTTCTAGTGGTTTGGGTGGCCTCGAGAGTTTGTAGGGTAGGGGCAGGAGGGGGTAGGAGATCGACAACACTTTTTTTCTAGGGTTTGGGTGGCCTCGAGAGTTGGTCGCCCAGTATATCGAGAGCGGGGTGAACATTTTACCTTAGTAACTTAGAAAAAAAATGTTATCGGGGAGGGGGTATATCGACCCCCCCCCTCATGTCGAAGTTATCGAGGAGGGGCTATATCGACAACAACATACATATAGCCACATACATATAAAAAAAATTCTATTAACATCCGTACATACATATAGCCACATACATATATATGGCTATGAAAAAAAATCATCATATAAAAAAAATGTTATCGGGGAGGGGGTATATCGACCCCCCCCCCCCTCATGTCGAAGTTATCGGGGAGGGGCTATATCGACAACGACATATACATATAGCCACATACATATAAAAAAATCTATGAACATCCATATATACATACATATAACCACATACATATATATGGCTATGAAATATGCTATGAAAAAAATTTCATCATATAAAAAAAATGCTATGAACAAAACAATTAATACATATATGAACAAAACAATTTTATGAACATCCATACATACATAGCCACATACATATATATATATACATTATATATGAACAAAACAATTTTCATCATATAAAAAATATCAACATATATTAAAAAAACAGAGCCGGGGCGCGCGCGGCCGGGCGCGCTCGGGGGCGGGGCAGCAGGCCGGCGGAGGCAGGGGCGCGGGGTCGGGGACGACGACGGCGACCACGACGGCGACGACGTTGGCGGGCCGGGGCACAGGGGCGCGCGCGGCCGGGCGAGGGCGCGTCGGCGAGGGTGCATCGGCGAGGGCGTCGGCGAGGGCTCGGGGAGGAGAGCGCGTCGGCGAGGGCGAGGGCGCGGTCCGCCAGCCTGGCGGCGTCGTGCTGTTCGGCACGGCGTCGGGGGGAAAGATGAACTGGGATTGAAAATTTCTAAGTGCTACCTTATATAGCCAGAGCATTGGTTCCGGTTCGTGGCACCAACCGGGACCAATGCCCCCCTTTAGTCCCGGTCGGTTCCACGAACCGGGACCAAAGGTCTCTTTTCAGCATCCCAAAGGGCGGGAAGCAGAGGCCTTTGGTCCCGGTTGGTGGCACCAACCGGGACTAAAAAGGGGCATTGGTCCCAGTTGGTTCCACGAACCAGTACAAATGCACCCATTTCGTCCCGGTTGGTGCTACCAACCGGGACCAAAGGCCTTGTGCTGGCGTGGTGCAGTGGGATGTTTAGTCCCACCTCACTAGCTGAGAGAGCTCGAGAGTGGTTTATAAGCGCTGTTGCGCCCACCCTCTCGAGCTCCTCTCAACTGCAGGCTTTTGAGCCTAATCTGTTACTCCTTGCCTGTGGGCCTATTAGGCCTGCTGCAGGCCTGAATCCTGGCCCAACAAACTGGTTGGGTTTCTAGTCGTATTCAGGCCGTGGTGGCCCAGTAGGTGGCATTTTTTTAATTTTTTCCAGTTTTTTTTGTTTTCTTTTTTGCTTTATTTTTTTTGTTTCTACTTACAGCTAAATACTTACTATTTTTCAGTGATTCTTTTTGCTTTTAGGTAATAAAAATTATAAACTTTCTGTTAGTGCCATTAGTTTTCTAATTTGAATAGTTTAAATTTGAATTCTTTTAAATTTGTGTGAATCACTAGTTTGTGAATAACTTTACTATAAAAATAGATTTTTGAGTGATTATTTTTCCTGCTATTTAGTATTACTGTGTTTTATCATTATATTAAATTTGGTAATTTTTAGGTTATTTTAAATGACTGTTTTAATCAAGAACATATTTTGTTATTTTTGTAGTTTGCTATTAAAGTTTCTAACAAAAAATTTCTTTATGAAAATTCTTTTTGCCATTAATGTTTTGAACAGAAAATACTTTGATAATTTTAGTTGCATAAATTTTATATAATTTTAGTTTAAAAAATACTAGATGTTTATAAAAGCTTTTTAGTTGATTCCTTTTGCTATTAGAGTTTTATAAAAGCTTTTTAGTTGATTCTTTTTGCTATTGAAGAATATTATAGTTTTCTTTTAGTTGATCGTAACAAAATATTTTAATTGATTATTTTAAGTTCATTCTTTTTGCGCTAAATGACCCTGAAATTGAAAAGCACTACAAATGAACTCTGAAAAGGTTGAAAGTTGGCATGGTATCTTCATTTCACTCACATAGCATGTGCTAAAAAGTTGAGAGGGTTACGGCAAAAACTGGATGAACTTCGTGTACAAAACGGGCAATCTCTTTCGAAGTATCAGGGTTTCGAACGAAAACTCATCTGTTACAAAGGGATTTCATTTTTTTGAACTAATTTGAACTCCAGACTTTTTGTGTGTTCAAAATGCACCATTCAAAGCCACATCATCAATTTTCAGCCCTTTCTGACTTCATTTGTTATTTTTCATGCATTTACTGATTTTTTTGAGCTATATGACCCTGAAATTGAAAAGCACTACAAATGAACTATGAAAAGGTTGAAAGTTGGCATGGTATCATCATTTCACCACATAGCATGTGCTAAAAAGTTGAGAGGGTTACGACAAAAACTGGATGCACTTCGTGTACAAAACAGACAATCTCTTTCGAAGTATCAGGGTTTCATGCAAAGGTTCTTTGTCACGTGCATCACGTCGATTGAAGAGCGGACCTCTAGGTCTTTCCAGTAGGGTAGGTCCCAAAATATAGATTTCTTCTTCCACATGGGTGCGCGTCCCTCAGTGTCATTCGGAACAGATAGTCCGCCGGGACCCTTTCCAAAGATTACGTGTAAATCATTGACCATAGCAAGTACGTGATCACTGGTACGCATGGCGGGCTTCTTTCGGTGATCTGCCTCGCATTTGAAATGCTTGCCTTTCTTTCGATATTGATGGTTGGTTGGAAGAAATCGACGATGCCCCAGGTACACATTCTTCCTGCATTTGTCCAGGTATATACTTTTGGTGTCAGCTAAACAGTGCATGCATGCGTGGTATCCCTTGTTTGTCTGTCCTGAAAGGTTACTGAGAGCAGGCCAATCATTGATGGTTACAAACAGCAACGCATGCATGTCAAATTCCTCCTGTCTGTGCTCATCCCACACACGTACACCGTTTCCATTCCATAGCTGTAAAAGTTCTTCAACTAATGGCCTTAGGTACACATCAATGTCGTTGTCGGGTTGCTTAGGGCCTTGGATGAGTAATGGCATCGTAATGAACTTCCGCTTCATGCACAGCCAAGGAGGAAGGTTATAGATACATAGAGTCACGGGCCAGGTGCTGTGATTGCTGCTCTGCTCCCCAAAAGGATTAATGCCATCCGCGCTTAAACCAAACCATACGTTCCTTGCGTCACCTGCAAACTCCTCGCAGTACTTTCTCTCGATTTTTCTCCACTACGACCCGTCAGCGGGTGCTCTCAACTTCCCGTCTTTCTTACGGTCCTCTCTGTGCCATCGCATCAATTTGGCATGCTCTTTGTTTCTGAACAGACGTTTCAACCGTGGTATTATAGGAGCATACCACATCACCTTTGCATGAACCCTCTTCCGGGGGGGCTCGCCGTCAACATCACCAAGGTCATCTCGTCTGATCTTATACCGCAATGCACTGCATACCGGGCATGCGTTCAAATCCTCGTACGCACCACGGTACAGGATGCAGTCATTAGGGCATGCATGTATCTTCTGCACCTCCAATCCTAGAGGGCATACGACCTTCTTTGCTGTGTACGTACTATCGGGCAATTCGTTATCCTTTGGAAGCTTCTTCTTAAATATTTTCAGTAGCTTCTCAAATCCTTTGTCAGGCACAGCATTCTTTGCCTTCCACTGCAGCAATTCCAGTATGGTACCGAGCTTTGTGTTGCCATCTTCGCAATTGGGGTACAACCCTTTTTGGTGATCCTCTAACATGCGATCGAACTTCAGCTTCTCCTTTTCACTTTTGCACTGTCTCTTTGCATCAACAATGACCTGGCGGAGATCATCATCGGGCACATCGTCTGGTTCCTCTTGATCTTCAGCTTCCCCCGTTGCAACATCACCGTATTCAGGGGGCACATAGTTTTCATCATCCTCTTCTTCTTCGCTGTCTTTCATCATAACCCCTTTTTCTCCGTGCTTGGTCCAAACATTATAGTGTGGCATGAAACCCTTATAAAGCAGGTGGGTGTGAAGGATTTTCCGGTCAGAGTAAGACTTCGTATTACCACATATAGGGCATGGACAACACATAAAACCATTCTGCTTGTTTGCCTCAGCCACTTCGAGAAAATTATGCACGCCCTTAATGTACTCGGAGGTGCGTCTATCACCGTACATCCATTGCCGGTTCATCTGCGTGCATTATATATAATTAAGTGTGTCAAAAACCATTACAGAACATCATGAATAGATAAGTGACCAAATTAATAGAAGTTCATCATCACATTAAAACCAAAGTACATACATAGTTCTCATTGAACAACATATAACTCTCCAGAGCATCTAATTAAACCATACATTGAAACTATGTAAAACATTTCAATGCAACAACAAATGCGATCATAATCGAAACCAAGGTAACAATTGATCCAACGGCATAATGATAGCAAGCCTTGGTATGAATGGCATATTTTCTATACTTTCTAATCTTGAAGCGCATTGCATCCATCTTGATCTTGTGATCATCGACGACATCCGCAACATGCAACTCCAATATCATCTTCTCCTCCTCAATTTTTTTCAATTTTTCCTTCAAGTAATTGTTTTCTTCTGCAACTAAATTTAACCTCTCGACAATAGGGTCGGTTGGAATTTCCGGTTCACACACCTCCTAGATAAAAAATCTATGTCACGTTAGTCGGCATAATTGTCATAAAAAATAAATGAACCAAATAGTTATAAAATATAATATATACCACATCTGAATCATAGACAGGACGAGGGCCGACGGGGGCGGATACCAAAACCATCGCACTATATAATAACAAACAATAATAAAAGTAAGAAAATTATACAAGTATCTATCTAAATCATACAAGTAAGAATTTTTCTCTTTTAGAAAGAAGATAAGAACAAGAGGCTCACCACGGTGGTGCCGGCGACGAGATTGGCGCGGGCGATCGATGGCGGTGAAGACGGGGACGGGACGTGACGGACCACTAAACCTAGACAAATCTTGACGAAAATGGAGCTTGGAGAGAAGAAAGCTTAAGTAGTGTGGCTCGGGCATTTCATCGAACACCTCATGTGCATAGGAGGTGAGCTAGAGCACCACAAAGCCCTCCCCTAGCCGGCCAGGAAAAACAGAGCAGTGGAGTGCTCTGCTTGCGGGCGAGGGGGTATATATAGGCACCTCATTGGTTCCGGTTGGTGGCTTGAACCGGGACTAAAGGACCTCCTTTGGTCCCGGTTCCAGCCATGAACCGGGACCAATGGATGTGGGCCAGGAGCGAGGCCCATTGGTCCCGTTTCGTGTCCGGAACCGGGACCAAAGGGTCCAGACGAACCGGGACCAATGCCCCACGAGGCCCGGCCGGGCCCCTGGGCACACGAACCGGGATGTATGCCCCCATGGGTCCCAGTTCATCACTGAACCGGGACTAATGGGCTGGCCAGGCCTGGACCAAAGCCCTGTTTTCTACTAGTGGCTTAATCTCCCAAAGGAGGTTAAGCTCTATTGGGTCAGGGGTGGGCATGATGACCCGATAGAGAGATCTAGCGGAGAATCGTCCTGACGGCTCGAGGTCCCACAGCGGCAAATCTGGCCCTAGCGATGGGGGTGTGAAGAGCCACGCAGGCGATAAGGTCATCCCAGAGGTCCCGTTCTATGGGACCGAAGGTACGCCTGAATGCGATGCCGCCTAGGTCATGTAGAGTGGCGGCGACAGTGAGGTTTGGATTCACACATATGTTCAACAGTGGTTGAAACCGGATGGCGAAAGGTTGAGGACCAGACCATCGATCTAACCAAAAAAGGGTGGAGGTCCCAGCACCAACCGAGATGGAAGAACCGATGCAGAGGACCGACAATGGCTGAATAATTGTTTGCCAGAACTGGGAGCCTCCAGATTTCTCTGCAAATGCTAAGCCCTAGCCACGCAAGTATTTTGCGTTGATGATATCCAACCAGAGCCCGCCCTCCCCCGAGGCGATCCTCCATAGCCACTTGGACAGGAGAGCAATGTTCATCTGTTTGGATGAGATGATGCCCAGCCCCCCTTGGTCCTTAGGTTTGCAGATCTCCGCCCATTTCACCATGTGGTAATTCTGCTTATCATCTTTTTCAGCCCAGAAGAAACTGGACTGGTACTTTGCTATATCTTGATGAGGGATTCGTTCAAACTATAGAATCCCATGAGGTACATAATGCTACTTCTTGAGCTTGTGTTGGTTTTTCCCTTGAAGAGGAAAGGGTGATGCAGCAAAGTAGAGATAAGTATTTCCCTCAGTTAGAGAACTAAGGTATCAATCCAGCAGGAGACAATGCACAAATCACAAATACCTGCACAAACAATCAAACAACTTGCACCCAACGCGATAAAGGGGTTGTCAATCCCTTCACGGTCACTTGCAAAAGTGAGATCTGATAGAGATAGATAAAACTAAACAAAAGATAAAGTAAATATTTTTGGGTTTTTGGTTTATAGATCGAAAAGTAAAAGATTGCAAAATAGTAGATCGGAAACTTATATGATGGAAAATAGACCCGGGGGCCATAGATTTCACTAGAGGCTTCTCTCAAGATAGCAAATAATACGGTGGGTGAAAAAATTACTGTCGAGCAATTGATAGAAAAGCGCAAAGTTATGACGATATCTAAGGCAATGATTATGAAATATAGGCATCACATCCGTGCCAAGTAGACCGACTCCTGCCTGCATCTACTACTATTACTCCACACATCGATTGACTCTTGCCTGCATCTAGAGTATTAAGTTCATGAAGAACAGAGTAACGCATTAAGTAAGATGACATGATGTAGAGGAATAAACTCAAGCAATATGATGTAAACCCCATCTTTTTATCCTTCATGAAGTCACTGGGAGAGGACACCGCAAGATTGAACCCAAAGCTAAGCACTTCTCCTATTGCAAGAAAAACCAATCTAGTTGGCCAAACTAAACCGATAGTTCGAAGAGAATTACAAAGATATCAAATCATGCATAAAAGAATTCAGAGAAGATTCAAATAATATTCATAGATAAGTTGATCATAAATCCACAATTCATCGGATCTTGATAAACACACCGCAAAAGAAGATTACATGAGATAGATCTCCAAGAACATCGAGGAGAACATGGTATTGAGAATCAAAGAGAGATAAGAAGCCATCTAGCTACTAGCTATGGACCCGTAGGTTTGAGGTAAACTACTCATGCTTCATCGGAAGGGCAATAGAGTTGATGTAGAAGCCCTCCGTGATCGAATCCCCCTCCGGCAGGATGCCGAAAAAGGCCCCAAGATGGGATCTCACGGTAACAGAAGGTTGCGGTGGTGGAAAAGTGTTTTCGTGGATGCTTCTGGTGGTTTGGGAATATATGTGAATATATAGCAAGCAGAATTAGGTTAGGGGAGTCACGAGGGGCCCACAAGGCAGGGGCATGCCCTACCCCCTGGGCGCGCCCTCCACCCTTGTGGCCGCCTTGTGGCTCTTCTGACTTGCACTCCAAGTCTCCTGGGTGTCTTCTTGTCCAAGAAAAATCATCGCGAAGGTTTTATTCCGTTTGGTATTCCTTTTCTGCGAAGCTCAAAAACAAGGAAAAAACAGAAACTAGCACTGGGCTCTAGGTTAATAAGTTAGTCCCAAAAATAATATAAAATAGCATATTAATGCATATAAAACATCCAAAACAGATAATATAAACAGCATGGAACAATAAAAAATTATAGATACGTTGGAGACGTATCACATAAGCAAGCTGATCATCGAAGAGTTTATGAGGATGACCCGAGCTGCCTTGGAGAGCCATCTCCCTTGCCATGGCTCCACCCGATATTGGACCTTGGACACCGTCGGTCGAAGGTCTTTTCCTAATATACGGGTTTCACTAATGGTCATACCCAGGTAAGTCATCGGGAAGGAACCTAACCGGCAGTTAAGCCAGTTGGCAATTTTGCCGCTTCTCCTCCTCGGGGTAGCCCAAGACTATCACCTCACTCTTGTTGAAGTTGATCGTTAGACCGGACATCTCCTGGAAGGATAACAACAAGAACTTGAGGTGTTGGATGTCTGCATCTGATCCTTCTACCATCAAGATCATGTCATCCGCGTATTGGAGGTGAGTGAGGCCCCCTCCCGCGAGCAGGTGAGGGCAAATATCCTTAATATGTCCTGCCCATTTGGCCAAGTCTAGGATTGCCGCGAGGGCATCAACTACTAAGTTGAATAGGAAGGGGGATAGCAGGTCCCCTTGGCGCACCCCTTGCGCCGTTTGGAAGAAGGGGCCTACCTCCCCATTGATGTTAACGGTCGAGCGGACGCTCATCACAAGCTGCATGACCCGCATTATCCAGTGGGGGTCAAAACCCTTCCTATCTAACATCTCCAGAAGGAAGGACCAATGGACCGTGTCATAGGCCTTATGGAAGTCAATGTTGAAGAAGACCACTTTAAGATGCTTCTTTTTGACTTCATGAAGAACTTCATGGAGTACCAGGATCCCATCGAGGATATACCGACCCTTAATGAACGCGGACTGGTTCGTGTGGGTAATCTGGGAGGCTAGAAGGGCCGCCCAAATTGGCGTACCCTTTAGCAAGAATCTGAAATATCACATTGATCATTGTGATAGCACGGAATTGTCGGATATCCGACGCCCCCGGCACCTTAGGGATCAGAGAGATAATGTCGTAGTTCAACCGGGGCAAACCTTGGATTTAGCCCCCTCTTTTAATTAATGAGGTGAGGCAAACCTTGCGCCTCCGTTTCAAAAAAGGAAAAAGAAACCTAATTAACCGAAGGCTGGGTTGTTAGGGAAAAAAACCTAAGGCTGAGCAGATCCAAGATGTCCCGCGCGGTAGTGAGTAGGGCTAAATCCAAGGTAGTGACGGTATGTGTTATCCTAACCTACTTTTAGTTAGACCCGTAAACATAGAACAAAGAGGTGTCTAAGAAATGTAGCTCATCGTCGGGTGGGGAATCCCATGCTCACGCAAGAACAAGAGAGAGATCACTTTCGATCGACGATTGAACTAAACAGCTGGCACTAGTCTATCTACTTTCAGAAAAAGAAAAAGAAACGATTGACACTGAATTCTCAAGAGGATAGCACGAACTCAAAGCATGGATCGATGAAGGATTTCTTTTCCTCCTCACTAGGGTATCTCTAGTTATGTGAAATACAACTAGCATGCGGAAGGCACGGCGGCATGGCGCGCCCCAACTTAGCCCGTCATTAGCAACTTGTTGTTTCTCATATTTGTTATTGACAGTTTATCATGTTTTGGTAAGTGAAGTAAGAATAATATAGTAAGTAATATGGATCATCTAGTTGATTATAGGACTTGGTTGCAATTGCATGCAGGATAAATAAAGTACAATGAAGTGCTGATTTAAGAGAGTAATATTGTGTAGCTACATGGTGTAGCAGCGAGGCAATATATATTCATAAAAAATACAACATTAGCTCATTCGGCAAATAGGCCTTTATTTCACATCATTGATATTTTTAGAGCTCCTCGGATGTTATTTGTGGGCTATCTGCTTCTTTTCTTTTCAAACGGAGGATCTAAAAAAAATCATGCTAGTACCATCTAAAGATCTCTTTCACAACATAGCATATGTATAGTAATGACACGTACTCCTGAAGAGGTGAGAGCTAGCTCCAGGCTAGCTGCATCACGTTGCAGTCATCCGTATGTGGATATGGAAGTGTGCACTCCAAATGTCCAATAGTGTGAGTGTGCAACAGATTGTTAACTGATTGATCCGTCGGCGAGTACTATCACAAACTATCTAGCTACAACTCAACACTTAACAAAACAGTGGCATATGCTACATTGACATTTCATTGAACAGTTCAGCGACATATAGCAGTGAGAAGAAAATCACAAGTCAAGAACTTATGTTTGTTGATGGTAAAAGAGTGCAATTAGTGTGATTTGTTATCGAGAAAATGAGGAACATGCAGATTTGTTGAGAAAGAAAGAGGAGCAAAATAAACCATGTTGCTATATGAACAAATTAGAAAGGGCATGATTGGTTCTCTTATTCTCAACAGAGCGGTTGCATAATTGAATTGCCCACAATGAACATGAGCAAAGTAAAATTGGTCTTGTTCTTCCAGTGGTCCATACTTACCGTCAAGGCCGAAAAAAATGATATTGTGAAAAATATAAATGGAAACCAAATCATGAATGCGTGTATAGGTCATAGAACGAAATAATTATTTGTTCTCTCTTAAAATGGTGCTCCATCCATTATAATTTTTTAAGTAAAAAATAATTTGGGCTGACCTAAATCATGGAAACATCTTAAAAGTACAGCTGTTCCTGATATAGCAAAATAGAAAGGAGATCAAGTAGCTACCCGGGCATAGAAGTTTGGCCTGAAATCTGAACAATCCGCACATAAATACTATGGTGAAGCACATACCGTAATTGACGGAAAAAATATGACATGTGCAAATAAAAAGGAATGGGTTTCTGCTAAAGTGGATTAGTGTTATGCCGTGAAAATTAGCGCATCCTGTTTTTCCTTAGCGCGATTTGCAAATACCTGTATTTTTAACCAAAATTTTAGGTACAGACTTGACCCTATTTGTACATATAATAATGTTTTCAGAAATTTCAGAACCAGTACATTTTGGTGTCCTACAATTTCAGTATACTGCAATTTCAACCGCGGAAGGGGGGGGGGGGGGTATAATCCACGCCACGCTTTATTCTGCCCCTTGAAAACTCCTCATCAGACCATTGAACTAATCTTTGTTTTTGAACGAAGACGCTAGACGCGTCCGGCTTTAAATTAATAAAGCCACCAGGCAGCATCACAAGGTTCGAGTAACTTACACACCAACATAGTTCGGCCAATCCTCAAGGCCACACGATCATTACATAACCAAGTTCAAATGACAGAGACCCCACATGGGCGACCAAATTCCTACTGAGGCATCACGCCTTGCCACCCCAAAACACAACCGATGCCAAAAGAGTCAAGATCTAGCTCAAGCCAGGTGCCGAAGCCGCGAGATACTGCTGCTGATCCTCTCCATCGTGGCCCTCATGAGTTCAGCATCACGTTGTTTCCCCAACGGTGTCCACATGTGAAGAAAAAGATGGCATTTGAAAATTACATCAGTCGGGTGAGCAGGGAATTTTTTTGTATCGACATCTTATTCCGGATCGTCCATAGGGACCACAGCAACGCCCCTACGCATCGCCATAACACCCTAGCATTAGCCCCCTGCTGGGTTTAAAGTACTGCCAATAAATCCAATCCCGACCTAGGGTTCCAGTTCTGGTGGAACACGTCCCTGACGGCACATCATGCGAACTTAGCTAACGCACATTGGAATAACATGTGGTTCGCGTCCTCGTGGAGCTCACACACTACACATGATCCATCGGAGGGGCCATTGCGCTTGGCCACATTATCTACCGTTGGGACACGATTTCTGAACATTTGCTAGAGGAAAATCTTTATCTTGAGTGGAAGCCCGACCTTCCATAGTCCCCTAGCTATGTATAAGGAGCTTCCCTCGGACAGTTTGTTATACAAGGACTTGACCGAGAACTTATGAGACGATGTCAAGTCCCACAAGACCTCATCAGCCCCCAAGCTGAGAGGGCGGGTAGCAATCTTAGCCTGCAGCAAGTCCCAACTAGCCGCTTCTAGCATCGAGAGGGGCCGCAAGAAATGGATCGCTGGTGGCGAGGTGCGCAAGGCGTCACACCAATATGTTGATGTCCGTGGCCATGTTATATAGTTGCGGGAAGGCCTGCCAAAGAGGACTGTCCGCAAGTCATTTGTCTAACCAAAAACGCGTGGACATGTCGTTATTTACGGCAAAACGAGCCCCTACCAAGAACGCCGGGCGCACCGCCTGAATCCCGATCCAGAACGCCGAGCCCGAGGGCTTAGCGTTGAAAACGTTCCCGTTCGGGAAGTACTTTGCCCGAAACAGATCCGCCCATAGGCCCGACTCGCTATGGGCTAGTCACCACCACCATTTAGTCAGCAAGGCGACGTTCATAAGCTTGGAATTGGTAATTCCCAAGCCTCCAAATTTTTTGGGTCTACACACGGCCGCCCACTTGACCAGATGGTATTTCCGCTTTGTTCCTGCCCTTCCCAAAAGAACCTGGAACGGGGGGTGTCTAGTTTAACGTGAACCCCATCCGCCAGAAGGAACATCCCCATCGTAAATAGTGGGAGGGAGGAAAGGCTAGAGTTAGTTAGGATCAGCCTAGTTGCCGACGACATAAACCTCCCGCGCCACGGGCTAACCCTATTAGCCACTTTGCCATACAGTGGCTCCCATTCGGAGATAGAAATTTTCCGGTAGGTGATCGGGAGCCCTAGGTACTTAATCGGAATGCCCCCAAGCTTGCAATTAAGTAGGTTAGCAATCCGCATACTCTCTTGTTGGTCCATCCCCATAGTTATAACTTCGCTATTTAGGAAGTTGATTTTCAGCCCCGACAGAATCTCGAAGGTGAGGAGCAACAACTTGATAGAGGCAATACTATGGTTGTCAGGCTCGAACAACAGCATAGTACCGTCCGCGTATTGCAAATGCGTCACCCCCCCCCCCCCCGGGATGAGGTGGGGCACCAACCCTTTGATGTGCCCCGCCACTTTGGCCTTTCAAAGCATAGCCGACAGCGCATCCGCAATGAAATTGAAGATTAGCGGCGAGCTTGGGTCGCCTTGGCGGAGACCTCTCTTGTTACGGAAAAACTTGCACATCTCTCCATTGATCGTCACCACGGTCTGCCCACAACTGACTAGGTGCATGATACGGTGCACAAAGCCTGCCTCAAACCCCTTTTTGAGGAGCACCTCCTGAACGAACTCCCAGTTCACTCGGTCATAGGCTTTCTCGAAGTCGAGCTTTAGCAAAACCCCCTTCCCATTGCTACGTTTTAGCTCCTGGACTATCTCAAGAAGCGCGATCGGGCCCTCCAAAATATTGCGTCCCTTGAGAAAAGCAGTCTGGCTCTTCAGGATCACCCGTTGAGCTATGGGAGCCAGCCGGGTGGCATACGCTTTAGCACAGAGTTTAAAAGGCACATTGATAAGCGTGATCGGCCTGAACTGCTTAATGTTATCAGCGCCCTTCACTTTGGGGATAAGGCTAATGGCCCCATAGTTAAGGCGGGATAGGTCTACTTGTCCTAGCGCAAAGCCGTTAACTACAGCGTAGAAAACGTGCTTGAAACACGACCAAAACTTCTTAAAGAACTCTACGGGCCATCCGTCAGGCCTAGGGGCCGTGTCCGTCTTCATGGATGCCAGCGCCCTATCCACTTCCTCTGGTAGGAAAGACAGGGCTAGCCCATCGTTCTCTGCCTGAGATACTCGCTCGGAAGGATCCCACAAATCCTCCCTCAGGCACAGCATTTTCTCCTCGGCCGTTCCCAACAGACCAATGAAGAACTCATATATATGACTGAAGACGAATTTGACACCTTGACGAAAAAAGGGGATTTGTCAGGAGGAAATATGGCATAACATAATTTCCTCAACATATCGAAGAACTATATCAATTAACTTCTCCAACAAAAACTTTAGCCAAGGAACATTTTATACCAAAAAATAGTTTTATGTATGTCCTGCATCCATGTCGTTTCAAGAGGCCGCCTCCAACCGCAGCGCAGTGGATCGCCGGATGCGGATCTCCTCCAGGCGTCGTCTCACATTGGCGCCGGGCTGGTCGGCAACAACGTCGGCTGGGCCTGGATCTAGGTTCGCATGCCTACAGACGGCAGAGGGGGAAGATGCGTCCGGGGTGGATGTAGGAACCACTAACGATGACTCTTCTGAGCCATCTTCTGTGGTGCGACGGAGAAAGTCGGATGAAGAGCTCGCCGAAGAGTTTTGGGCGGACATCGGCTACCCGACTCCGGCGTCGAGGGTGTGGGAGCGTCCATCGTCTCGACGAGCAGGTGAGGTTTTTCATGTGTTCAGGTCGAAGACTAACGGGGTTCCGCACGCGAAGGGTTCATCAACGGCGCCGGTGGCGGACGTGCGAGGTGTCGTCGGGGTGCCGATGCAGTCTAGGGCGCTGGTCAAGCCTTGGATCGGCCCGATTCTGCCTCCTCGGTTATCTCCTCCTCGGAAGCTTGGCGACGTCATGCCGCACGCATGCCTCGGCGCTGCGGAGGCCTCGCCGCAGCCCAGATCGCCGACGGCGCCTCCTCGGGCGCATGGGCGGGGAGTCTCGTCGAGGGTCATTCGAACCCCCGATCCGGTCATCACGGCAGGGCCAGAGCCATCTCTCGGCCTGACTAATCCTGGCCGTCCACTTCGCATGGTTAATCTTTACTATTGGCTGTGGCATTTGTGGAACCGGAAAACGCAAGTGGGAAACCCTAACCTCACTAGTTCCTTCACGGCCGTCGTCCGCTCTCCGGCTATGACGCGAGGTGATGCGGCCGCGCCGACTGGCCTCAACTCCGGCCATCATGCCCGCCCAACCTCCGTCACTGCTCAGCCGCCCGACCCATCGTCGTCTGGTGGCGCTCCAGGCTTCATTCCTGGTGTATACCAGCTGGTCCAGCAGACGCAGCCCCTTGCGCTGCCGGGGACTCTAGCGCCGGCACAGCAACAAACTGCTTATCAGCCACCTGTGCACTATCAGCAAGTATACCAGATGCCTCTCCAGCAGCAGTTCATCGCAAGTCAGCAGCAGCCGTATATCTTTCAGCCGCCAGCAGGTTATGTGCAGCAACAGCAGCAGCCCGTGGTGTTTTCGTATCAGCCGTCAGGTACTCCTATGCAGCAGCTTGGTCCTCCCGCCGGCATGCAACCGGTTGCCATCAACGCCGGGCCGGCGTACAAAGCTGCCGCAGGGCCGCCAGCTATCACTCGTCCACGCAAACCGAAGGGCGGCAAGGGAGGACGCCCTAAATACCATCAGGGTGCGGCGCCTCCTACTACCAGTGTCGCCGCTCCCTTCATGTCTCCGCAAGGGCAGCAGGGGGTAGCACCTGCTCTCGTCTCTGGACCAACTCTGACAGCAGGACACAGACAGATGGTACCTATCCAGAATCAGCCACAACTACTGGCTCAATCTGCAGGGTCTGATGGTGTCGCAACGGTGCCTAAAAAGATGTGGTGCACTAAATGTCAGTCTGGAGGCCACCTTGCTGATGACTGTGAGACAGAGCAATATTGTTTCATATGTAACAAGACGAACCACCCGATGACCATGCGCTGGTGCCCTGCTCTTAAGATGCCGAAGCCGGTGGCGATGCTTTGTGGATATGGTACTGAGAACATGGCCTTCTTTCAGATGCCTGAAAACGTTTGCAGGGAGGATCTTTCTCCGCAAATTTCACCAACGGCGTTAGTCACGATCTCTGGTGGTTCTATCGCTTCCAGTATTGTGGAGGCCGAGGTTGCCAAGATTGCACAATATCAGCAACAGTGGACCTGGGAAGCTATACCACATGGTCAGAATGCTTTTCTCATGTCTTTCCCTAGCGAGGAGGTGCTTCTGAGAGTCACTGTGTTTACGGTTTTCATCAAATCGCACAATGTCACTTTGGAGTTCAAGGCCTGGAATTCCGAGGAGATACCGCACCGTTTCGAGTTAATACCTATTTGGGTGCATGTTCACGGGGTGCCCCACACGCTTCGTCACTTCTTGGGTCTTTGGGCAGTCGGCTCAGTCATTGGCGCCACTCTGGATGTGGACCTACTTTGCTTGCGTCGTAGAGGCATTGTTCGCATACAGGTGGGTGTGCTCAACCTCAACGCTTTCAAGAGGAACACAATTGGTTCCCTCTCGTCGGACGTTGTTGTTCAGAAGAAGGGATATGAGTTTCGCTACTGTCTGGAAAAGTCAGATTTCCGTGTTAATGCTGATTTCATGCCTCATGTTTGGGAGCACGATGATGACCCCGAGAGTGATAAGGGACATGACAGAGAGAACACTATGAGGGCTAATGATACAAGCAAGAGGTCCAAAGCTTCATCATCGTCTAATACTCCATCGGCTACCACAACCACGGGAGGGATGGTGCCCATGCAGATTGCCACAGCCACACATGCTCCCTGTGGGCCTTCATCGCCGGGGAAATTCATTGCTGTTGCACCACCGAACCCGCATCGGCGTACGTCTTCCAAGCCAGCTTCTCTGACTTCTCAGGGGTCTACGCCGTTGGGTGGGCTGATTACGACTCCAGCGCACTTGGCGCCGAGGAACATTTCTACTCCGGCCCAAGTTCCTGAGTCGGCTATTCGGTCGCCGCCTCCACCGACTCTCCCTGTGGTTCGGCTTCACTGTGACGAGACGTGTTCCTCACTGGAGGGGTGCGCATTTCCGGAGGGCGCCGCGGCGGACGTGCCGCCGCTTCCTTCGTCTGGACAGCAGTCACCCTCTCGACGAGGGGTGATCTTCTCCCCGTCTGTTCGGGCTGATCACGAGCTGGCGATGGCGGAGCTGCGGGCTCTGTCGTCTGCGCCATCATCACCAGGAGGGGCGTCGGCGACCGGTGCGATCGCGGCGGAGGAGGATGAGGTGCAGCCCTCGCGGTCTTCGACATCATTGTCGGACCCATCTACGCCGCCTTTCAGGGTCTCCGGGATACTTGCTGCTGCGGAATCCACAGCCACACCCCTCAGACGCAGCGGCCGTCACCTCGTTAGTGCTGACGGCGCATCAGCTACCGATGAGGATTCGATGCTGAAGGCCATGCGCAGAATGGCTTCTCGCAACCTCGACTTCGAAGGTACTTCCGCTCGCAAATCTTTTCTGTCTTTTGATAAAGCCAAAGTTTCTTCAAATATTGCTAGTCTTGGTATTTCATTAGGAAGAAATGAAAAAGCGGTAGATTTTTCTGTTAAGGCTCTTAAGCAAGTGGAGTTCGACCGGCTTACGGTTGCTCCTAAGTCGCCTATGTTTGTGGATCCCGTAATGTCAGATGAGGAGGATGAGGAGGCAGATGCCAACCATGAAGGCAAGCTCCTTTCCCATCTGGTTAAAGACACAACTGAAGTAGACTTGGATGATACTGCATGTGACACTATGCTATGTGAGCTTGTCGCGTCGGTACGAAAGAACAAGTCTAATTCAGCAAATAAAAAGGGACGTCCAACTAAGAAGGCAAAGGTCTCTAAACAAAAAAAGAGGTTCATCATGAGAGGAATGTTTTGGAATAGCAGAGGTCTCGGTGACTTGGCTAAACACAAACATATTTCCGATTGTGTTATGGATCATGCTCTAGACTTTGTGGCAATCTCTGAGTGTGGCAAACGTGACTTTCCAACACGTGATCTTGACCATTTTTCATGTGGTTATGATTATGAATGGCATATTCTACCGCCATCTGGGAGGTCTGGGGGTATATTGCTTGGCATACACTCCACATACTTGGAACTTCTGTCCACGTCTAAGGGGGAATACCATATCAAATTCCACCTTAGAAATAAATCTGACAACTTCCTTTGGAGCTTGGTGGCTGTTTATGGCGCCGCTCAAGAGGGGTTCAAGTCGGCCTTTCTCAAAGAATTGGTCAATACCTGCCGAGAGAATCCTCATCCCATGTTAATGGGGGGGGGGGATTTTAATATCCTTCGATATCAGCAGGAAAAAAACAATGACCGATTTGATACTAGATGGCCGTTTTTTTTAATGCTGTTATTGACAGTCTCGATTTGCGGGAACTCACTATGTCTGGTCGCCAGTATACCTGGGCCAATAACAGAGCAAACCCAACCTTTGAAAAACTTGACCGGGTACTAGTTACCACCGACTGGGAATATAAATATCCCCTAGCTTCGGTACGGGCACAAGAAAGAATCGAGGCCTTATCGGACCACGCTCCATTGCTAACCAATTTCGGTCAGGCAGCTCCAAGTGCAAATTGCCATCAGTTTAAATTTGAACTGGGACGGCTCACTAGAGAGGGTTTTCATGAGCTGGTTAAAAAAGTGTGGGCATGCCAACCTCATGGTAACACGCCAATTCAACGATGGAATAATCGTATCCGCGCTCTGCGTCGATCCTTCGTGGATGGGCTAAACACACCGCTGGTATTTACAAGAAAGAGAAGTTGCGTCTCTCTACCTTAATTGATATTCTCAATAAAATCGCGGAGGTGAGGCCTCTTTCTGCCACGGAGATTGAGCAAAAAAGTCATCTCAATGAGCAGCTAGCCCGCATGTTACGTGAGGAGGAAATTAAATGGTACCAACGTTGTAAGACGGACTCGCTCGTCCTAGGAGATGATAATACGAAATACTTCCAAATGTTAGCCAACGGCAGACATAGAAAGAAACGTATCTTCGCTCTAGATCAGGAGGAGGGTCGGATTGAGGGGGAGGCACCATTTAAAGCTTCATTACTAAGTATTATAAAGAACTTTTTGGACCATCAGCTGATACAACTCTTGAGATGGATGAGTCTATTATACATGACATTCATCAAGTTTCGGATGCGGAAAATGAATTCCTAACCTCCCCATTCTCTGAGGAGGAAATTCGAACCGCGGTGTTTCAGATGGAACACAACAAGGCTCCGGGTCCGGATGGTTTTCCGGCGTAGTTCTATCAATGTTTTTGGGATATGATTAAGTCAGACCTGGTTCAGTTGTTTAATGAACTGCTTGCTGAGCAACTTGACATCTCCCGCTTAAACTTTGGGGAAATCATTCTACTACCTAAGACCAAAGATGCTAGTCGGATTCAACAATATAGACCGATTTGCCTACTAAATGTAAGTTTTAAAATCTTTACGAAGGTTGCGACTAACCGACTGAACGGGGTGGCTGACCATGTTGTCAAACCCACCCAAACAGCTTTCATGCAAGGACGGAACATATTATATGGAGTTGTTGTTCTGCATGAAACTGTACACAAGCTTCACCATAAAAAGTTGAATGGAGTCATCTTTAAAATCGACTTTGAAAAAGCCTATGATAAAGTTAAATGGCCCTTTCTGTTGCAAATATTACGCATGAAGGTGTTCTCGAATACATGGTGTCGATGGGTAGAGAGTTTTGTGTCTAGAGGTAGTGTGGCCATCAAGGTAAATGATGATGTTGGCAATTACTTTCAGACTAGGAAGGGGCTTCGCCAACGGGACCCCGCATCCCCTATTTTGTTTAACATTGTGGCTGATATGTTAGCTACCCTTGTTGAGAGGGCTAAGATAGCCGGACAAGTTAGAAGTGTCATTCTTCATTTGGTAGAAGGAGGACTATCTATTCTACAATATGCGGATGATACCATTTTGTTCTTAGATCACGATTTAGAAAAAGCCAGAAACCTTAAATTACTGTTATGTGCTTTTGAGGAACTCTCTGGACTCAAAATTAATTTTCATAAGAGTGAACTCTTCTGTTTTGGCGAGGCCGCAGAAGCTGCACCTGAATATGCTGAAATCTTTGGTTGTCAACTCGGGCAATTCCCGATTCGTTACCTGGGCATCCCCATTCATTATCGGCGCTTGACTATAACTGAATGGAAGCATGTAGAAGAGAGACTGGAGAAATGCCTGGCCAGTTGGAAGGCCAAACTCTTATCCTATGGGGGTCGATTAATTTTGATCAACTCGGTCCTCACCAATATGGTTCTATACATGGTATCATTCTTCCATCTTCCAAAAGGAGTGCTTCAGCGCCTAGACTATTTTAGATCAAGATTTTTTTGGCAGAGTGATAATGAAACCAAGAAATACCGTCTGGCTAGGTGGAATGTATTATGTCGACCTAAAAGCCAAGGGGGTCTTGGAATCCAGGACCTGAGATTAAAAACATCACGCTTCTCAGCAAATGGGTGTACAAACTACTCACTGAGAATGGTGTTTGGCAGGAAATCATTCTTAATAAGTACGTGGGTTCCAAAGCTATACCTCAAGTTTACTGGAAACCTGGCGATTCACATTTTTGGACTGGGGTGATGAAAGCTAAAGAATTCTTTTTTCAATTTGGCACGTTCTCGGTCAGGGACGGGTCCCAAGTCCGTTTCTGGGAAGATACTTGGCTAGGGACCAACCCTCTTAGCGTGCACTACCCAAGTTTGTACCGGATTGTTAGACATAAATTTGTCACGATCAAACAAGCTTTGTGTAACACCCCCAATGGTTAGCCACAGTAATTCCATTTTGATAATGCCAAGTCAGCATGATTAACAGTGCGTGATCATCATTTGCATCATAATGCATTTGCATCATAATCCCCAAGTCAGCATGACCCCGCCGCCCGCACGCCTGGCCTCGCCCTGCTCCAGCTCACCCCGCGCCCGCTCCTCGCCGCTGCTGGCGCCTCGCCGCGCCCAGACGGGCTCCGGCCTCGACGGGCGCCCACGCCCACACCCCGCGCCCGTTAACCCTGACGGCCCCATGGGCCTATGACAGATGGGGCCCGCCCCTTATAAAAAAAACGAAAACAAAATTGAAAAAAAGGGATTTTAAAATAAATAAATAAATATTAATTAGTGAATTAATTAATTAAGTAATTAATTAATTAACCTAATTAATTCTGTTTAAATAACTAATTAAGTTTAATTAACTTAATGATTTAATTAACCTAATTAACTACTGTTAATTAACCCTAACAGTCTGCTGACCTCATGCTGACATCATGCTGACGTCAGTATAACACTGTTTCGGATAATGTTGATTTAATAAATTAAATAAATTCCAGAAATTAATAAAAACTTTAGAAAATCATATAAAATAATCCGTAACTCCGATCGAAAAACTTTATACATGAAAATTGCTCAGAACGACGAGACGAATCCGAAAACGCGGTCCGTTCATCCGTCACATGTCCCTAACTATCCGAACATGGAACCGTTCCCCTCCGGTCATCTGTCTGACAAATGTCCCGAACCGGGAAAACATTCCCGGATGGATTCCTCCTTTCTCGGTAACGTGCAACCACACGTTAGAACACACCCGGCACTGCATATTGTCATGTCGTACTTTGTGTTGCTCATGTTTGCTCTATATTTATACTGTTTCCTCCCCCTCTTCTCTCTCGATAGCCCCCGACCTCGACGTCGTCCCCGAGACCGACGCAGCTCCGGAGCCCGAAGACACCATTGACAACCTTGCCCTTGCCGCCGAGCAACCAGGCAAGCCCCCCCCCTTTGATCATCCCGATATCGCCCATTCTATTTCTCATGCTTGCATTAGAATTGCTGCTGCTACTGCTTTACCTATTCTGATGCATAGCCTGTTTATTGTAACCTGCTGTTGATAATTACCTGCATACCCTAAACTGTTTAGTATAGGCTGGGTAGAGACCTATCAGTGACCCCACTTATCCCGACTGCCGCGCTGGATCGTCAGAAGACCCGATCAACGGGATTGAAGACCAGGCCCCGACACCGCACATCACCCCCTTTAGTTGTAACGACACTGCAGCGTTACTATCGAGTGCCGAGGGTGAAACCTCTTGTAGCACTTCGGATGTTAACTCTGTAGAGTAGCTATTCGGTCGTGGTCATCGAGGGTGATTCCTCCTTCACCACTTCCGGTAACGACGCTGTCGTGCAACACATCAAGTGTGAACCCATCGAGGGTGATTCCTCCGAGTTCACCTTGACGGATACATCGAGTAAGAATCCAACGAGGGTGATACCTCGGATTCCCCTGATGTTATGGACACACGGATACTTGGACTTTACACTGTTACTTGGATAGGCGGGTCGATCCTGAGGGGTACCCGCGTGCGCCTGAGAGGCGAGTGTTGTGAAGACGGGTGCCAGTGTGGTGCCCGAGTGAGAATACGAGGCGCGGCCGGGCATTCTTAACCCTTGCAGCAAGTCCTCGAGACGGGGCGATGGGGTCACATCTTTTGTGAGTCTCTACTCGTTACCGCAAGCCCCTAGTCCTAACGATTTGGATATTTGATCCGAGCAGGTCTCTGGCCTGATAGCACTAACCATCACGTGGGCATAGTATGGGCGTTCTGCATCGTAGCATCAGCTGAAAGCTCTGTCAGACGTCTAGTTCAGCCTTGCGGCCGGGACGGACCGGCGCCCTCCGGGTGCCTGGCTTCACCCTGCTCGCAACGACCCGGAGTGCACAGGGCGATGGCCCAAGACCCCTGAGCGCTTAGGACGTAGACCGGCGGGGACCGCTCTGCTGAGCTATAGGTAGGGCTGCGGTGTGTCGTTTGGCCGAGGCCGGGCATGACCCAGGAAAGTGTGTCCGGCCGGAGTTAATCGAGCGTGTTGGGTAAGTTGGTGCACCCCTGCAGGGAAGAAAACTTCTATCGATAGCCTGTCCTACGGTAACGGACACTCGGAGTTGTATCCTGATTGATACAATTTAGAACTGGATACTTGGATACTATGGCTCTGGGATTGCTTCTCGCAGGGAGTCGAGAAGGGATCTCAGGACGAGGTTGATGACTATATGGCTCTGGGATTGCTTTCTCGCAGGGAGTCGAGAAAGGATCTCTGGGTGAGGATGAGACTTAATGATACTGCTACATTATATTGAACTGTTCTACTCTCTTCTACTGCTGCAAGACCGCTGAAGATGCTAGTCTTCGATAGGACTAGGCCTTCTCTCTATTCTGGCATTTCTGCAGCCCAGTTCATATATACAGCCTCCCCTTGAAAATGTTGCATATGTAGTGTAGATCCTTGCTTGCTGAGTACTTTTGAGTACTCATGGTTGCTTTGTTTTCCTTTTCTCCCCATATCAGTTTGTCGTGACCAGAGGACGGAGCCCCTTGAGACAGATGCCCCGTCAATCGACTACTACTACCACCCCGAGGATGGATACTACGACGAGTTGGACTGACGACCAGGAGTAGGATCGGAGGGTCCCAGGCAGGAGGCCTTCGCCTTTCGATCATAGTGTTTTATTTTGCCCCGCCTTTCTATAGGCCTTTCTATTTCTCTTTTAATATCTGTACTCAGATATCTGATGCTTCCGCTGACGCTTGTTCGCAAGCTTATGTATTCGAGCCCTCGAGGCCCCTGGCTTGTAATATAAAGCTTGTACGACTTTATTTATGTTTTAGAGTTGTGTTGTGATATCTTCCCGTGAGTCCTTAGGCTTGATCGTGTGCATTTGCGTGTATGATTATATCAGAGCCGACTGACTGTAGGAATCCCCCTTTCCAACTCCTTGGCCGAAGTTGAGTCTAGTAACCGAAAACTGTTTTACTAACTTGGCTGTGTGGCTTACGGGCCCACGTCGCCAATTGGGTGGTATTAATATCTTTTACTCCTCGACCTTTACTCTGGGCCTCTGACCTCTCTTCTATTCGGGTTAAAATTTTACTAACTCCAACATCAGGTTCTCGTGATCACATCCACCCGGAGTTCTGAAATATCCCCCCTTGCTTCGAGATTGTGGACCAGGTTCTGCTTACAGGATCCTTTTATCGAGGGCACCCTGTGTTGTCACTTGCAGATTCCTCGCTCCAATAGTTTTCTCCGACGTTGATGTAGCCTTTGCTATGTCTCGTTGTGTACTTCCTTGCCGCGTGCCTGCGCGCCGCCTAGATGTCTAGCCTTCCCTTTTCTACTGTCGTAATGCCGGATACTAACCGAGGCTATCAGTGGATTCGAATGTCTGGTGCAAATATGATGAAGTATCTATTGCACTTCCTTCTGTTGTGCGTGTTACTTCATGAATCATTCCATACACATGCAGTTTTTCTTGCTAAACTGCCCCTGTTGATTTGGCAGGATGGCTGACGATCCTCCACCTCCACCCTATATTGCCGCAATGATGCAGTAGTTTGAATTGAACCGTCAGCTCAACGAGAGTCTGGTAAGACGTTTGGAACGCAACGAGGCTCGCCAGGAGCCTGGACCGATCTCGCTGCCAGAATTTGTGCGCCTCAATCCGTCCGTTTTTCGCAACTCCACCAATCCTATGGATGCTGATGATTGGCTTCGTGACATCCTGTTTGAGATGGAGTCAGCTAATGTTGCCCCTGACAGTTACATCACCTTTGCGACATTCCACTTGAAGGGCCCAGCTGCTTAATGGTGGGAAAGCCACAAGGCTATGTTGCCTGCGGAGACTGTAACCACTTGGCAGGAATTTCAGTCAGCTTTTTGTGCACGGTACATTCCTCAAGGTCTGATCGACCAGAAGAAGCAGGAGTTCTGTAAACTCTCACAGGGCACCATGACTGTGGATGAATATCAGAGGAAATTCCTTGAATTATCCCGCTATGCTGCAGATGACGTCGACACCAACACACGCAAGCAGGAGAAATTCCGTGAAGGACTGCGTATGGATATAAAACTTGCACTTGCTGTCCATGATTTCACAGATTTCGCAACGCTTGTCAGCAAATCTTTCCAAGTTGAAACAGCTCTGACTGAGTACCAGGAGTCACTCAAGCGCACTCATGAAGCTGGCTCATCCTCGGGTCAGCCTGTTCAGAAACGTTGAGTCTGGATCCCACACAATGTTCATCATCAACCTGCTCCAACACCAAGGCCGTCTTATGTTGCACCTCGACTGCCTTCACCGCCGAGACAGCTAACGGTTCATGATGGACAGTCCAATGTTATGGCTTCTCCTCAGGATGCACCACGTCCTCTGGATGGTCGTACGAAGGGCCATCGAACCCATCATTCCAGAAGTCGTAAGGCCAGGCCGCTTGCTATGGGTCGTGGCCAGGTCACTCATGTCAATATGGGAGAAGCTCGTGAGTCACCTAAAATCGTGATGGGAACTCTGCCAGTTAATTCAGTTGCAGCCTCTGTTCTCTTTGATTCCGGGGCATCACATTCCTTTGTGTCCCAGCAATTTGCACAATTGCATGGGTTAGCTATGAGCTCATTACCCACTCCTTTAGAAATCATCACTCCCCGTTCCCGGTGGCAAACCAAAATGGTAAGTCACAACAATCAGATCAGAATTGAAGGGTTGATGTTCTCTGCTTCCCTTATTGCTCTTGGACCTTCCGACATAGACATCATTCTCGGTATGGACTGGTTGACCGCCCATAATGCTTTGATTGACTGTGCCGCTAAGAAAGTCCAACTTACCCATTCTTCGGGCCAGACAGTCAGATACTCAGCCCGAATAGCTCAGGATGCTGAAAGCCAGATATATGTTCTGAATGCATTGAATGCTTCACCTCTTGAAGGCATCGAGAACGTTCCAGTTGTTTGTGATTTTCAAGATGTATTTCCAGAAGAACTTCCAGGAATACCCCCTGCTAGAGCTGTTGAGTTTGTCATCGACTTGAAACCAGGCACAACTCCTATTGCGAAGCGGCCTTATAAGATGCCTCCGCACCACCTTCTTGAACTTAAGGAGGAAATCGACACGTCACTTAAGAAAGGTTTCATCCGTCCCAGTTCCTCTGCTTGGGGAGCACCTTCACTCTTCGTTAAGAAGAAGGATGGAACTAACCGATTGGTTCAGGATTATCGGCCCATTAACCAAGCCACCATCCAGAACAAATATCCGCTTCCTCGGATCAATGATTTGTATGATCAACTTGCCGGTTCCTCAGTATTCTCTAAGCTTGATTTGAGATTGGGATACCATCAGATCCGTGTTCGCGAAGAGGATATTCCGAAGACTGCATTTGTTACTCGCTATGGCTCTTATGAGTACACTGTCATGTCATTTGGCTTAACAAATGCTCCAGCCACATTCTCTCGTCTGATCAATTATATCTTCATGGATTACCTCGACAAGTTCGTCGTGGTTTATCTAGATGATATTCTGGTATATTCGAAGAATAAGGAAGAACATGCCGAACACCTCCGTCTTGTACTGGAAAGGCTCCGAGAACACCAGTTGTATGCTAAATACTCCAAATGTGAATTCTGGCTTTCTGAAGTAACTTACCTTGGTCATGTGATTTCCAAAGATGGCATCGCTGTTAACCCAGAACGAGTTCAGGCTATTCTTGACTGGACTCCTCCGAAGAATGTCAAGCAAGTCAGAAGTTTTCTCGGCCTTGCAAGTTATTGCCGCCATTTTGTCGAGAATTTTTCTAAGATTGCTAAGCCCCTAACTGATCTGCTTCACAAAGGCGTTAAGTTCGAATGGACAGAAAAATGTCAGGAAAGTTTTCAAGCACTCAAAGACAAGTTGACATCTGCCCCAGTACTATCTCCTCCAGATACCCGCAAAGACTTTGTGATTTATTGTGACGCATCCCGTGAAGGATTAGGCTGTGTCCTAATGCAGGAGCGTAAAGTGATTGCTTATGGCTCTCGTCAGTTGCGCCCACATGAAGAGAATTATCCGGTACATGATCTAGAACCAGCTGTTGTGATCTATGCATTGCAGTTGTGGCGACATTACCTTCTCGGTAATCGTTGCGAGATCTACACGGATCATAAAAGTCTGAAGTACTTGTTCACTCAACCTTCTCTAAACCTCCGTCAGCAAAGATGGATGGAGGCCATTGCGGACTATGATTTGGGTATTTCCTATACCCCTGGCAAGGCTAACATGATGGCTGATGCCTTAAGCCGCAAGTCCTATTGCGACAACCTCATGGTTAGGCGAGCTCAACCTCGTCTTTTTGAACAATTGTGCAAGCTGAATCTCCATATTGTTCCACAGGGCTCTCTTAATAACCTTGTGATACAACCAGATCTTGAGAAAGCTGTTAAGGATGCGCAAGCTAAAGATGCTGAAATTGATCTGATGAAGAAAGACCTTCACCTTGTAAAGTACAGGGATTTCTCGCTGTCTGAAGATGGAACCTTGTATTTCAGAAACCGCATTGTTGTACCTCGCTTCGAACTCATGACTGACAAAGTCATGAAGGAGGCACATGATACCCCGCTGTCTATTCATCCGGGTAGCACCAAGATGTATCGTGATCTCCGTCAAAGGTACTGGTGGTCAAAAATGAAGCAGGACATTGCTCGATATGTTGCTGAATGTGATGTTTGTCGTCGCGTTAAAGCAGAACATCAGAAACCGCCGCAATTCTCCCATATCCACGACGTCTTCCATGTGTCGCAACTTCATCAATGCTTCAAAGAATCTCCACACCGAGCAGTGGATCACGAGATGCTCGAATTGCATGATGATCTTTCTTATAAGGAACATCCGATCCGCATTCTCGATGAAGCTGAACGTCGGACCCGTCAGAAGGTTACCAAGTTCCTCAAAGTGCAGTGGTCAAATCATACTGAAGATGAAGCCACTTGGGAACGCGAGGATAATCTTCGTGCGGAATACCCCGAACTTTTTCCTTCTACCTCTTAATTCTCGGGACGAGAATTCTTATTAGTGGAGGAGATTTGTAACACCCCCAGTGGTTAGCCACAGTAATTCCATTTTGATAATGCCAAGTCAGCATGATTAACAGTGCGTGATCATCATTTGCATCATAATGCATTTCAACTACTAACTCAAAATTCAAATTTAGATGAAAGTGGAAAATAAAAGTTGTCCAACATAGAAACTAAATTGTTCATTTAATAGCAAATAAATCAGAGACAATTCTAAAATTGAAACCAACATCATTGGAGTTGGGTAAGGGACTCAAACATCCCCAAACAGTGACTAAAGACAATATTTAATTACCTTTTATTTAATCTAAAATAGATATGAAAAGATATTTACCCAAACTAGTTTTTGGTGGTAGGAATATTGTGCTGTGATTTGTGGGCCAGTTCATATTTTACAAAACTCTAATGGGGGCCACACATTTTGCAAAACAGTAAAGAAAAAAGAAAAGGCAAAAGAAAACAAAACAGAAAAGAATAGAAAAGAAAAGAGAAAAACACCCCCCTCCCCCCCCCGGCCCAACTGGGCCCCAGCCAGTGGCCCATGCCGGCCCAACCCACTCTCCCTTATCCCCCTGGACCCCGAACCCTAACCCCAACCCCGATCCATTCCCCCCCGATCCCCTCCTCCCTCCTCCCCGGCGCCGTCGCCGACCCACGCCCCCGCGCCCCCGACGCCCGATCGCGCCCCCGACGCGCCGACGCGCCCGACGCCGCTCGCCGTTGCCCCTCGCCTCCTCCTCTGCCTCACCGTCGACGCCGCGCCGCTGCGCCCCGAGATCGTCTCCGTCGTCGCCTCGCCGTCGCCTAACAAATTTTTTTTTACTTTTTTTTTCAAAACTAGTAATGGCGCACCTGGGTACAGTGCTCCATTACTAGTTCAAACTAGTAATGGCGCACCACAACCACGGTGCGCCACTACTAACAACTATTTTTTTTTTTGCAAAACTAGTAATGGCGCACCACGTAACAGGTGCCATTAGTAACCAGGGTTACTAATGGCGCATTGGAAAAGTGGTGCGCCATTACTAACTTTCTGAGTCTTACAAAAATTCACCAAATGCACCCCCCCCCCCCCCCCGTGGACCGCCTTTTCAGTTTCAAAAAAAAATAAAAGAAAATGATAGAAATGTCAAAAAATAAAAGAAAATAAGATTCCCATGTGATATGTGGTCTAGTTGTTAGCAAAATTTACAAACATGAATTTTCGACTTTTTTGCAAAATCTCTCGAGAATTTGTAAAATGGGCATAACTTTTGCATACGAACTCCGATGAAAAAGTTTTTTATATGAAAAATCATCTACTCGAAAAGTTACATCCGAATTCAACCGGGGGGGGGGGGGTACCCCGTTGAACATTTTCAGAATCCCCAAAAACCTAACAGAACGAAAGATACGGGGCTTTTATGATCTAGAGGGGGGGAAATGGAAAAAAAATTCAAACTTACTAGTGGCGCACCATTTGCTAGGTGTGCCACTAGTAACAGAAAGAAAATTGGTTTCAAATTTTTTTTTGGAATTTTTTTTCAAAATATGATACGTAATATGACCGGGAAGTTTGAAATATTTTTTCAAAATTTCATCACACTCATGAACATGAACAAAGTCCTAGACATCAACAAGGTTTAATAGAATTGATATGATAGATATATCAACAAGTGCTTGTTAAGTGAGGTGGTGCTGGGGTTGGATAGAACTGTGAAGTTAAGCGTGCTCGGGCTGGAGTAGTGTGAGGATGGGTGACCTTTTGGGAAGTTTAACCACTTAGTGCGATTTGACTTGAGATTAAGCATATTGACCCGAGATTAAGCCATAGTGACCCGAGATTAAGAAAAAACGAAAAAAAAAATTGAAAAAAAAATTTGAAAAAAAATTGTTAGTAATGGCGCACCTCTATGTGGTGCGCCATTACTAAGTTAGATAGTAATGGCGCACCGTTTGACATATTAATGGCGCACTGCCAGGTGCGCCACTATTGCCTTGTATACTAATGGCGCACCAGGGGTGCGCCATTAGTATTTGTTACTAGTGGCGTGATGATAGTGGCGCACCTGTAGTGCGCCATTAATGGCCAAAACAGGTGCGCCACTAATTAGCCTTTTCCTAGTAGTGCGACGAACTGTCGCAACGGTGCATACTCAGGGAGAACACTTATACCTTGAAATTTTAGTAAGGGATCATCTTATAATGCTACCGCCGTACTAAGCAAAATAAGATGCATAAAAGATAAACATCACATGCAATCAAAATATGTGACATGATATGGCCATCATCATCTTGTGCTTTTGATCTCCATCTCCAAAGCATCGTCATGATCTCCATCGTCACCGGCTCGACACCTTGATCTCCATCGTTGCGTCGTGGTCGTCTCACCAACTATTGCTTCTACAACTATCGCTAAGGCATAGTGATAAAGTAAAGCAATTACATGGCGTTTGCATTTCATACAATAAAGCGACAACCATAAGGCTCCTGCCAGTTGCCGATAACTTTTACAACACATGATCATCTCACACAACAATGTATATCACATCATGTCTTGACCATATCACATCACAACATGCCCTGCAAAAACAAGTTAGACGTCCTCTACTTTGTTGTTGCAAGTTTTACGTGGCTGCTACGGGCTTCTAGCAAGAACCGTTCTTACCTACGCATCAAAACCACACCGGTGATTTATAAAGTTTGTTGTTTTAACCTTCAACAAGGACCGGCCATAGTCAAATTCGATTCAACTAAAGTAGGAGAAACAGACACCCGCCAGCCACCTATATGCAAAACTAGTTGCATGTCTGTCGGTGGAACCGGTCTCATGAACGTGGTGATGTAAGGTTGGTCCGGGCGCTTCATCCAACAATACCCCCGAATCAAAATAAGACATTGGTGGTAAGCAGTATGACGATCACCACCCACAACTCTTTGTGTTCTACTCGTGCATATCATCTACGCATAGACCTGGCTCTGATACCACTGTTAGGAAACGTAGCATGCAATTTCAAAAAATTTCCTACGCTCATGCAAGATCTATCTAGGAGATGCATAGCAACAAGAGGGGGAGAGCGTGTCTACGTACCCTCGTAGACCGAAAGCGGAAGCGTTTGACAACGCGGTTGATGTAGTCAAACTTCTTCTCGTTCCGACCAATCAAGCACCGAACGTACGGCACTTCCGAGTTCTGCACACGTTCAGCTCGATGACGTCATTCGAACTCTTGATCCAGGAAAGTGTCGAGGAAGTAGATGAGTTCCGTCAGCACAACGGCATGGTGACGGTGATGGTGAAGTGATCCGCGCAGGGCTTCGCCTAAGCACTACGAAGATATGACCGATGGTGTAATCTGTGGAGGGGGGCGCCGCACACGTCTAACAATTATTGGTGTGTGTTCTAGCGGTGCCCCCACACGTATATATAGGTTGAAGGGGAGGAGAGGCAGCCAAGGGGGCGCCCAAGTAGGAAGAATCCTACTTGGGCCCCTAGTCCAATTCGGCCTCCCCCCTTACCATATCCACCGGAGGGAGAAGGAAAGAGGAGGGAGGAGGGAAGGAAGGGGAAGGCTGAATCCCTCCCCTTCCTTCTCTCTCCCCCTTTCCTTCCTCCTAAGGTGCGGCCCATATGGGGGGCGCAGCAGCCCCTGCTGGCTGCTGCGTTTCCCCTCTTGGCCCATTAGGCCCATACCTTTGCTGGGGGAGCCCGGAACCCCTTTCCGGTGACCCGATATGTACCCGGTACCCCCGGAACACTTCTGGTGTCCGAATATCATCGTCCTATATATGAATCTTTACCTCTCAACCATTTTGAGACTCCTCGTCATGTCCGTGATCTCATCCGGGATTCTGAATAATAATCGGTCACCAAATCACATACCTCATATAATACAAAATCGTCATTGATCGTTAAGCGTGCGGACCCTACGGGTTCAAGAACTATGTAGACATGACCGAGACACCTCTCCGGTCAATAACCAACAGCGGAACCTGGATGCTCATATTTGTTCCCACAAATTCTACGAAGATCTTTATCGGTCGTACCATAATGACAACATACGTTATTCCCTTTGTCATCGGTATGTTACTTGCCCGAGATTCGATCGTCGGTATCTTCATACCTAGTTCAATCTCATTACTGGCAAGTCTCTTTACTCGTTTCGTAATACATCATCCTGTGACTAAGTCACTTTGCTTGCAAGGCTTCTTATGATGTGTATTACCGAGAGGGCCCAGAGATACCTCTCCGATACTCGGAGTGACAAATCCTAATCTCGATCTATGCCAACCCAATAGACACCTTCGGAGATACCTATAGAGCAACTTTATAATCACCCAGTTACGTTGTGACGTTTGATAGCACACAAGGCATTCCTCCGGTATCCGGGAGTTGCATAATCTCATAGTCGAAGGAATATGTATTTGACATGAAGAAAGCAGTAGCAATAAAACTAAATGATCATTATGCTAAGCTAACGGATGGGTCTTGTCCATCACATCATTCTCCTAATGATGTGATCCCATTCATCAAATGACAACACATGTCTACGGTTAGGAAACTTAACCATCTTTGATTAACGAGCTAGTCTAGTAGAGGCTTACTAGGGACACGGTGTTTTGTCTAAGTATCCACACATGTATCAAGTTTCCGGTTAATACAATTCTAGCATGAATAATAAACATTTATCATTGCCTCTAGGGCATATTTCCTTCAGGGACGTCTCCGCCCACAGAACTGGCAGACAGTGGGTCTATGGCGCATTCCGCGCCTCCTCCGATCTCCGAAGAGGTTGAGGAGGTGCGATCCCAAAGGACTCCTCCCCCTTCGAACACAGAGGGGGAGGCGGACGCCATAATGGCCGAGGTTAACACCTCGGCCACCGAAGATTAGGAGAAGGAGTCTGGACCATCCGGACCCCCGCCGTCGACCGCTCCCGAGCCCTCAAGGCCTTCGACGGCACAGGCTCCTCACAGAGAGGAGGGGGCCGGGGAGCAAACACCAGTGCCGAACACCTCCAAACGAGCGGCAGCTGGCTGGCCGGAGGTTCTAGAGGAGCTAGTGAACGGGTCCGTCATTGTTGACGGGCACCGCACTTTGATGAGTGCAGTTATGCAGGGTGTTCGGTCCGTCCAATCCGGGCTGAACGACGTTGTCCGAGGCCTTCTAACAGGCTTTGAGGTAATTCAAGTAATGTTCTTTTATCATAATGCGGTAATGATTATTAGTTTTAGGTAGGCCGCACATATAGCAGCCCCCGAGACTCTGCCAGGACCTCAAAGAGGCCTGCAGAGGATCAAATTTGGTAACCGGATAACAATGTCGATGTATTTTTGCTGACGTAGGCATCTTCCGTTGCCGCGGCTACGAATGTCGCGGCATTAGAGGAGATGGATCGAAAGCTCCAGCTTTCCGATAAAGAGCTTGACCTTGTCAACAAACGGCTTGACGAGGCGCAAGGTAAGCCCTGCAAGGAGATGTGCAATTGACTTGACGCTGGATATTGACAGCCGGACATAGGTGCCCTGAAAGTTTGCTCGAAAAGCGTCCTCCAGCTCTTCCCAACAACCTATAGAGTCTTCGGGGAGGCTGTTCAACTAGTGCCGAGCTGGGCCTTTGAGCTTTAGCGGCAAATATTTAATGGCTTGGAGGTCATCCACTCGTGCCATGTGAATGTGGAGGAGGAAATCCTCTATCCATATGGCTGGATCCGTGGTTCCATCGTATGGTTCGATGTTCACAGGTTTGAAGCCTTCCGGGAATTGATGTTGCATGACCCTCTCTGTGAAGCATAAGGGGTGTGCGGTGCCCCTGGCTCGGGCTATGTCGCGTTGGAGGCCTTTGGTCCTCCGAGTCTGCTGCTGTTCCCAGATTCTATCGTTTCAGTTTACCCGATCGTAGTATGCTTCCCGGTACGTGGGCGAGTCTTGCCTGGGTTCGTAAATGGACCTGGTGCGACCTTCCCTGGCGTCTAGGTCATGGCAGAGATCATACTCGTAAGTGGGCCGCGCTTGATGCTTGCTGTAACGGCGAGGTGGGGTGGCTGGGCGTTCGACCTCGTCAGCTGTTCTGTCACGTCCTCTAGGGGGACGGTCCGGCTGTTCGGCTCGTGTATATGTTGGACGTGTTGGCTCTAAGGCTTCATCGTCGAACTGGGGTAGCATTTTTCGCTTAGGATAGCTCTTAACTTGCTGTTTGTGGCCGTACCCCTCTTCGGCGGCGAGGACTTTGGTCCATCGATCATTGAGGGTGTCTTGTTCGGCCTTGATTTTGCGCTTTTGTTTCTTCAGGCTGCGAGCAGTAGCTAAAAGCCTCCGTTTGAACAGTTCCTGCTCCAGCGGGTCTTCGGGGACGATGAAATCGTCCTCCCCGAGAATGGCCTCCCCTTCAGAGAGTGGGAGGTAATTGCTGTCTTTGGAGTCATCACGGCCTTCTGGACTGAGCGGGTCCTCCTGCCCCGCAGGGTCATCCTAGTGATGCACGTTGGCTGCGGTTTCGGCGAGGTCATCCGTATGATTCTCGGTGCCGTTCTCTGCCGAGTCTATGTTGCTCGTATGGCTTTGGCATGGTTTTGACCAACGGCGTTGTTTTTGTCGTTTGGGCCGCTCATCTATGGGCTTGCCTCTGTCCTGATTGGGAGTGACGTCACCGTCTTTGGGGGTGTCCACCATGTAAATATCGTAGGTGGACATGGTCGTCCAGCGGCCGGTGATGGGGGGACTGACCTCAGCGTTAGCCACGGTTACGTCCTCCTCGTCCATGTATTCGGCATTCTCTGAATTGTAGTCTAACATATCGGTTAAATCCTCGATAGTTGCTACTAAATGGGTGGTGGGTGGGGCGCAAAATTCCCTGTCGAAGGCCTCGAACGGTCGGTGATTGAAGGCGGAGGGCAAATTCTCCTGGATAGTCTTTTTCTGAATTCGGTCTAGCGCCTCGTTCAACATATCGGGGGTGGCCGTACTCGAGGGCTCTAGGCTGGACTTTGTGGTGACGAAGCGGAGGCCAGTCTGTGACTCAACCGATCCTTGGTCTCGGACGGACCTGTCTTCGGGATTTGGGACCGAAACCTCGAGGGGCACCGATTTGTCCTCGGAAACTGAGGGTGTGCTTTGATCCTCCTATGCGCCCTCCGCGCCGATGTTTGAGGTTAGGTCGTTTTGGGCCGGGGGTGACCTCTGGCCACCTTTCGCTGACTCAGCGTGCGGGCTCGAGGCCAGCAAGGTGTTATGGGGGAGGAGCTCGGCTGAGATCGAATCTTGGCCTCTGAACTCTGGTTCTGCCTCGAGGGCCGGGGATAAATCCTCCGCCGATGTAGGTTCGGTTGACAGTGTGGTGCGGTCTCCTCTCTCGAGGATTCCTTCCTGGCTCAAAGCCGTTTGGTAGACCGGGACCGCTTCGCATATCAGATCGGAGGTGTAAGCCGGAGTAGGCGCGGCAAGGCCTGCGGGGGTGGTGAATCCGGTGAAAACCAGATCCCCCCGCGCGTCAGTGGTGTACTCCAGATTGCCGAATCGAATCCGGTGTTCGGGAGCAAAGTTGTCGACCTGACCAAGACGGCCAGTCGGATCGGCGTGTAGCACGATGCTGCCAAAAGCGAAGAGTTGTCCATGAACGAAGAGGTCCATGGAACTGATGTCCTTTCCAAGGACTAAACAAGCCATCGATCCTTCCGGTGATCCAATCAGCGGAACTCTCAATGAAAGCACCAATGTCGGTGTCGAAACCGACAGACCTCGGGGTAGGGGGTCCTGAGCTGTGGATCTAGGATTGATGGATAACAGGGGACGATGAACACAGTGTTTACCCAGGTTCGGGCCCTCTCGAAGAGGTAAAACCCTACGTCCTGCTTGATTGTATTGAATATATGATGGAGTTTACAGAGTAGATCTACCTCGAGATTAGCATGAGGTAAACCCTAGGCTATGAGGTGACGAATATAGTTCTAACCCTAATGACTACAACCCTCGGTTTATATAGACACCGATAGGGTTAGGGTTACCGAAGATAGATTACAACAAGAAAGAAAAGGATCTCGTCCACCCTTAACTTGGAGGGCACACCACGGCTTCACAGGTCTCTGGTCACCACACGGCCCCACCAGTCCGGCCCACGTACAATGGGCCGTCGCCCCGAGGACCCCTTAGTCCATGACTCCCTCACTTACCTTGTCCTCTAATATGGTAATGGTATACGTGGATGGTGGCTTTCCGTATTCTTCACGACTCCCTCTGAGCATTCTTCATGACTCCCTCTACGCGTTCTTCACGACTGCGGGTTTGTAGTACTCACTGGAAGATTAGAAGTTGACAACCTTTTTTTCTTTTTACAAATGGAGCTTGTTATAGCGCATCGATCGATGACTTGCCTTAATTCATCTTATTAGATGTTGGCTTAATTCATCTTCTTATTACATGCTGCTTGTTACATACAGTGCATCGACGACTTACCAGGTCGCTGATGGACTTATTTTTTTTTTAAACGGAGGCAAAAGATTTGCCTCGTCCATTAATTAAGGAGTTTAGAGTTGCTTTTACAAGAAAAGCGAAAGGAAATATTACAAGGTCACTACTCTCCTGGCATGATCTGACCCAAGTGCTTTGTGCCCGCGGTTACCCAAAGGTTGGCGTCGTTCTGAATGTTTGAAAGCAACACAGATGGAAGCGTCGACTTGTGACGAAATACCCGTGCATTTCTCTCGCACTATATGGTCCAACATGTTAGCATAGTAAGGGAGGCCATCGCCTTTTGGTTGGGCATATTGGTGGCCGACATGTTGAGCCACCAGTCCTTGATGGAGTGCATCGTGATCCAGGATGAGATGTCGAGCTTGAGCCATCCCTTGATCATACCCCATAGTCTAATGGAGTACCGGCACTTGAAGAAGATGTGGCCCACCGTTTCCATCGTCTGCTTGCAAAGTAGACAGAGGCCACAGTTCGACCACCCTCTCCTCTCTAGTCTATCCGCTGTCCAGACTCGGTTTTGAATTGCCAGCCATGCAAAGAATTTCATCTTAGGGGGGGCCCAGACCTTCCAAACGGCGGTGCCCATGGGCGAACTGACCGACCCAAGAAGTTGCGCACTGTACGCGGAGGTGGCGGAATAGACCCCGCTGTCTGTATGCTTCCAGGTAATGATGTCATCGGCGTCCACCGCGAGGGAGATGGCCCTCAGCCGATCCCATAAGGTGACAAGCTGCCGGATGTGGTCCATCGTCCAGATGTTTGGGAGCTTGATTTTGGACAGCCACGCGTCCGCATGCATGGCCTCCTTGACCTTCCATTTCTTCCTCGTGGAATCCTCAAAGATGAGAGGTGCAATGACAGAAGGTTTCTCTCCGTTAACCTAAGGGGAATCCCAAAATGGCGCACATGCCCCGTTGCCAATGGTGATGCGCGTGGAAGCATAGAATAGATCTCGGTCAAGCTCATCACAGGGGTTGTCCATCCCAATCCACATCTTGGAAGGCTCTGTCCACTCCAACCAAAGCCATCTAAGCCGAAGGGCTCTCGCAAACTTGGCCAAATCCAGGACGCCAAGCCCTCCGAGCTCAGTCGGCCGACAGACTGAGCTCCAGTTAACCTTACACTTGGCCCCGGTTGTCTTATTGGAGCCCACCCATAGGAATGCCCTCTCCAACTTTGTGATGTTCAGTAGGGTGCCCGAGGGAGGACTAAGGGCGATGATGTGGTAAATGACCTGAGAGGTGAGCACGGACTTGACGAGCGCCCCGTGCCCAATGGCGGTAAAATTTTCCCCGTCCCACGGCACAAGCTTGGCCGCCACCTTGTCCTCAAGGAATTGGAAGTCAACGCGCCTGAGCTGTCGAACCGATAGTGGCAGCCCCAAGCACTTAATGGGGAATGATGCGCGGGAGGCCGGCAAAGCGGCGAGGATAGAGTACAAGTTGATATCTCCACATCGAATTGGGACGACCGAGCTTTTCTGGAAGTTTGTGCAAAGGCCCGTAACCTTGCCGGAGTAATTGAGTATCTGAGCGAAGTTGTCGATATCTCCCTTAATAGGAGCCATGAAGACCGCAGCATCGTTGGCATAGAGGGATGTGCGGAGCATCGCACGACGCCATCTAAGCTTGTGCAGCAGTCCACGCTGGGTCGCAAGGTCGAGAATTTGTTGCAATGGGTCAATGGCAATGACGAAGTACAGCGGAGAGAGCGGATCTGCCTGCCGAAAACCATGACCATGCCTGATATGAGGACCTGGGACCCCATTGAGGAGGATCCGTGAGGAAGATGAACGGAGCAAGGCGGTGATCCACTCCCGAAAACATGGCGGAAATCCCCTCCGCTGCAGAAGGTCAATAATGTCCTCCCATTTGACCGAGTCGAATGCCTTGCGGATGTCAAGCTTGAACAGTAGTGCCGGAGTTTTTCTTTTATGGAGGCGGCGGGCAAGGCCCCTCACATACATAAAGTTGTCGTGGATGCATCTCCTCTTGATGAAAGCACTCTACGCGTTGGAGATGAGGGTGTGTGTCGTGGAATAGTCAACGACAGATGTCCTAGTGTGAGGACTTAGTCGTGGAGCCATCGCAATGAGGTTAGTTTAAAGGGGTTAATCAGGATAAAGGACATGGGGAGTTTATACTGGTTTGGCCCCTTGCGGTGAAGGTGAAGGCCTAATCCAGTTTGAGGTGGTATTGCTAGGGTTTCGATGACCAGGGTGCGAATACGCTTAAACTGGCTCTCGATCTGTTATTTCTTGTCCCCAAACCCCCGCCGGGTCATCCCTTTATATACACAGGTTGACACCCGGCGGTTCACAGAATCCCGGCCGGCTCATAAACGTGTCCGGCTCGGTATCCACTCTTTCCTATCTTACAATACAAGTCATATACTTATGGCGGTTTACATCTATGGGCCCTAACTCGCCTTTGGGCTTTGGGCCTTCTTATTAAGTCTCCTTCGTAAGTCGCCATCTTCTATGTCTTCATGGGCTTCAATACAGGTAAATCACTATGAGCATAACCCGGCCCCTCCTGGGCGGTTTATACTCAATAGTTATATCCCCAACATTAGGCCCCAGGTTGATTTGAACTTGTTCATGTCAATCTTCAACACTTAGGAAAATTCCTTCTTCATTACCTTCGCAAAAATTTGTAACTCGCCGTGACGTCATGTTCAGAGATCATGATAACCCGCCATGATGTCACCCAATTTGGAGCTCCTCGATTCCCGCGTATGCCACTTATCCATTCACCTTATAAATAGGGCCAGGGGTCCTTTTCACTTTCCCCCCTCGGCCTCTTCGTCTTCATCGTCTTCCTCGCGACGCGCTGCCCTCGAGTCCAGCCGCCGCCATCGACCCTCTCCTCTGCATCACTATTGGCCGCCGCTTCAACCTGACTTGGTCCAGATTTTGCTCACACGCCTCCGCCGTTCAACAGCCTTGGTAAGTTCTTCCTCCTTCCCCCTCTGTGGATCTCATTAGGGTTCGAACGGATTCATGGAGGTTCGGCACTGTTCTTCACTTGTTCTTCGCTGTAGCATGAGGTTTGATTCAAACTTGATACTTATCCTGTGCGGCAATAATCCTAATCCCTTTTTCCTCATCAGAGCATCTCTTTTAGGTAGAAAAAATCCGATCTGGACCTTCATAAACTGCTCAAGTACCAGTATTTTAGGTCTGAATATATTTTCATTTTCTGACACGCGGTAGATCCAAAATTGCAATACCAATCTGTGAAACCTGTTTTTCATCACTTAGCCATTTTCCAACTTCAGATCTATACTTTCAATATCCGTGTAGGCGGTTTAACCTCAGAAAATAATAACCTGCCAGGTACCATTAGTCCCCTCTTAAACCGCCAAGTGCTCGTCTTTGTAATTTAATAACGTCACTGTCCGGTTTAACATTTATGCATGCTTCAACACTTTCTGCCTGTTAACCATGAACCTTAAACCGGCACAAATCTTTTCCAGGTTATCGTATAAATGGCCAAATCCTTTTATTCCTGTAACTGGGTTCCATCCCGGGTTACAGAAGAAGAACTGAACGGGTGTGTTGCAACAGGCGCTTTAGCGAAAAAGGAAGACATCCACTGGAGAGCCCCCGGTCCAGAAAATCCTCCTGAGCCCAAGGATGGGGAAGTGATCGTTTTTGTTGATCATCTGAGTCAAGGGTTCAGCCCTCCCGGATCAAAAAATTTCCGTGATGTGCTTCACTTCTTCCAACTTCACCCTCAAGATATTGGGCCTAACTCCGTGTCCAATATTTGCAATTTTCAAGTGTTTTGTGAAGCCTACCTGCAAGAAGAGCCCACAGTCGACCTGTTCAGAGATTTCTTCTATTTAAACCGCCGTACTGAATTTACGGATGGGCCCAATACTGAACTTGGCGGGGTTTCAATTCAGAAGAGAAAAGACATCAGCTTCCCTCACGCTAGGCATCATAGCCATCCCAAAGATTGGAATCAAACTTGGTTCTATTGCCAAGATACATCTCCAGCTGGCAAGAATCCTCTGCCGGGTTACCGTGCTCACCGGCTTACCGATGCACATCCATTCCCCCAAAGACTCAATGCAAAGGAATGGTCCAAATATGTACCACAGCTTTCAAAGCTCAGAGCCTTTATGGCAAACGGTTTGACAGGCATTGATTTTGTCCGTTGCTGGGTATCTTGGAGCATTTTGCCTTTAAGCCGTCGCCCCGGTTTAATGTGTGAGTACACAGGGGATGTGATAGACCCTCAACGCCACACTGATATTCAGCTGACTGATGCTGAAATTACTGAATCTGTCAAGAAGATGTTGGATGAACCGGTGACCGACTGTAGCAAAAAGGGACTTAGTCCTTTCTACGCTTCAAATAAACTGCCAGCTGTAAGAATTGCCCCACTCCTGCTTTAATCCATATTCTTAATACCCCCTTATGATCTTTTTCAATCTTTAAACAGGGTGATGATCCATTCTGGAAGAAGAAACCGCAGGATAAACCGGCCAAAACACTTCGTGTCAAAACCAAGGTCAACAAGAAGCCCGCTAAGAAGAAAAACACCGAGCCTACCGAGTTAAACATTGACGATGATAATCCGGAGTCAGAGGTAGAACTTGATTCACTTGGCTCTTTTTTCATACATCTCATTGACGATGATTTTTATCAGGATGACGCAGAAGCTAGCCGCGCAAATGATGTAGAGGTAACTATTCTCTCATCCGGTTCAGAACCTCTGCCCACACAGAAAACCTGACAAGCAAGCCGGAAAGTAAGATTTTCTCACCCCCTAGCTTACTTGGATCCAAACTTTCTTTTGAAGAAACAGCAACACGAAGCTCGCCGCACAACCCGGCATAGCAGCCATGTGGTCACTTCTTCCGGTTTACTGAACTCGCCAGTTCGTAAACGCCGCCCAGAGGTCTCTTCTATTTCTGACACATCTTATCCCAAGGCGAGTTATTTACGACAACCTCTTAATCCGTCTGATTCAAACTATCAGGGAACTTCCCTTTCATCCTCTGGCGAGTCCACAGGGACACAAATTCCAACCCTCAAAACTGTTCCTGGGTGAGCATTTTTAACTAACCCCTTATACCTTATGCTTGATCATTATACTAACCTGTTATTTGCGTCTCTGTCAGAGCCAAGGCCAGACCCAGTAAAAAGGCCAAATTGAACAAACCGGCTGATGACAGCGCGCCAACTGATCCGGAAAAGAACCCGGAACAGTTTGAAACAAATACTGAAGCTATTCTTGATGATCCGCCACCGCAAGATCATGACACCTTTGTTGAGCAGATGGAAATTGGTCCGATGGGTCATGCTGATAAACTGCCAAGCCCAACTAAGGCTACTGATGATAAAGCTGACGATGTTGTAGTTACCGGTGTCAGGTATACAGCCGCAGACAACCCCACTGCTCTGTCAAAACATAGTGCCAAAGAAGAATTTTCTGCTATTGACAAGGGCAAGTGGAAGTCGGATTTGGAAAGCTATGCCCACCTCAGCGCCCAAGATATTCATTCTGGGTTTTTAAACCGTTTGTACACAAGCCGTGATTATGAATCCGGTTTACTGAACATGATGAAGGAGCGATATGAGGTAAATGCTGTTAACTCTGCATAAATATTCTTCCCTTAGCCGCCAAGTTTACTGGACATAAAAGAATAGAATGTTCTGCAAACTTTCAAGAGCCATATAGATCAACTCCACTAGCCCGCAAGGGCCGGTTTATAATGTCAATATGAACCGGGACTTTAGAATAATAAATCTTCAATTTCGCCTGTGTAGCCCCCAAGGGTCGACTTAATAAATATGTTTAAGTTGAGACTAATTATGCTGTAAGGCTCAAAATTCTTACTTAGGACCTTTATAATCCGGTTGACCATCAAGCTGATAGTTGTTATGTGCTTGAGACTTGTAATTTTTTTTATAAGAAGCAATAGACATTAGCCCCCAAGTGCCAAGTATATTACTTGTTATGTGCTTGGGACTTTGAATATGCACTGCTATGTAATTAATGACATGTCTCTTGTAGGCTGATCTTAACAAGAAGGAATCTCAAATCGCCGACCTTCAAGAAAATATCAAGTCGCAACAAGCTGAGACCTCCAAAGCCAAGGAGGAACTGACCAGTGCCTTAACAGCAATGGAGAAACTGAAGGAGAGCTTCAAGAACGAGCGGGTAGGTTGGGATACAGAAAAGTCAACTCTGCTGAAGAGGGCTGAGGATGCTGAGGCTGCCCTTAATCCGGTAGCTGAGGAGCTGACTGGCTTGAAACAGCAAATAAATGCCATGACCACTGCCGTATTTGGTAAATAACTTCTTCATAAGCTTTGAACATGTCTTATGTAAGAGACTGCCGGTTTACTGATGTTTTTGATCATGCAGGAACTCGCATTGCTCATCTTGGCTCAGATATGCGGCAAAAACTGAAAGCCGCCTATACACTTATAGAGCAATTATATACCGGCGTACAACAGGTTATCTGCACAGCTTCCCATAATAAACCGCCCCCAACCTTGATCAAGGAGACGTTGGAAAGGCTGGCGATGATGCCTGCACGGTTTGAAGAGCTAAAGAAGTCAGCTGCCAGGGCGGGTGCTCTTACTGCACTGACTCGGGCCAAAGCTTGGATATCTGATCTTGATCCGACCGATGTGGGAAACGGCTACCCGAGCATAAAGGAGGACGGGTCAGAGTTTAATAACGATGACCTCAGAGCCATGACGAGGGAAATGCGTCCATTGGCTAGCAAATTGGCTGAAGAAACCGATCTTTCACATTATCAGTCGATTTATGATGCCAACAACAAGAGAGTTAACGCGCCAACTTATGATGCTCCCAATCTTATTCCTCCAATCCGTAAGCATACCTATGCCCCTGATGTTGACCCCTCCACACTTATAAGTCATGAAGCTGTATTCAAGGCCTTAACTGGGATTGATTGGACCACCATTGACTTCCAGCCACTGGGTAGAGAGGAGGAAGATGAACCAGCGCTGAACGATCCGCAACCTTCAAGTTAGCCAGGCCAGGACTCGTAAACCAGGGGCTGGTTTAGCAGCTGCTTTCTTTAAGACTTGTTAAAACAATTACTCTTTTGGGCACCAAACACCTTGTAATAAGCTAGCTTAAACTCTTGTTCTGCTATGCCATCGTGCATATTTACTTTGCATGACACTGCTAATCCACCATGTTAAGATATGCCACTTATGCTTATAATATTAACACTGTGGAATCTGCTCCTGCATGCAACGGATTAAAGTGTCCTGGCGGTTTACCTCTGGACGGGTCATAACGCCCAATATAAAACCATGGAAACTAACATAGCTTATACCCAAGGCTAGACTTTAAGAATAACCAAATTTGAAATATATCATACCTGTGATATTTGATCACACTGTTGGTTTACCAACCGGTGAAGTAAGGGGGATAACCCAAACATTGAGCACTGGTAATTATCATAGATTGCTTGACTTATGAACAAAACCAGGCCAGGTTAATAAACATTGGATATTATCTTATCTCATACTGGTGACTTATAGTCAAAAGCCAGGCCGGGTTAATAAACACCGAATGTTATCTTATCTCATACTGGCGACTTATAGTCAAAAACCAGGCCGGGTTAATAAACCCTGGATGAATTATGATCATAAAGCATTATAAGCCTCATCAAATAAACCTCAAAAAAAATTGTGGAATAAAACAAACAAAAAAACGAGGCTTTTCATGGGCTGCCAGGCCAAAAATCGAGTGCTTTCACGGGCCGCACATCCACTGAGTTAAACCTATATACAAACCTTATAAGATGGACCTCACATAACCAATCGTCGTTTTAACTTTGACAAGTTCAGGGTCTGTATAAGATTGACTTGTCAAACATTCGGCGGGTCATTCCAGGAATACCTGGGCGGAGTGGCTTACTTAAAAAGGCAGGATAACCCGGGGTTTTAGGTGAATACACCTGGCTTCCAAGCCTGGCTTTTAAGCCTATTACAAGGGTTATACAAACTCTTTGTTCTTTAGAATCACGGAGCCCCCAAGTAATATTTTTGAGCTGTGCTCAAGGGGCACCTATGTTTGAGCTGTGATTTTGCAACAGACTCTCTTTGGTACCTTTAACCTGGGTAGCAAGCCCCCAAGTTTTTTTTTCAATTGGTTTATAAGCCGGTTCAAAGGGTAATCATAACTTCGCTCATAAGCCGGAAGCCCCCAAGTAACCAAAGACTCATTAAGAAAAAACGACAGAGGCCCTGCTTTAGCAGGGGTGCCGGTTTATTATATTGATCACAATATATACATTGTGAAAAATATGTACATCAGAAGAGCCAATGGCTTAGGTGTAGTAAGGCCGAAGATGAGCAATATTCCACGGCCGGCGAGTCTCTTCCTCCGACGTGCGTGAGTCCTTGCGGTCTCGAACATCAATAAGGTAGTATGACCCGTTGTTCAGATTCTTGCTGACCACAAAGGGTCCTTCCCAAGGTGGGGATAACTTGTGCATATTAGTCTGATCCTGGATAAGCCGGAGCACTAAGTCACCTTCTTGAAAGGTTCTGGTCTTGACCCGGCGGCTGTGATAACGACGTAGATCTTGCTGGTAAATCGCCGAACGAGCCGCTGCAAGATCACGCGCCTCGTCTAATAGGTCAAGTGCATCCTGACGTGCCTTTTCATTATCAGCTTCAACGTAAGCCGCCACCCGGGGTGAGTCATGACGGATGTCACTGGGGAGAACCGCCTCTGCTCCATAAACCATGAAAAAAGGCGGGTAACCCGTAGATCTATTGGGCGTTGTGTTGATGCTCCATAGCACCGAGGGTAACTCCTCTACCCAACAACCCGGCGTCCTCTGTAAGGGAACCATAAGCCGGGGCTTGATGCCTCTCAAGATCTCGTGATTGGCTCTCTCAACTTGACCATTAGATTGGGGGTGAGCCACCGACGATACATCAAGCCGGATATGCTCACATTGACAAAATTCTTTCATAGCACCCTTGGAGAGATTAGTGCCATTGTGTGTTACAATGCTGTGTGGAAAGCCAAAACGGAAGATCACCTTCTTCATGAATTGAACCGCCGTTACTGCATCACACTTACTGACTGGCTCTGCCTCTACCCACTTAGTGAATTTATCAACCGCCACCAAGAGGTGGGTCTTCTTATCCTTGGACCTCTTAAAAGGTCCAACCATATCAAGCCCCCAAACTGCAAACGGCCAAGTGATTGGAATCATTATCAACTCCTGAGCCGGAACATGAGCTCGATGTGTAAACTTCTGACAACCGTCACATTTTTTGACCAAGTCCTCAGCATCAGCATGAGCCGTCAGCCAATAAAAACTGTGACGAAAAGCCTTGGCTACAAGAGATTTAGAGCCGGCATGATGACCACAATCTCCTTCATGGATCTCACGCAGAATCTCACAGCCTTCTTCAGGAGAAACACAACACTGAAACGCCCCGGTAACACTGCAATGGTGCAGCTCTCCATTGACAATTGTCATTGGCTTGGACCGCCGGGTTATTTGCCTGGCCAAGGTTTCATCCTCAGGTAACTCGCCCCGGGTCATATATGCCAAATATGGAACTGTCCAATCAGGAATAACAAGAAGAGCCGCCACCAACTGAGCTTCTGGGTCAGGAATAGCCAAATCCTCCTCTGTAGGTAACTTAACCGATGGGTTATGCAAAACGTCAAGAAAGACATTAGGTGGCAACGGTTTACGTTGAGAACCCAACCGGCTTAAGGCATCAGCCGCTTCATTTTTCCTCCGATCAACATGCTCAACTTGATAACCTTTGAAGTGACCAGCAATAATATCCACCTCTCGTCGATAAGCCGCCATGAGGGGATCCTTAGAATCCCAAGTACCAGAGACTTGTTGAGCCACCAAATCTGAGTCACCAAAGCACCTTACCCGGCTTAAGTTCATCTCCTTAGCCATCCGAAGACCGTGGAGCAAGGGAACATCAAACGGAGAACATAACAAAATTTATCACCTCGAGGGGAAGCTAGCACAACTCCAGCCCCCAAGCCCTCCAATTACCTGGACCCATCAAAGTGAATAGTCCAATACGTGTTATCTGGTTTTTCCTCAGGCATCTGCAGCTCTGTCCAGTCATTGATGAAATCCACCAGTGCTTGAGACTTGATGGCCGTGCGAGGCATATACTTCAAACCATGAGGCCCAAGTTCAATGGCCCATTTGGCAACCCGGCCTGTTGCTTCCCTGTTTTGGATGATATCTCCTAAAGGAGCAGAGCTAACCACAGTAATGGGGTGACCCTGAAAATATTGCTTAAGCTTCCGGCTTGCCATGAAAACCCCATATACAAGCTTCTACCAATGTGGGTACCTCTGCTTGGACTCAATAAGCACTTCGGTGATATAATAAACCGGCCATTGAACCGGATATTCCTTGCTTGCCTCTTTCCTTTCAACCACAATAGCCACACTAACAGCCCGGCTATTAGCAGCCACATATAACAACAGCGGCTCCTTATCAACGGGCGCAGCTAGGACCGACGGCTCAGCCAGCTGCTTCTTAAGCGCCTCAAATGCCTCATTAGCAATGTCACTCCAGATGAAGTCATCTGTCTTTTTCATCATCTGATACAAAGGGATAGCCTTCTCACCGAGGCGGCTTATGAACCGGCTTAGCGCCGTAATACGACCCGCCAGACGTTGAACATCATTGATACACGCCGGTTTAGCCAGAGAAGTAACGGCTTTGATCTTCTCCGGATTAGCTTCAATGCCCCTGTTAGACACCAGAAAGCCCAAAAGCTTGCCCGCCGGCACACCAAAAACACACTTGGCCGGATTAAGCATCATCTTATAAACTCGGAGATTATCAAAGGTTTCCTTTAAGTCGTCTATCAACGTCTCCTTCTTTCTGGATTTCACCACAATATCATCCACATAAGCATGAACATTGCGTCCAATCTGATTATGAAGATAATTCTGCACACATCGCTGGTAAGTCGCCTGGGCACTCTTGAGCCCAAAAGGCATAGACACATAGCAGAAGGCTCCAAAGGGAGTTATGAAAGCTGTCTTCTCCTGGTCCTTAACTACCATCTTGATCTGATGATAACCAGAATAAGCATCCAAAAACTCAAACGCTCACAACCCACCATAGCATCAATAATCTGATCAATACGAGGGAGAGCAAAAGGATCAGCTGGACAAGTTTGTTTAAATCCGTGTAGTCCACACACATGCACCAAGTGCCGTTCTTATTAAGTACCAGCACCGGGTTAGCCAACCACTCAGGATGAAAAACTTCAACAATAAACCCAGCTGCCAAGAGCCGGGCTACCTTCTCACCAATGGCCTTACGCCTTTCTTCATTGAAACAACGAAGAAACTGCTTGACCGGTTTAAACTTGGGATTAATATTGAGAGTGTGCTCAGCGAGTTCCCTCGGTACACCTGGCATGTCAGAAGGTTTCCATGCAAAGATGTCCCGGTTCTCACGGATGAACTCGATGAGCGCGCTTTCCTATTTCGGATCCATATTAGCACTGATGCTGAACTGCTTGGATGAATCGCCAGGAACAAAATCAACCATCTTAGTGTCATCTGCCGATTTAAACTTCAAAATCGGATCATGCTCTGTAGTTGGCTTTTTCAAAGACGTCATATCCGCCGGATCAACATTGTCCTTGTAAAATTTTAACTCCTCCGTTGCACAAACCGACTCAGCATAAGCCGCATCACCTTCTTCACATTCCAAGGCTATCTTTCGGCTCCCATGTACTATGATGGTCCCCTTGTAACCCGGCATCTTGAGCTGTAGATAAACATAACAAGGCCACGCCATGAACTTGGCATAAGCCGGCGGTCCAAACAAAGCGTGATACGGGCTGTGAATCTTGACTACTTCAAAGGTCAATGTTTCTGACCTAGAGTCATGATCATCTCCGAAGGCAACTTCCAGAGCTATCTTACCCACAGGGTACGCCGACTTACCAGGCACCACACCATGGAAAACCGTATTCGACAGTTTAAGATTTTTATCTGTCAACCCCATGCGACGGAAAGTTTCGTAAAAAAGGATATTGATGCTGCTCCCTCCGTCCATGAGTACCTTGGTAAACTTATACCCTCCAACCTGGGGTGCAACCACCAATGCTAGGTGACCCAGATTATCAACCCGGGGCGGGTGATCTTCCCGACTCCACACGATGGGCTGCTCAGACCAGCGCAAGTAACGGGGAACCGCCGGTTCAACGGCGTTCACTGCCCTTTTATGAAGCTTCTGATCCCATTTGCATAAATTTGTGGTGAAGACGTGGTACTGCCCACTATTCAGCTGCTTTGGATTACTCTGATACCCAGATTGCTGCTGCTGATTCCCCTGACCTGACTGTTGATGGTAGCCACCCTGATTGCCTTGATTGCCCTGATTACCTTGGAATCCAGAACTAGAACCGCCACCGCCGTAACCCGGCCCATGAGAACCGGACCCTGAACCACCACCCGGTCCATGATTGTCTTGAAAAAGATTGGAATTTTTATACTCCTTCATGATTTTGTAGCAATCCTTCCAGAGGTGACAAGACGGTCTTTCTCGCGTCCCATGCCTTGGGCAGCGCTGATTTAGCATCTGCTCAAGATTAAAGCCTGACCCTCCGGCCCGTGTGGGCTGATTTACCATTATTCTGTGCGTTGGTGTTAGCCACAAAGTCCAAACTATTATCAGCTTTGCGCTTACCATTGCCTCCCTGATTCGCCGAATTATGCTGCTGTCCTCTGGTGCTGCTGCTCTTCTTTCCCTTTCCCGGCTTATCATCATCAGACTCGGGGTCCTTGGTACCATCAGAGTCAGCGTACTTAACCAAAGCCGCCATCAGCTCTCCCATGTCATTGCAGTGGCGCTTGAGCCGACCCAACTTCTGCTTAAGAGGCGTAAACCGGCAATTCTTCTCCAACATTATGACCACCGAACCGGCATTGATGCGATCCGATGAATGTAATATGGTCGAAACCCGGCGCACCCAATGGGTTGTGGACTCACCCTCTTCTTAGACACAGGCATCCAGATCCACAATTGACATCGGCTGCTTGCACGTATCTTTGAAATTCTGGATAAACCGAGCCTTTAACTCGGCCCATGACCCAATGGAGTTGGCAAGGAGCCCCTTCAACCAAGTGCGAGCCGTTCCATCCAACGTCAGGGGGAAATATTTAGCACATGCCGCATCGCTAACATCTAGCAATTCCATGGCCATCTCATAACTCTCGATCCATGCTTCAGGAGGTAAATCGGCTGTATAGTTAGGCACCTTGCGAGGACCCTTAAAATCCTTGGGCAGACGCTCATTACGAATGGCCGGCACTAAACATGGCACGCCCAAATTCCTAAAGGTTACACCTGGCTCCACCGAAGTTGTCGGACGAACCAGAGAAAGTTGACGGGCCACATATTGCGCCGCCAGCTCGGCCTCTCGACGTGCTCTACCTTGATCCACCACGTTCTGAGCATCAGCACCACCACCCGCCGGGTTATGTCCACGAGGCAGGTTATGGTTCCGCCCACTGCTTGACACAGCTGGTTCATCAATATGCCTACTGTAACTCCGGCTTGGGCGAGGGGTGGAATGAATCCGGCTTCGACTGTAAGAATAAGCCTGCTACTGAACCAATGCTGTCTGAAGGAGCTCTCTAGCCCTCCGCATCTCAACCGCCGTTGGATACTCGCCTTCAACCGGGATAGCCGCCAATCGTGACGCCGCAGCGATCATGTTATCCAAAGGGTTAGAGTAATGACCCGGTGGTGTTGGCATGTGTTGCGGCGGGATATTGTTCTAACGAGGCGGATCCATGGTGCGCGGCTGAACCGGCGCTCCCGTCCCAGGCGCTTCAACCCGGTCCGCCACTGACGGGTTACTGGTTCCTGCTCCTGGCGTGTTAAAGAGGTTCCTCGCCTCGTAAACCGGTGGCGGGCGAGACTGATGCCCCCTCCTCATGACTTCGTTTGAAGCGTTCTGATCTAGCATGAGTCGGTAAGACTCCGACTGAATCCGCTGTGCTTGAGCATCCAACGTAACCCACTCCACAGCCATCCTGGCATCTTCAGCTGCCAGGTCTTCCTTAGCTTGAGCTATCTGATCTCGCAATTTCACGACTTCCGCATTATGATGATCTTGATTATCCGGGTTAACCTCCGTCGTCAGCAGGGTTGCCAAGGCGTCTAGTAAACCAGACAAGACTTGAGCCGGCGGGCGCGCAGGGCCTCCTGCCCCGGCTGCCATCGCCGCTGCTAACCTGGAAATCAATGCCGCTGCAGTTGAAGAGTGCTGCACTGGCTGCGTACCGGCCATGAAGATTGCAACCCGGTTCGACGGCTCGTAGGGGTCCAGAATACTATCGCCATCGGAACAGCCCCCAAGCCGACCGTCTTGCAGTCGGTACAATGACTCGGTTTCACCGGTGGATGACTCGCCATCAGAATAGACAACTGTCTCACTGTCAGATACCGATTTATCCTCAGATTCCGCACCATTGATGAATCCCACGAAGGCACGACTCATGGCGGGCTGAACTCGAGCGGGTTTTGCACGCTGAGCCGTCTCGATGATGTCGGTGCAGGTGTCCGGCTCAGGGCCCGGTTCGCCGATCTTGCCAATGAAGACGTGAATTCCACCGAAGGGGACCCGGTACCCGTACTCAATTGAGCAGGCCTCGGGGCCCCAGCCTTCATCGTCGATGTAGAGCTTGCCGCGACAACTCTTGGTCATCCGGCCCACAACGTATCCCTTGATCCCTTCGAAGTTGCCCTTCAAGAACTCGAAACCACCGTGCGCTGGCCCCACGGTGGGCGCCAACTGTCGTGGAATAGTCAACGACAGATGTCCTAGTGTGAGGACTTAGTCGTGGAGCCATCACAATGAGCTTAGTTTACAGAGGTTAATCAGGACAAAGGACACGGGGAGTTTATACTGGTTCGGCCCCTTGCGGTGAAGGTGAAGGCCTAATCCAGTTTGAGGTGGTATTGCTAGGGTTTCGATGACCAGGGAGCGAATACGCTTAACCTGGCTCTCGATCTGTTCTTTCTTGTCCCCAACCCGCCGTCGGGTCGTCCCTTTATATACACAGGTTGACGCCCGGCGGTTCACAGAATCCCGGTCGGCTCATAAACGTGTCCGGCTCGGTATCCACTCTTTCCTATCTTACAATACAACTCATATACTTATGGCGGTTTACATCTATGGGCCCTAACTCGCCTTTGGGCTTTGGGCCTTCTTATTAAGTCTCCTTCGTAAGTCGCCATCTTCTATGTCTTCATGGGCTTCAATACAGGCAAATCACTATGAGCATAACCCGGCCCCTCCTGGGCGGTTTATACTCAATAGTTATATCCCCAACAGTGTGCATGTGAGGGCCAAGCCTCAAAGCAAGGACCTTGCAATAATCTTTGGAATGGCGTGGATGAGGCTTATAGGCCTGTAGTTGGCGATCTCCTCCGCCCCATCTTTTTTTGGAAGGAGCACGATGTTCGCAGAGTTGAGCCAATGGAGGTTTGCCGAATGCAAGTTGCTGAAAGAAAGGATGGCCTGCATGAAGTCAGTCTTGATAGTGGACCATCATTTCTTGAAGAAAGCGTTAGTGAAGCCGTTCGGGCTGGGGGCTTTGTCGTTGGGCATCTCATTGATGGCGGCTCTCACTTCGTCCTCAGATATAGGGTTGTCAAGGCCGGAGAGGTCATGGTCACCAAAGTCGTGCTCGTCCCAGTTGAAGGCTATGGGGTGGGAAGTCCCACGGCCCATCACGCTGGAGAAATGCTCGTGCATCAAGGCCTTCTTCTGTTCGTGACCGGTGACCCAGCCACTGTTGTGCTTAGTCCTATGGATATGATTCTTTTTCCGGCGCGCATTCACTCTCCGATGGAAGAACTTGGTGTTGGCGTCTCCCTCTTTTAGGTTTGAGATCCTAGCGCATTGCTTTCTTCTTGCTCTTTCAAGGACCGCTAGGCTGACCAATCTTCTCTTGAGTTTTGTCCTCAGGTCTTTCTCCTCTGGCGAAAGCTCCCGGTCCTCTTGGGCGACATCAAGACGAAATATCAACAAAAGGGCGGCATGCAAGTGGAGTTTCGCCGTCGAGAAGAGTTTTTGACTCCACTCTGCAAGCCTCACGCTAAATTTTTTAAGCTTGTGGAAGAGCCGCTTGTAGGATTCCACGTGGTTGCACACCTCGCTCCAAGCATTGTCCACCACCTCCTGGAAGCCCGGCATGGAAGTCCAAAAATTCTCAAACTTGAAACAGCGGGGCCTGCTTGGCCCACTATCATCTGCGAGAAGAAGAGGGCAATGATCCGAAAGCGAAGTGGAGAGTGCGTGCAGCACGTGGGTACCGAAGGTGAGATCCCAATCCGCGTTGCAAAAATAAGAATCAAGCTTGCAAAGGGTGGGGTTGTCTCGTTCGTTGCTCCAGGTGAATCGACGATTTTGCAGGTGGATCTCGTTGAGATCGCATGCGTGGAGGGTGTTGCGGAAGCGATTGATACGGCCACGGTTGATGTTCCGCTTATTCTTGTCGCGCGCGCGATGTATTTGGTTGAAGTCACCAAGTGCCAGCCATGCACTTGGTCCCGGGAGGTAGCTTTTGAGCCAGGAGCTCCGCGAAGAAGGCATTTTTGCAAGAAGAGGCTGTAGGGCCATAAACCGCCGTGATCTTGAAGGAGACTCCAGACTCGTGGATTAGAACCATGACCGACAGGTCGTAAAACGAAAGCACAATATCAGAAACATCCACGACACCGTCGTCCTAGAGAAGCAGGATGCCGCTCCTAGTGCCCAACACAGGCCGGTGGGCAAACCTCTTGAGCCTGGCTCCTCCCAGAAAGGATGTGGTAAACTGATCCATAGCATTAAGCTTGGTCTCCTGGAGGCAAGCCAAATGACAGGAAGTTGCAGCAATAGTCTCGTGGACAGTGGCCCGATGATTTGGGCAGTTTAATCCCCTTATATTCCAACTAAGAAAGTTAACTGGTTGTCCTAACATGATAAACTAGAAACCCACAACAACAACGGCAGCAGAGCACATCCTACGTGCTGGAGTGCACCTCCTCTTCATGGTCCAGCGCTACTGCGCCCCCATGGATAATGAGGGCCTCCTCCACCACAGCAGCATGTGCATCGTCGATCTTTAACAAGCCTCGGAGAGCAGCCATGATGTTCTCAGGCAACTGGTCCTTGAACTGGCGGACTCCGTCTTCGTATTGTTTGGCCTACGTGCGCGTGTTCGTCTACTCGCCAGAAGCTAACCTAGCTAGTACGTGGTAACTAGCATCAAGGAATCCATCCGCCTGTGCGTGTGCTTGCTTGCTGCGTACGCGTACGTTCGTATCTCCAGGAAGAAGCCAGCTTGTGTGCACGTGTAATCGACGGCCGAAAGCACAGGTCGCCGGAATCGCGTTGTACAAAGTACGCCGAAAAGTACTCGGCGTACGAGACTGTGCCAACAATTGGTATCAGAGCTAGGTTAGCTTCTGGTGAGTAGACAAACACGTGCACGTAGGCGAAACAATACGTGACTTGATGGCTAGAGGGCCGTATCGGTCCTACTGATGTTTACTTTTTCAATCTGATGATTACAGGGGGACTAGACACAGGTATAAATAGTAGCTATCCTACCTAGCACCTAGCCGACTCGGCAAAAGACTACAAGTCCGTCCCGCACTAGTTTTCTCCGAATTGTGATTATCTCTAACAGTTGTCGTTGGAGCGGATCCGCTAGGAGCGTGGAGAGGGATGACGGACGATGGAACGGCCACACACAAGAGGAGGCATCGCAGCGGGCACGACCGACATGCCCTTGGCCTCCCGCACCAAGGCGCTGCTGGCAGAACCCGAGCCAGCAAGGAGGGCCAACGCCGCCTCCGTCTCGCCCTGCCTGCACCCTGCGCCTCCCATCACGCACATCATGTCGCTCCCCATGGCGATCATCGCGGCGCGGCTGCTCGTCACGTCGCCTTCTGTCTTCTCTCCTGTTGCCAGCCGTGCGGGACCTACTCCTGAAGATCCGGCCAGCCTAGGACTGGGTGCGGTTACCCTGCCTGCCGCGACGGTCGTCATCATCGTCCCGACGCCCATTGTGGTCGTCGTGGTTGTCATCACGCCGCTGGTCCCGCCCTCAAGCAGCAGGGGAGCTGTGGCTCTCCCTCGGCTGCCGCTTGCCATCGATGATGCCATTGGTCCAGTCGTAGGGGTGGCGTCGAGCATTCCTCAAGATGTTACCTGTGGCGTCCGGGCTGAAGTCCTCAAGCAAGTCAAGCTAGATCAGCACCCTGTCCTTCAGCCCGTCCAGCCCCGGCCCTGTGGGGGTGGCGCTACCGATTGGCTGGTGGCCAGGCCGGTCGACGACGATGGACTACATCACTTGGGGGATGGCCGACGGATTGGTTGTCCAAGCCCACAGACTCACCATCGAAGCATCTTCCTTCTGCAGAGTAGCGATGTCGAAGTAATGCACAATGGTGTTCTTACCCAGGATCTTGGCGATCTCCTCCTCTCCCCAAGCGTGCAGCGAAACATTCTCGAAGCAGAGGTGGACGTGGTAGCACATCTTGGCGACCTTGGAGTGGGCGCTGGCGCGCCACTTGGTGGCATGAATGTCGAGGTTACGGTGCGAGAAGCGGCCCCTGGTGGTCAGCTCGTTGCGGTGGTGAGGGTGCCGGAAGGTGACCAAGAAGTCCTCCGGGAAGAACGGGACGACGTTGAAGTAGCCCTTGGCGATGTTGGTCTCCGCCTCGATGGCGCGCGCGATTTCCTTCGCGCTGACTTGCGGTCGGTTCCCCCCAGCCAGATCAGGGCCACGTTGGAGAATAGTAGGGCCGCCTGCTGCTCCATGGCCGGGGTGGAGAGGAGCACCATGTGCCCCTCATCCGGCCGAGAAGCCGCGTCACCAAGGCGTGACATCGCGCCGCGGTTGGCCGGAAGCGGGGGGGGGGGGGGGGGGGGGGCTGGCGGGACGACGACGGCCAGACTGGTGGGCGTAGCAGCTAGAAGCAAGGGAGCGGCGGGGGATGGAGCCGACAGATTGGAGCAGTCAGTGGGAGGGGGATTGTGATGATGCGGTTGCTGCTGGAGCAGCCTGAGCAAGCACACCAGTTGCTCCTCTCCACCACGGCCATGGAGTAGTTGAAGCTGATTAACTCCCCCCTTCTCTTGAATGCACGCGGCGGAGGTCGCTGGCGAGTGAATGAATCCTGCAGCCGAGGTGCAGGGCGCCTTGAATGCTGGGGGGGTTGGCCGGTGAGGAGCGCCACCAAAACGGTGGCTTCACAACCTGCCACTCCGCGGCAGGGTGACACGGGGGAGAGGGGGCGCGACGCCCAACGCCGGAAGGGAGGGGGGCCAACTTGAAGGCACCCTGCCAGAGATCGAGGACGGCATGAATGCCTCCCCATCCGTGCGGTGGAAGGCGGCCAACTGAGCCGCGCCCCGCGCCGCGTCAGCGGCCTGGCACCAGAACGCAGGCGTCGTCTCAGGCACGAAGGAAGCAGAGGAGGCAGGCGCGGCCGGCCGGGCAGGCAGGCAAGCCCAGATCTGACCCGGATCCAGCCCTCCCCAGCCGCGTCAAGGGCGAATCGAACCCAGGGGGCAGCAACAGCGAGTCGCGCGAGCCGCTGGAGGACGGCGAAGCGGCAGGCAGAGGGTGGCACACGGCGGGGGCGGTGGCTGCGGGCGCCGGAGTGTCGAGTCGAAGGAGAGGGGGTGCCATGTCTTGCACGCTCTGTTTTCACACCTGATGGACTTATAGGAAGGACAAATTCATGCATAAAGCACTGCCACAACAAGGGGTAGCGTGCCATGATCTCCTTCAACCCTGATGATACGATGCCTCTACAAGGCTGACTGAGCGTTGGTTCATGCAGGAGTATGTCAGGATGCATGCGATGCAACATGTATGTCAGCACTCCTGCTACTGTTGGCATTACTGAAGAACCAAGCAACGAGCGGGAAGGAAGGGATTCAACTCGGGGAGCTCCTAACGCCACTTGAGGAACGGGCGCACTCTCCGTTTCTGCGCTGGGCCGGCCCATGTAAGGTGAGCCCTTCGTTCCCCCTGGTCGCTCAGGTCCCCCTCCTCCCCCCACCCCCCCAACCCCCCGCTCGAGCGCAGTTGACTGCTCGCTCGATTCCGCCTCAACAGTTGACTTTTCGAAACAAAAAGAGAAAAATCGCAAAAATATTAAAAAATAGTGATTTCAAAAAAGTTCATGGTTTTTTTCAAAAAAAGTTCACAAACTTAAAAAAAGATCACGAAATTGAAAAAAAAAGTTCATTGATTTGAAAAAAAGTTCACCGATTCTGAAAAAAGTTCATCGAAATAGAAAAAAGTTCACCAAATTTGAAAAAAGTTCATCAAATTTGAACAAAAGTTCATCGAATTTCAAAAAAAAGTTCATTGATTTCAAAAAAAAGTTCATCAAATTATAAAAAGTTCATTGAATTTGAAAAAAAATTCACAAAAAATGAAAAAAGTTCATCAAATTAAAGAAAAGTTTGTTGTTTTTTGAAAAAATAAACAATAAAATCAAAGAAAAGAAAAAAGAAATAAAAAACCACACTAAACCAGACCAGAAAGAATAAAAAAAAACCCGGCTTCAGCGAACTGAATAAAGAATAAGAGGTCCAAAACGCGGAATGTTGACACAAGCAGTGAAGTAGTCCAACTGGTTGCTCTGTAGTAGCGGAAGAAAGAAGTCTCGAGTTCGAATCTTCATTTCGTACCTTTTTGGAAATTAACAGAAAAAGACGTAAACATGTAAAAATGGGCTGGCCCATGAAGGAGGGAGGGGTGTGCGCCCGTTTGCGCCGATGCCTTCAACTCGCGCTATGCCCACTCGTCGACGCAATGTTCCCCGGTGGCTTGCAGGCCCAGACTAGGCCCACTCGTCGACCTTTCCCAGTGGCTTGCAGGCCTAGACTAGGCCCACTCCTCCACCCAATGTTCCCCAGTGGCTTGCAGGCAAAGTTTAGGCCCGTTGATCGGGTTGTAGCGAGCTACTTCAAATAGCAGAGTGTATGTGTGTGACTTGGGAGTTGGGACGATAGTTGGGGGGCTTCGGCCTAAACACTATATAGCTGTAGTGCTGTGAGGGGGGTTGGGAGGATAGAATCCATGACGCTGAAACCAATTCCTAATCAATACGAGACTAGAGACTAACGCGCGCTTCGCCGCGCCGCTTTTCACTCGCGTGATTAACTCTTTCATATATCAACATTGTAGATTATTAAGATCGATTGTTTTGTTCGGATTTTATCTGTTTTGGCTTGTGTTTTAATTATGTTTTGATGGTGTTTTTTAACATTCGTATATTGTGTCAGGTTATTGTTGGAGATAATATTTGTTCTGAGAGTAGAGTAGAGTAGCTTGATGTGTCGTTTGGTATCCTACACATTTCGACCTTGGTGCCAGCCCATGGTGTTTGTTTGAACCTTTTGTGAGCTCCTATTCCACGTTGAAATAGAGGAATTGCTGCTATAACGGCCACATGAGCCAGCCCACAAAGCTCTCTCTCACTCATCTTGGCTCCTTGCTCTTCTCGTCCACTCAGCTTTTTCCCCTCTTGCCCCACTACTAGCTCAAAAAAAGTGCCTCTTTTTTTATTTGAAAAAAATAGTTCAATTCAAACCGCTCACCACACTGCTAGCTCAGAAAAACTGGCTCTTATTTTTATTTGAAAAGGTAGTTTCATTAAAAGATGTTCAAGGATTTTAAAAATATTGTTAATTTAAAGCTCATGAATTTTAGAAAACATCCATGAATATAAAATATTTTCATGGATTTCAAAAAATGTTTGCAAATTAAATAAATTTTCAAATATTAAAATATGCACAAACTTTAAGATTGATACACAACTTTTAAATATCTATGAATTTAATAAATATTAATGAATCTAGAAAAGTATGTTTCAAAAATATTTGCTTCTTAATATTCTCAGATTTTAACAAACGCTCATAAATGAAATGTGAAAAAAAGAGAATAAAACTAAAAAACACACAACCTTACATGTGGGGCTCTCAGCAACGCCACAGTCCCCAAAAGCACCACAACGTTTCAAATAATGGAAGGTCAATATCTCTACTATAGATCTAGCCGTCACACGCAAAAAACAACAAAAAAAACTATCCCCGCCGATGTTCAAGGGAAAGGCGGTGAGAGGCACAGTCTCTTTTGTTTTATATACAGGAGCGGGCGGTGTAATCAATCGGAAAAAGGAAATGCAAAGGGATGGGTAACAAACAATAGAATATATATCAGACGCCCACGTAGTTTACCCAGCGGGCACATCTAGCAGTAGACAATGACGGCAAATAGCTACATCGGTTTTGCTTGCCTAAAAAAAGCTACGTCGGTTGCTATTAGTTTTTTCCCCTCACAAACGTGTTTCAGTTATGGAAAAAGGGGTCGAGCTCTCCTAGGGCTTTGATCCCTGGGAGCTTAGTAACTGTATCGATACTCGTAACCTTCCTCGTCCGATCGGGCGGCCCAGTGCGCTTGTTGTTAATACTCTCTCCTCGTCTGAGCATCAGTTATGGTTGCACTATTTGTCAGGTTCACACACTGCCATATGCCTCCTCAAACATCTCTAACCTGGCCGAGCAGAGGAGAAGCTCGGACTCCTTTGGTTTGATAAATAGCATTACATCATCTGCAAAGATTGACAGTCGTTGACTCATCCTTGTCCTGTCAAGTGAGTCAAGTAATCCACGTGTAGATGCTAGCTCAAACAACCTTTAAAGCGGCTCCATGATCAAGATGAAAAACATTGGTGACAAGGGGTCACCCCGTTGTAGGCCTCGATGGTTGAAGATTGGTGCACCTGGCACCCCGTTGGTCATTATCCTCATGGATGAGATGGCGTACGACGTTGGCACAACATGGTGTACCTTTTCAGTTGTCATCTAGCCAGACAAATGTAAATCATGGGTGCAAACTACTCATCAAGCTGGTGTTGGGAAACGTTGCATGGAAAAAAAATACGCACACACAAGATTTATCCATAGAGATGCATAGCTACGAGAGGGGGAGAGCATCTACATACCCATGTAGATCGCTAAGCGGAAGCGTTTATCAACGCGGTTGATGTAGTCGTATAACTTCATGATCCGTACTGATCAAGCACGGAACACATGGCACCTCCTTGTTCAGCACACGTTCAGTTCGATGACGTCCTCGCCTTCTCGATCGAGCAAGAGAGGCGAAGTAGCAGCTGAGTTCCGGCAGCACGACGGCGTGGTGACGGAGGTGGTGAAACTATTCCGCAGGGCTTCGGCATAGTTTTAGGACGGAGGACGAAATAGAGGGAGAGGGGGCGCCGGCACATGGCTTGGTGAATCGTGGTGTCACCCAGGGGCTAGCCATGCTCCTCTATTTATATGTTGAGCCCTGTGGTCGTTTCTTGGAGAAAGAGTCTCCTCAAAGTCGATTTGGAACGCAAGGAAGAGTCCTTCTCGGTTTCCAATACAAGACGCCATGGTCCTCGGCATCTGGCCCAGACGCCACGGTCCTCGGCGTCTGGCCCAGACGCCATGGGCCTTGGCGTCTGGCCCAGGGCCAGACGCCAGGGTCCCGACCTAAAGCCCCGTGGGCCTTACCCCTTGGCCCAACCATATCATCCTATATATCAATCTTTACCTCCGGACCATTCCGGAGCTCCTCGTCATGTCTGTGATCTCATCCGGGACTCCGAACAATATTCGGTCACTAACATACATAACTCATATAATACTATATAGTCAAGGAACGTTAAGCATGCGGACCCTACGGGTTCGAGAATGATGTAGACATGACCGAGACGCTTCTCCGGTCAATAACCAATAGCGGGACCTGGATGCCCATATTGGCTCCTACATATTCTACGAAGATCTTTATCGGTTGAACCTTTATGACAACATACGTAGTTCCCTTTGTCCGTCGGTATGTTACTTGCCCGAGATTCGATCGTCGGTATCTTCATACCTAGTTCAATCTCGTTACCGGTAAGTCTCTTTACTCGTTCCGTAATACATCATCTTGTCACTAACTCCTTAGTCACTTTGCTTGCAAGCTTCTTGTGATGTTGTATTACCGAGAGGGCCCAGAGATACCTCTCCGTCATACGGAGTGACAAATTCCAATCTCAATTCACGCCAACTCAACAGACACCGTCGGAGATACCTGTAGAGCACCTTTATGATCACCCAGTTATGTTGTGACGTTTGATAGCACACAAGGTATTCCTCCGGTATCCGGGAGTTGCATGATCTCATGGTCGAAGGAATATGTATTTGACATTAAGAAAGTAGTAGCAACAAACTGAACGATCATATGCTAAGCTAACGGATGGGTCTTGTCCATCACATCATTCTCCTAATGATGTGATCGTGTTAATTATCAAGCGACAACACATGTCTATGGTTAGGAAACCTTAACCATCTTTTGATCAACGAGCTAGTCTAGTACAGGCTTACTAGGGACACGGTATTTGTTTATGTATGCACACATGTATTTAAGTTTCCGGTCAATACAGTTTAGCATGAATAATAAACCTTTATCATGATTAAGGAAATATAAAAATAACCACTTTATTATTGCCTCTAGGGCATATTTCCAACAGTCTTCCTCTTGCACTATAGTCAATAATCTAGATTACATAGTAATGAATCTAACATCCATGGAGTCATGGTGTTGATCATGTTTTGCCCGCGGAAGAGGTTTAGTCAACGGGTCTGCCACATTCAGATCCATATGTACTTTGCAAATTTCTATGTCTCCATCCTTGACCTTTTCATGAAAGGAGTTGAAGCGTCGCTTGATGTGTTTGGTTCTCTTGTGAAACCTGGACTCCTTGGCTAAGGCAATTGCTTCAGTGTTGTCACAAAAGATTGTCATTGGACCCGATGCACTGGGTATTACACCCAGATCGGATATGAACTCCTTCATCTAGACTCCTTCAAGCGATGCTTCCGAAGCAGCTATGTACTCCACTTCACACGTAGATCCCACCACGACGCTCTGCTTAGAGCTGCACCAACTGACAGCTCCACCATTCAATATAAATACATATCCAGTTTGTGACTTACAGTCATCCGGATCTGTGTCGAAGCTAGCATCGACGTAACCCTTTACACCGAGCTCTTCGTCACCTCCATAAATGAGAAACATATCCTTGGTCCTTTTCAGGTACTTTAGGATATTCTTGACCGCTGTCCAGTGATCCACTCCTGGATTACTTTGGTACCTCCCTGCCAAACTTATGGCAAGGCACACATCAGGTTTGGTAAACAGCATGGCATACATAATATAACCTATGGCTGAGGCATAGGGAATGACTTTCATTTTCTCTATATCTTCTGCCGTGGTCGGACTTTGAGTCTGACTCAATTTCACACCTTGCAACACATGCAAGAACCCTTTCTTTGCTGGTCCATTTTGAACTTCTTCAGAACTTTGTCAAGGTATGTGCTTTGTGAAAGTCCTATTAAGCGTCTCGATCTATCCGTATAGATCTTGATGCCCAATATGTAAGTAGCTTCACCGAGGTCTTTCATTGAAAAATTCTTATTCAAACATCTTTTTATGCTATCCAAAAATTCTATATCATTTCCAATCAGCAATATGTCATCCACATATAATATCATAAATGCTACATGTAACACCCTGGATTTTGCCCATTTTCTTTTTCTTTTGATTTTGGTCCGGATTCGCTTTTTGTGGCTTAGTAGTCGTGCAACCTGGAGGGATCACCCTTCATTCTTCTTCCCGAGTGGCTTGCCAACCTCAAAACCATCCCAAGACCATGTCATTTCCATCTTGGACCAACTCCCAATATTCTTTTTCTTGGGAATATTCCTTTTTCTATTAAAGGAATAACTCTGTTTGCCCTGAGTTGTGAAGCAACTCATATTTCTATCATTCCCAAAATTCTCAAATAATTCCCATAAATCCTTTGGGACATATCTTATACAGATATGTCAAAATATTCCTTGCCATACCCAAAAATATTTCACAAATATTCCTTTTCTGATTCTGCCCTATCTGTCAGATTGAGAAGCAAGTACCCTTTATATTTGCTTGCTTGCTCTCAAACTTTTTGTGAACTCTTTCCTATCCATATCAATGCCACATGACAAAATTCAACTTTATTTGGATATTAAATCTCTCTTGGCTAATTTCCAAAGTTTCTGGGCAACTGGAATCTTTGTGAAGCAAGTGCTAGCTAGGAGTATCCAAATGAGTTGAAATTTTTCAGGCATATTGATATGCTCAAATCCTGACTCTCCACCAAATTTGAGCATCATCCCTTCAACTATGTGAGCATAGCATCAAATCTTTGTTTCTGGTCATTATTCTGGGTTGTGAAGCAACTATGTTTTATGTTGCTCCATAACTCCTGAAATTTTACCAGGGCATTAACCTATCTATATAACACCTCTCCACAAAATTTGGGCTCAATTCATCTACCCAATAATTCCCTAGAATTTCCCTAAGATTCTGTCCAGTGGGGTGCTGTGTGAAGGAAGTACCACTTTGGTTTATCCAAATGGTATGAAATTTATACAGTATCCTCATATGATCAAATTATTCATCTCCTCCAAAATTCAGCTCAATCCAAGCAAGTATGTGAGTGCCACTTCATATTTTGCATTTATGTTCAGTAAAGCCCATTGAACTGCAAGTGTTATTTATCTCCATCCAAATGGTCTGCAAATTTGCAGTGATGATCACCCTAGTGAGTGATCACTCTCAGCCAAATATCTGAGTCTAGTTCCTTCTCAACTTTTCTCAGCTCACATCAAACAGCTTGCTGGTGCATTGTATCCAAGCTCCCTCTAGTCATCTCCTGGCCTCTTGTGATGGGGTTTCTCTCCCAAGCTGCCTTGAGGAGTAAGGACTTCCCGCTAGACATCAAATTAGGTAGCAGAGTGCACCGCGTGTGCCAATGCACGCGGTGACCATGCGGCTGGTGTGCAGTACGCGCGCTCTGTGCATTGGGGCCCTCGGCCTCGTCGGTTTCTTCCTCTCTTTCGACACCTAGCTATGTCTAGGGACTTCGTTTTGTCGTCGCCCTCGCACTGGACCCCTCTCCCCCTCTCCCGTCCCATCCGACGCGGTGCACCGACGGTGCCCGTGCCGCAAACCTCCTCTGCTCCTCCCTGTTTCAGTCGCCCGCGAGCTCCCGAGTCTTCCCGACCTCGCCTGAGCCTTCCCCGATCCTCCGTGAAGCTCGTGGATGTCTCTCCCCTCCTCCCCGCGGCTTCCCGAAGGCTCCGGCGCGTGGTGGACGTGACGCCGTGGCCGAGCCCGGCCAGCCTCGTCGCCCCGCCTATAAAAGGGCCCCGAGCCCCTCTCGTCTTCACAACCAACCCCACCTCCCTCCACTGGTCCTCCCCGACCCATTCAACCATCGCCGGAGCTGCTCCTCGCCACCCATCGCCGCCATGGCCGCCGCACGGCCTCGGCTAAATTCGTCCATCCCCAGCCCCCGTAGCTCCACCGAACCACCATAGCCAACCACCACCATCACCTAGACCCTCCCCGCAGGTCGCCGCCCTCCTCTCAGTAGCCGCAGCACCGTGCCCGGGGTCGTAGTGGCCGCCACCCACCACGGCCAAGGCCTCGCTGGCCCCGCTGCCTCCCGACGAGGGCAAAGCCCACTGGCGGGTGCGCCTCTCCACGCTGGTCACTCCGGTGGCCTGGGCTCCGCCGGAGGTGGCCGGAGGTGGCCGGAGCCGCCGGGACGAGCGCCGGTGCGCACGCCTCCTCTGTTCTGCGAGCGAGCGCGAGGAGGGAGATGGTCCTGCCAGCGGGGCCCCCTCGTCAGTGTCTCCTCCCTCCCTCCGTTTTTTTTAAATGGAGCCGCAGCAAGGTGGGCCGGCCCAAGTGGAGCAGTAGCGCCTGCGCGGCTCGGCCGGTGTCCAGGCACTGTTCTCTTTCGGCCCAGTTCAGCTCAGGCGCACAGTGCATTTTAATCTTTTTCCAGAAAAAAACTGTTGAGGACCCAGAAGTAAATATTTATTTTACAGAAAGGTCCTTCTGCAGTCAAACTATCACATCTCTTTGCTCGGGACTCCGATTCAGGTGAAACCAAAGCCCACTTCTTCGTCTCGTGGAGCCCGTTCCGTTGGTATCATTTTCACCATGTGTTCACATAGTGGAAATGACTATTTTGCCCTTGTTCGTAAACAGCCCCTCCGAGAGAGAACTGTTCCCGGCAACTTCCTCCGCGACCATTCCGCACTCCTTCCCGATGATTCCTTCATCCCCAGGCAAGCCACAACTCTCATCTGCATCATCGCATTGCAATGTCATAGTTTGACTATATACTTTATCGGCAAGTATGAGTAGCTGTGAAATGGATTGGATTATGCAATATTCGAGTTAATTCTCGGATAGGTGACTACCATGTTGAGTACCGGATTATTAGTGACTAGTAGCTTACCCACTTGTTGATATTGTGATGTTGAGATCACTGTCTATGATTATTTTGGAGTTCATCCGGCAGTTCGTAGAGATGAATTAGTAGCAGTGGCTTAAGCATATTGGTTATTGGATTGCTATGATATCGGAGTGTCAGCCATGACAGAGATTGTTCGAGGATTAGATATTTCATGGTTGACCTTGAGTCACCTGTCCGGACTTATCCGTGCAGCCACATTTGCCGGTATGGGACGGCCTTGACTTGGTCTGATCGCGTGCTCTTTCACCGGTATCGCCCGACAGGGAAGGTTATGCGTGCGCGCTACCCTGGCCCGGTAGGCGGCGATAACCTTGTGAGCCTAGTTGAGTTTTGTGCCGGTGTCCCCGTTTGGGACAGTATAGTTTGGCCACGACGGTGGCAGGTGTCACGAGGTGACAAGGGGCCACCCAGGGCTTGACTCCGGGGGAGGATGATTGCCGGTGGTACGATGGGAGAGTCACGGGTCAGGCAGGTTTCGTTGGAGCAACGCTGGTCCACCCGAATGGGATCACGAGGTCAGTGCTCCATAGTGTGGGTAAAGTGCGCAACCTCTGCAGAGTGTAAAATCTATTCGAATAGCCGTGTCCACGGTATTGGACAGTCCGTCCAGACCTCACTAGGTGGTCAACCATGGTAGTGATGATAATGATGGAAGAACTCGTCGTATGATCAGAAGTACTCGGTGGTTCATGAGTATTCTGAGGGTTGTGAGACAACCCGGAGAAGAGTAAGTTTGTCAGACTTGTCGTGCAGATGGAATCAGGTATTTGATATGTTAGCCATGGGATGGCTGTGAGTTGAGTGGTCGGATGACCACATGCTTGGGGATTGGACTTGGTACAGGTTCGGATTGGAGCCTGAGATTATTTGAAGTATGGATTTAATACGCTTTTACCTTACTGCAGTCATTTCAGTAGCTACCTTGCTAGATAACCATGTTGGTTAATTTTGGATTGCTATGATGTTGTCTTGCTTTAATGCTGATGTTTGCTGTGAGCTTGCGAGTACATTCAAAGTACTCACCTGGCGTGTCATGCCAGTTTGCAGGTCATGCCGTGATTGCTTGCTTGCCGAGGATCCTGTGCTTGCGATCTAGGATATGCGTTCTAGCCAGAGTCCCTGCGGAGTGGAGTCCATCACCGTCGTCGTTGTTCCGCTGCCGAGAGAGTTACTCCGCTGTTACCCCGGGCAGGCATAGTGTTGCCGTGCCGATGTAATCCTTGTACCATTGTAACCATATCTATTGCAATAAAGAGCTGATTTGTTCTATGCCAACAGTGCCGTATTCCAGAAGACTCGTTCTTGGGCTGGAATACGAGGCGCTCCGGTTTACTCTGAGCCGGGGTGCCACACTACAGAGCTCCCACTCACATTCTTGTAAATACAGGCTTCACCGTAAGTCTGTATAAAATCATATGCTTTGATCACCTCATCAAAGCGTATATTCCAACTCCGAAATGCTTGCACCAATCCATAGATGGACCGCTAGAGCTTGCACACTTTGTTAACACATTTAGGATCGACAAAACCTTCTAGTTGCATCATATACAACTCTTGTTTAAGAAACCCGTTAAGGAATGCAGTTTTGACGTCCATTTGCCAAATTTCATAGTCATAAAATGCGGCAATTGCTAACATGATTTGGACAGACTTAATCATCGCTACGCGTGAGAAAGTCTTATCGTATTCAACCCCTTGAACTTGTCGAAAACTTTTTGGGACAAGTCGAGCTTTGTAGACAGTGATATTACCATCAGCATCCGTCTTCTTCTTGAAAATCCATTTATTCTCAATGGCGTGCTGATCATCGGGCAAGTCCACCAAAGTCCACACTTTTTTCTCATACATGGATCCTATCTCAGATTTCATGGCCTCAAGCTATTTATCGGAATCTGGGCTCATCATAGCTTCTTCATAGTTCCTAGGTTCGTCGTTGTCGAACAACATGACTTCCAGGACAAGATTACCCTACCACTCTGGTGCGGTACGTGTTCTGGTCGACCTATGAGGTTCAGTAGTAACTTGATCCGAAGTTTCATGATCATCATCATTAGCTTCTTCTCTAGCTGGTGTTGACATCATAGGAATGGTTTTCTTTGATGTGCTATTTTCCAATTCGAGAGAAGGTACAACTACCTCATAAAGTTCTACTTTCCTCTCACTCACAGCTTTCGAGAGAAACTGCTTCTCTAGAAATGACCCATTCTTAGCAACAAAGATCTTGCCTTCGGATGTGTGGTAGAAGGTATACCCAATAGTTTCTTTAGGGTATCCTATGAAGATGCACTTCTTCACTTTAGGTTCGAGCTTATCAGGCTGAAGCCTTTTAACATAAGCATCGCATCCGCAAACTTTAAGAAACGACAGCTTAGGTTTCTTGCCAAAGCATAGTTCATACGGTGTCGTCTCAACGGATTTAGATGGTGCCCTATTTAATGTGAATGCGGCTGTCTCTAATGCATAACCCTAAAATGATAAAGGCAAATCGATATGAGACATCATAGAATGCACCATATCTAATAAAGTACGGTTACGACGTTCGGACACACCATTACGCTGTGGTGTTCCAGGTGGCATGAGTTGTGAAACAATTACACATTGTCTTAAATGAAGGCCAAACTCGTAACTCAAATATTCGCCTCCGTGATCAGATTGTATAAACTTTATTTTCTTGTTACGATGATTCTCCACTTCACTCTGAAATTCTTCGAACTTTTCAAATGTTCCAGACTTGTGTTTCATCAAGTAGATATATCCTTACCTACTCAAATCATCTGTGAAGGTTAGAAAATAACGATACCCGCCGCATGCCTCAACACTCATATGACATCATACATCGGTATGTATTATTTCCAATAAGTCATTAGCTCGCTTCATTGTTCCAGAGAATGGAGTTTTAGTCATCTTACCCATGAGGCATGGTTCGCAAGTATCAAATGATTCATAATCAAGTGATTCCAAAAGTCCATCCGCATGGAGTTTCTTCATGCGCTTTACACCAATATGACCTAAACGACAGTGCCACAAGTATGTTGCACTATCATTATCAACTTTGCATCTTCTAGCATCAATATTATGAATATGTGTATCACTACGATCGAGATTCAACAAGAATATACCATTGATCAAAGGTGCATGACCATAAAAAGGTATTACTCATATAAATAGAACAACCATTATTCTTTGACTTAAACGAATAACCGTCTCGCAATAAACAAGATTCAGATATAATGTTCATGCTCAACGCTGGCACCAAATAACAATTATTCAGGTCTTAAACTAATCCCGAAGGTAGATGTAGAGGTAGCGTGCCGACGGCGATCACATCAACCTTGGAACCATTCCCGACACGCATCATCACCTCGTCCTTAGCCAATCTTCGTTTATTCCACAGCTCCTGTTTTGAGTTACAAATATCAGCAACCGAACCAGTATCAAATACCCAGGCGCTACTACGAGCATTAGTAAGGAACACATTAATAACATGTATATCAAATATACCTTTGTTCACTTTGCCATCCTTCTTATCTGCCAAGTACTTGGGCCAGTTCCGCTTCCAGTGCCCATTTCCTTTGTAGTAGAAGCACTTAGTTTCAGGCTTGGGTCCAGCTTTGGGCTACTTCACGGGAGCGGCAACTTGCTTGCCATTCTTCTTGATGTTCCCTTTCTATCCCTTGCCCTTTTTTTTCTTGAAACTAGTGGTTTTGTTAACCATCAACTCTTTGATGCTCCTTTTTTTATTCCTACCTCCACCGATTTCAGCACAGCGAAGAGTTCGGGAATCATTTTCATCATCCCTTGCATATTATAGTTCATCACAAAGCCTTTGTAGCTTGGTGGCAGTGACTAAAGAACTCTGTCAATAACACTCTCAACTGGAAGATCAATTCCCACCTGAGTCAAGTGGTTATGATACCTAGACATTTTGAGTATGTGTTCACTGACAGAACTGTTCTCCTCCGTCTTACAGCTAAAGAACTTGTTGGAGACTTCATATCTCACAACCCAGGCATTAGCTTGAAATATCAACTTTAGCTCTAGAAACACATCATATACTCTGTGGCCACTACTAGGGAAAACCTTATACACAGAATCTTAGCAGCAGCGCGGGTCTAGAAGAGGCGCTACTGCTAATTATCAGTAGCATTGGCCCGCAACAGGCGCTACTGCAACCAACTTAGCAGTAGCGCAGCTAGGTAGAACAACGCTGCTACTAAAATTGACCGACCGTTGCCGCCACCCTAGGTTTAGCAGTAGCGCGGTCACGCTAACCGCGCTACTGCTAAAGTAATAGTAGTAGCACGCATTTTTTGCAGGTCGCTACTGCTAATTTTGAAACTGACCACATGCGGGCCCCGCTTAGCAGTAGTGCGTGTTCCATAAGCGCGCTACTGCTATCTTATTAGCAGTAGCGCGTTTTACGACCAGCGCTACTGCTAAGCCGCATCCATACCACCTTTTTCCTCCCCCCTCCCCCTCCCCCATCCTCTCTAGCTTCCTCACTTTCCCTAGCTCCCACCTCCTCTCTCCCTCACTTTGCTTCTTCCTCACTACTTCTCCCCCCATTACTCTCCTTCTTCTACCTACCTTTCTCTCTCTTTATTACTCCTAGCTAACTACACCACCTCCATTAATGCATCTCCTTTCTCTTTTTCCTTCCCCCTCCACTAGTTGAACTTGTCTCCTCCCAAACTAGCTAGCTAGGTAGATGTAGCATTTAGTGAAGTGACCTATGTGCCCCCTAACTAGATCTAGCCTTGTCAAGAAGAGATTTGTCCACTTTTGATCTCCCTAACTACATCATCATCTCACCGTGCTCGATCTCGAGATAGGTGATTAAAAATTTATGCTTTTGCAAGAATGGAAATATGTGTATGTGTGTGCGCTATGACATAATCGGGCGATATGATGGAAATTGTGTGTGTGGCATGAGTTGACGCCGAATAATGCTTGTGAGTTGCCTATGTTTTGTCGAAATGTTGATTTATTTCCGTTTCGGCGAATTCCGGGCAAACTCTATATGTCCTATTTTTAGGGAAGGTCATGCCGAATTTTTGTATGACTTTGATGCATGCATGCATTTTTGTAATCAATTTCTTTATTATTACCGTGCAGGTGTTCATGATGGTCAGTGGAACGATGGTGGACAGGTGGTTGCGGTCGGCGGTGCAGGACATGAAAGAAAATAACCTGATAGAGGTTTTATGTCCGTGTCGAAGATGCGAAGGACGAGTTTGGCTCGACCCCTATGACGATGGTCGTGTCGAAGCGCACCTGCTCATGACTAGTTTCATGGATGGCTATACTCGGTGGATAATTGAAGATGAGGATGATGATGTTGAGGACGCCGACGGGGCAGGCAATGATGACACGGGGCAAGACGAAGAGATGATCGATAATGGCGGCGGAGAAGGGGCCGAACATGGCGGCGGAGAAGGGGCCGGACATGGCGGCGGAGAAGAGGCCGGACATGGCGGCGGAGAAGGGGCCGGACATGGCGGCGGAGAGAACGTGGACTCCACGTCGCAAAATTCATCGGTACTAAGTTCAATCGTACGGGACCCTCATGTTCAAGCACTGCTTCGCAAGGAGGCGAGTACTGAGAGAGCTGCTTCTAGAGAGGAGGCCAAGCTGCAGCAACTGGTGGTAGACTCGAACACTCCATTGTATCATGGCTGCAATCCCGAGGTGACCCGCTTGAGTTTCACGCTCGAAATCCTGAAGACGAAGGCTAAAAACAAATGGACCGACACTAGCCTCGATGAGCTTCTCAAGTACCTAAAGGATGTTCTTCCCGCGGGGAATATACGTCCTACTAGTGTGGATGAGGCCAAGAAGATCATGTGCCCTCTTGATTTGCCGCATGTTAGATACGATGCATGCATCAACGAATGCATAATTTATCGGAAGGAGCACGCGGAAAAAACAAGCTGTCCGGTGTGCAATGCTTCTCGATACAAGAAGGCCGGGAAGAAATCTCCCCAGAAAGTTGTATGGTACTTACCGATCACTACCTGTCTACAGCGGTATTTCATAGATCCCAAGGAAGCAAAGCTCATGCGCTGGCACGCGGAGAGGAAGAAGCCCGACGATGGAGATGATCCGAAGCTGAGACACGTCATGGATGGAATCCAGTGGAGAGCGTTCAACGACGAATATCGGTATTTCGCATGTGATGCAAGGAACATCATGCTCGGCGCGTGTACCGATGGCATGAATCCGTTTGGCAACCAGAACACCAACCATAGCACATGGCCCGTGTTTGTATGGATGTACAACATCCCCCCTGGTTGTGCATGAAGTCGAAGTACATACACTTGAGCATGCTGATTCAAGGGCTGAAACAACCGGGAAATAATATTAATCTGTATCTAGGGCTACTTCAAGAGGAGTTAGACACATTATGGAAAACACCGGCCAAGACATGGGACGCCAGCAAAGGCGAGTATTTCTATATGAGAGCCGCGTTGATCACGACGGTGCACGACTATCTTGGTTACGAATATGTCGCAGGCCAGGTGTGCCATGGATATTGCGGATGCACGCGGTGCATGGATGATACGACGTCTCAGCAGCTAACGTCAAGGAAAGATGGCGGGTCTGGGAAAATCATGTACATGGGGCATCGAAGATGGCTCGAGAAGGACGACCTGTGGAGAAACCGTGGAGATCTATTCAATGGTGAGGCTGAGCATCGAGCACCTCCATGTAAGCGAAGCGGCGCCGAAATCGATGAGCTGTTGAAAAACTGGGAACAGTGCCCCGCGCCGAGAAAGACGATGAAAAAGGCGCCGGAGCCGCTGCTGAAGGTACGGAAGATGAGGTATGTTTTCTGGGACTTGGAGTACTGGCACAAACTCGACACACCTCATTGCCTTGATCAAGTGCATATCTGTAAGCATGTCCTTGAGAGCTTGCTTGCGACACTGATGAACATGCCGGATAAGACCAAGGATGGGCCGAAGGCAAGAAAAGACTTGCAAGATTTGAAAATCAGGGAAGATCTGCACATGCCGCCCCATAAAAAGTCAGAGGAGACAGAGACGGAGACAGAGGCACGGGAGAAGAAGGGTAAAAAAGTAAAGTAAGAGGATTATTGCCCCCCTTCTTGCTTCACCTTAAGTCCGGCTGAGATCTATCAATTCTTCAAGTGCCTTACCGGAATCAAAGTTAGTTCCGGTTAGTGTGGGAAGATAAGTAGATATCTAGACACGAAGAAGAAAAGGTTCAGCGGGATGAAGTCCCATGACTGTCATGTGATGATGATGCAGATACTACCTATTGCCCTTAGAGGGATAATGGACAAGCACGTTCGTGACACGCTTATTGGTCTCTCCAACTTTTTTGACATCATCTCTCGAAAGTCGATCAGTGTGAAGCAGCTCCGAAGGGTACAGGAAGAGATCGTTGTGATACTAAATGAGCTTGAGATGTACTTCCCGCCCGCGTTCTTTGACGTCATGGTGCATCTGTGTGTCCATATTGTGGACGACATAATAGACCTGGGGCCGTCATTCCTGCACAACATGATGCTTTTTGAGAGGATGAATGGGATCATCAAAGGATTCATTCGTAACATGTCCCATCCGGATAGAAGCATCGTCCAGTGCTATCTGACACAAGAGTGCATCTCTTTCTGCGAGAATTTTCTATATGGCGCAGACCGGCCGCCTGGTGTTGGTTTGCCCGTTAACAAGCACGAATGGAGGCTCGAAGGAGAAAGTCACTCCAACGGTCGTAGGGAACTGCATGTGGCCTACTTAGATCGACGCAACGACTTTGACAGAGCAAACTTGGTAGTGCTACAACACCTAAACTTGGTAGTGCTACTGCACAAAGAAACTATCGCAAAGAAGTATCGTGACCGGGGGGTATGCAGGACGGACGCCGAAGTTACTAGAGAGCACAACTCCACTTTCCTGCATTGGTTCAAAGAGCATATTATTGCTAATCCCCCGGAAGAGGGCTCTAAGGACGGATTGCTCATATACACCTTAGCACATGGCCCCTCGCCCAACCTCGTCACCTATCAGGCATACGATATCAACGGATACAAGTTCTACACGGAGGCCAAAGATATGGACAGTGATGATCAGAACTCAGGGGTGACGATGGAATGCATGACCGGCAGCGACAACGGTGCAACTGAGAGATTTTACGGAAGCGTCGAGGAGATCTGGGAGCTTGACTACTCTGGACTGCACAACGCGACGATGTTCCGTGTCAGATGGGCTAAGAATGTCGAAAGAGAAAACCGGTATTTCACTACCATGACTATACCCGACGCCAAGTGTGCTACCGTGAACGCTATCGCAAAAAACGAGCCATGGGTACACGCTAAGCACGTGACACAATGCTTCTTCATAACCGACCCGTGCAATCCCAGCCGTGTTGTCATGAGGAGAGGCAAATGGAACATCATTGGAATGGATGGAGTCGCCAATGAGGAAGACTACGACCAGTACGGCAACCCAATGAGGGAAGATGACGATGACGATGAAGTATACGTCAAAAGAAGAATCAATACTACATTACCTAAGAAAGATCGTACTCCATGGAAAAGGAAAAGTCACAATGAGGGGCTCAATTATTCTTCAACGAACAAGAACGGAAAGAAGCTCACTCAAAAACGAAAACGTCGATGCTGATGAACCGTTATTGGTCAAATGATGTAATATATATGTTCCTATTTTGTGTACACACTTAACCGTTATGCACGGGTCAAATGATGTAATATATATGTTTCTATTTTGTATACATACTTAACCGTAAAATGATGCAATATATATCGCCTTACTTATATACATTGTATCACCTTCCCTTCGTTCCTGCTCTCGGGAAAAGTGGGAAAAGAAAAGAAAAGGAAAAGAAGAAAAGAAAATGAAGAGAAAATAAAGCAAAATAAAATAGAAGAAACAAAACAGGAAAACTGCTATAGGTACTGGTTATAGCAGTAGCGCTTTTCTAAAAAAGAGCTACAGGTAGTCAACATAGTAGTAGTGCCTTTTAGTAAAACGCGCTATAGCTATCGGTGATAGCAGTAGCGCTACTTGTCGAAACATGCTATAGCTAACTTAGCTATAGCGCGTTTTGAGGAACCGCGCTACTGCTATGTTCACTTAACCCCCCAGCGGGCTTCCCGCCTCTGCTTCTTCCCCCAAATCCACACTCTCTCTTCTCCCTCCTTGTCGCTGCCGGAGCCCGCCCTCGCATGGTGCCGTGCCCTCTCCCTCGCCTGGTGCCGCGCCCTCTCCCTTGCCCTCTCCCTCGCCGGAGTCGTTGTCTCCCCCGACCCCGCCTCTCCTCGGTGCCGCACCGTCTCCCCCGACCCCGCCTCTTCTCGGTGCTGTGCGGTACTCCCCCGGAACCCCGGCCTAGCATCGGGGCCGCCGCCGTCTCCCCCGACCCCGCCTCGCCTCGGTGCCGCGCTGTCTCCCACGACCCCATCTCTCTCTCTCTACCCTCTGTAAGCCCTCCCCCTCCCCTCTTCTCTACTATTTAGTCCTAGTTAGTATGAACCCTAGGCTATTTTTTAGTGTAAGAAAAAAAAGAATTGATTATATAGGTTTCCTGCATTTTTTAGTTAAAGCAATTGTTGCTATTTAAATTTTATAGTGCTAGTTAGTTAATTAGAATTAGTATGAAACCTAGGATAGATTAGTTAAAGCAACTGTTGCTATTTAAATTATTTAGTTTAAGCAATTGTTGTGATTTAAAAAAATAGAATTTGAAGTGGACGGATTAGTTAAAGCAACTGTTGCTATTTAAATTTTTTAGTTAAAGCAATTGTTGCTATTTTTTAGTATCAAATTTAGGTAGGCTGAATTTAGTTTCAAATATTGTGATGAAAAATGACTTCTTGCATTTTTCTTCAGGTTCTATATTTGTCTTCCATTTATATGCAAATTTGAAGTGGACATGTGATATGTGGACATGTGATTTGGACATGTCATATTTGGAATTTGGACATGTCTTTTGGACATATGATGTTTTGGACATGTCATATTTGGAAAATGATGATTATGTGCAGGGTAAATGATCCGAGTGGCCTATGTTTTGCCGGAATGTTGATTCATTTCCGTTCCGGTGAATTTCAGGCGCTTGATATGTCCACTTTTTAGCAAAGGTCATGAAAAAAAATTCCGTGAATTTTGGCATGACTTGTGCTAGAAAGTAGGCATATCGAGTGCCGGGATTTGCTGGGAAATGGCATTCCGGCAAACATAGATCTTTTTTTATGTCATTTCTCATTTTTTTATATTTTTAGAATTAAACGAGGAGACTTAATCATAGGAAACATGTCAAACAACGAAGAAACTGGGCCTTCTGACCAATATGCAGACGAGATGGATTATGAGGGTGAACAACAATACCTCGACTTTTTGTCTACAAAGCACAGTCAAGGTTTGCAGGTCGGCCTCGATGATGGTACTGACGCCGACATCGACACCGATGGCGCCGGCACCGATGGCGGCGCCGAGACCGGCGGGGAAGGTACCGGCGAGGAAGATACCGACGGGGAAGGTACCGGCGCCGATGACGCTACCGAAAAGAAGAAGCAGAAGAAGCAGAGGATACGAAAACCTAACAAACTCGGCATCGGACGACTGGTGATCACAAAGATGGCCCCTTGCAAGTTTGAGACATTAGAGCCGGAAGAACCTCGCAAGTGCTATGGGAACCAAGTAGGATGCATCCTACGGGAATGCACGAGCATCAACGACGATGACATAAGGAATAAAGAACATTTGAGGCCATTGCTCCTGACGAAGTTGCATAAGAGATTCAAGTTCCCCGACCAGGATGATAGCATAGAACAACCGTGGGATGATCCGAAGATGAAAAAGATTAACAATCACGCCATGGGCATGTTCAGCAATGATTTGGCCTCCTGGAAAGGGAGGGTGAAATGAGCTATTGAGGCTGAGGAACCCCTGTCCAAGATTCTGGAGGAAAATCCTACACTTACGGAAGAGGAGTTTGAAAAGTTCAAGGACACTTGCGCTACCGAGGCAGCCAAGGCTAAGGCTACGAAATTCAAGAGCCTTCAGCAAAGGAACACGGGGAAGCATCGTCTCGGAAGCCGTGGGTACCTTGGCAAAAGGCCCATATGGGATAAGGAGGACGTGGAACGTGAAGCCGCGGGTCTCCCAGACCCCTTCGCGAAGTTCACCAACCCCTTGGAGCGTGACTTCATCAGGGCCCGCTACAAGTGGGACAAGGAAAAGAAGGTTTTTTACACGGACCTGATCATGAGGAAATTGATTAGAATACTGGTAATTATTCTTTTACCACATTACATTTAGCTTCTGATCAAGTCGACTACACATTCGTAAACGATTCACGTTCCTTCTGCAGGAGAAGCAACACCAGCTAGCAACCGAAAGCCCTACTTCGCCGATGAGGCCCAAGTGGGACACCCCTCTCAACCGGACCTTGAACGAACTTAAGGGACTCACTTTCGGCCAGCGGCCGCAATATGGACGTGCGCACGGCGCCGGAGACGGTGCCACGTGGAAGGTGTTTTACAACGAGGGCCCGAAGGGCAAGAAGCAGAAAAAGAATTTAGTCAGGCGGACATCGATGAGAAGGTGAAGCTTTGCGTTCAAGAAAAAAGCAACTGAGGACGCGAAAAAAGCAGCCAAGGAGAAAAATGAGTTGCTATAGCAGGCAGTCGATGCACCTGTACATGCCTGCAGAAATGATTTTGCTACTAACTTGATCCCGGCTATCATCCACTGGACGAAGGAAAATCCAGACAAGACGGTACATGATTTCCCCATGCCCAGTTTTGTCTGGAGCAACTCGGTGAACAACACCACTGCACCATCACCTGCTCACGCAACCGGGCCTGCTCCCGCACCCGCACCCGCACCGGCACCGGCACCCACTCATGGCAGCCCGTCCTCATTCTCTGGCATGCTAGGCGGGCCTTCGTCTATGGCTGAGCTCGACGCCCTCACGGTAATTACATGTCGCACCAACATATATCTAGAATATTCCATTTTCGTTGCCTTTTGGATGTTTTACGCCGCAGACATGTGTTTGCAGGCTGACGAAACCCCGTGCACCGTACTCTACTTGATCAAAGGCCAGAAGGTGGACGTGGGAAAGGCGGTGATAACTAAGCCCTTGGAACTCACGTTCCACGGACAGCCGATGCCCCCTGGGCACTTCAGGGTTACCTTGTCGAGTGTGAAATCGGGGCACGACGATTTGCCTCCTCCAGTACGGCTAGGGGGAGAGGACGACGAGACCCCGCTGTGGATTGGAAGCTGCAAGGGTTGGGTGCTGCTATGGCCAAAAAATCTTCTTCGTCTGGAGCTGGCCGAGAGAACACCAATAACCACACATCAACAAGAAGGTATGGACACCACCACCCCACATACGCAATTACTAGTGCCTGTAATGCCGGGTGAGAGTGGCGGACGACGTGATGAAGGGGGTCCAATAGTGGCTGATGTAATCGCCCCCATAGAACAAAGAATGGATGATGAGATGGAGGAGGGCCCAATGAGGTTCCTCAATACAGGCGCCTATGACGGTGACTTAGATTTGATGAGTCAGCCATATGACGACTCGGGCTATCAGCATGCTGATGAGGATATGGATGATCTGCCCGGGCAGGAACGTCCTAGCAGGGATTGCAAGAAGTCTCTCTTCATGCGATCCTCACAGGACACGCCTGAAGATGCCGCCTCAACACATGCTCAACTAGCCGGGGGTTTTACAGTGCTTAGCCCGACAATACTGGGGCAGGGGTTAAGGAAGGGTCTGGAAGGTTAGCCCAAGAAAAAGGAGAGGAAGAGACCGGGGAAGATAGGCTCAGCTGCCCACAAACAAGCCAGAGCACATAGCAGCCAGACAGTGGATTTTGAAGAGCATGTACCCATCAAAGGTGCGGCCATGTTCCATGTCACGGGCGAGCCGATGCTACCGCCGAAACCGCTAGAGGCACTATCAGGGGATCTTAGGAGACTGCACGACCATGTGCTGTCGACTGAGAAAAGCCTATTAGCCTCAAAGGATCCAGGATATCCGACATACGTGGCTCGTGTGCCTAAGGGGAAGTGCTACGTCGACACACGGCCCGCGGAGGTGTTCTTCCTGCGGTTTGACCATATCTTCGAGATGTTTCTGACAAGGCAGCTCGATTTTACAATCGTCCGCCTTTTTACGCTACATATGAGCTCCATCATGAAGAGAGAAGAAGTCTCGCAAATTTGTGTGGTGGATCCATACTACATGCACGAGTCCTTCTTGAGTCTCGGCGGCTTTGAGCGTAAAACTGCTAGGGAGTACCTCAAAAACTTCATGGTACAAAATAAGGACCAGGAAATTGTCCTCCTGCCTTATCGTCCAAAGTAAGTCAGTGCCGGACAACCATTTCGTACATTTCAATCATTCCTTCTCGCTCTTATGGAGAATAATTTGAGGTGTTTTTCCCCGCAGCAACGGGCGCGCCGTCCTTATCGTTATTTACCCGCGAGTCTCCCACACCGTGTATTTCGACCCTACCAGAAACTACGAGAAGAAGGACTACACCCACATAATGAATATGCTAGATGATGCTCTCCAAGGCTTCAGCTTGAGGGGTGGCCACCTGCAGATCAGGAAACAAACGCACAAGAAGACGTGTTTCTCGCATAAAACTAACTTCTGCTGCATCCATGTCCCAAAACCAAGCAAGAACGATGGATTCTACCTCCTCCATCTCATGATGGAGTTCACAACGGATCACCAAAAGCTTCGCATGACAAGCAGAAACGATGATCATATCCGCAAGTGGGTAGAATCTCATGGAGAAGCAGATTATAAACTTAGAGATGACTTCTTTCGCATCGAGAGGGACATTGCGACGATCATCATGAAAGAAGTTGTGGATGAGAAGGTGATGTTCCACCACGGCCCTATATTGCGAGCTGACGTCTGAACTCGCATAGGCATGCAACGTCAGGACCTCACGCCGTTCAAGAAGCTAGGGTCCATCCTCGATGATATGGAAGGATGGAACTTCTAGAGATTTACGATGCCGATGATATGTGTCGGTTGAACTTGTATACTTTCTGTAGCAATGAAACTTTGTGATGATCACGGTCCCTGCCGAACTTGCGTAATGCTACTTTGTTAGTTTGGGTACGATGACCTGCGTACCTCTAGTTAATTAGTTTGTGTACGATGAAACTGCGTTCATTATTTGTGTGTTTACTATATGTTGCATCTAGTTGCTAACCCTTTGTTTTTCGTGTTGCTCAAGTATATTTTGTTGCATATATGATTGTACATTCTCTTGATGAAGATTCATCTCTAACAGGTACCTAGATTCTTGATGGCGAATAAGCAGTGCTATGCCGTGTACAAAGGGATGGTTCCCGGAGTGTACGATGAGTGGCCTGAGTGTCAGGCGCAAGTGGAGGGGGTCTCGGACGCCAGCCATAAAGGCTTCAAAAGCAGACAAGAAGCAGAAGCTAGTTACTTGAGGTTCATGCTAGCGCGAGAGAGGACACATAACCGCCGCCTCGTGTACTGCATAGTTCCGCTATCACTCATTGTGATAGCTCTTCTCGCGTATATCATTGTTTAGATGGATGACGATGTAGTTGCAAGTATTCGAGACTTGTATCGCTATTTTCGAGATGATGACGAGAGACCACTTTGTGTTGGATGATGATTATGATGATGACATGATTTGATGAGACTATTTGTATGTATATGCTATGACTACATTTTATGTGTATGATGATGACATTTGTATGTGCTAAAGATTATTGTATAAAGCCTGTTCAAATACAAAACAAATACGCAGAAAAAAAAATTAGAAACTAATAAAACTAGTAGCAGCGCGGCTTAACCAAAAGCGCTGCAGCTATTAGCAGCAGCGCATTGCTGCAAAGCACGCTGCTGCTACCTAAGTATAGCAGTAGCGTGGCTCAACACAAAGCGCTGCAGCTATTAGCACTAGCACGTTGCGTCAGAGCACGCTACTGCTACGCATGTATAGCAATAGCGCGGGCCATCATGCGCTACTTATACAGGTTAGCTGTAGCGCCGTATTAGTAGCGCGGGACCCCGCGCTACGGATATACCAAAAACCCGCGCTACTACTAGGGTTTTCCCTAGTAGTGGGCGTTCAAAACACTTTTGTAGTCCCGGTTCCAAGCCGTAAAGCATGGCACACTGAACTATCGAGTAGTCATCAGATCAATCCTACCAGACATTCATAACGTCTGCTTCAGCTCCTGCAGCAAGTTTGTCTCCTAGTGGTGCATCAAGGACATAATTCTTCTGTGCAGTAATGAGGATAATCCTCAGGTTACAGACCCAGTCCGTGTGGTTGCTACCATCATCTTTCAACTTAGCTTTCTCTAGGAACGCATTAAAAATCAAGGGAACGGTAGCACAGGCCATTGATCTACAACATAGATTTGCAAAGACTATTGGGACTAAGTTCATGATAAATTTTAGTTCAAATAATCAAATTACTAATGAACTCCTACTTAAATCAACATCCCTCAAGTTGTCTAAGTGATACATGATCCAAATCAACTAACCCATGTTCGATCATCATGTGAGACGGGGTAGTCTTCGATGGTGAACATCTGTTAATCATATCTACTATATGACTCATGTTCGACCTTTCAGTCTCCAGTGTTCCGAGACCATGTCTGTACATGCTAGGCTCGTCAAGTTTAACTCAAGTATTCAGCATGTGTAAAACTGGCTTACACTCGTTGTATGCGAACGTAGAGTTTATCACACCCGATCATCACGAGGTGCTTCGAAATGATAAACTTTAGCAACGGTGCATACTCAGGGAGAACACTTTTTAACTTCAAATTAAGCGAAGGGATCATCTTATAATGGTACCATCGTTCTAAGCAAAATAAGATGCATAAAGGATAAACATCACATGCAATCAAAAATATGTGACTTGATATGGCCATCATCATCTTGTGCTTTTGATCTCCTGTGGCACCCCGGCTCAGAGTAAACCGGAACGCCCCGTATTCCAGCCCAGGGATAAGTCCGCTGGAATACGGCAGTGTTGGCATAGAACAAATCAGCTCTTTATTACAATGGATATGGTTACAAAGGGTACAAGGATTACATCGGCATGACGACACTACGCCTGCTCGGGGTAGCTCTATGTTAACAGCGGAGTAACTCTCTCGACAGCTGAACAGCGACGGCGGTGATGGACTCCATTCCGCAGGGACTCTGGCTAGAACGCATATCCTAGGTCGCAAACTCAGGATCCTCGACAAGCAAGCAATCACGGCATGACCTGCAAACTGGCATGACACGCCAGGTGAGTACTTTGAATGTACTTGCAAGCTCATAGCAAACATCAGCATTAAGGCAAGACAACATCATAGCAGTCAAAGTTTACAAGCATGGCTATCTAGTAAGGTAGCTACTAAAATAACCGTAGTAAGGTAAAGCATGTTAACTCCATACTCCAAATAATCTCAGGATCCAATCCGAACCTGCTCCAAGTCCAATCATGTGGTCATCCGACCACTCATCCCTTTGCCATCCCATGGCTAACATATCATATACCTGATTCTATCTGCACAACAAGTCTGACCAACTTACTTTCCTTCGGGTTGCCTCACAACCCTCAGAGTACTCACGATCCACCGAGTACTTCTGATCTTACGACGAGTTCTTCCATCAACATCTCTACTATGGTTGACCACCTAAAGAGGTCTGGACGGACTGTCCAATACCGTGGACACGGCTATTCAAATAGATTTTACACTCTGTAGAGGTTGCGCACTTTACCCACACCATGGAGCACCTGACCTCGTGATCCCATTCGGGTGGACCAGCGTTGCTCCAACGAAACCTGCCTGACCCATGACTCTCCCATCGTACCACCGGCGATCATCCTCCCCCGGAGTCCTGCCCTGGGTGGCCCCTGTGTCACCGTGTGACACCTGCCACCGTCGTGGCTAACAAACTGTCCCAAACGGGGACCTGGTACCATATAACTCAACTAGGCTCACAAGGTTATCGCCGCCTACCGGGCCAGGGTAGCGCGCACGCATAATCTTCCCTGTCAGGCGGTACCGGTGAAAGAGCACGCGATCAGACCAAGTCAAGGCCGTCCCATACCGACAAATGTGGTTGCACGGATAAGTCCGGACAGGTGACTCAAGGTCAACCGACTATATATCACATCTCCGAATAATATTTCCGTCATAGCTGACCTTCCGATATCATAGCAATCCAAGTCAAAACGATATCTGGCTAGAAATCCGGTAACCAGTATACTTAAGCCACTGCTACTAACTCATCTCCACGAACAGCCGGATGAAATCCAGAATAATCATAGACGATAATCTCAACATCATGGCATCAACGAGTGGGTAAACTACTAGCCACTACAATCCGGTACTCAGCATGGTAGTCACCTATCCAAGAATTTACTCGAGCATTGTGTAATCCAATCCATTTTACAAATAATCATACTTGCTGTTAAAGTGAAGAGTTAAACTATGACATTGCAATGCAATTATGCAGATGAGAGTTGTGGCTTGCCTGGGAATGAAGGGACCATCAGGAAGGAGTGCGGAATAGTCGCGGAAGGAGTTGCCGGAAACAGTTCTCTCTCAGAGGGGGCTGTTTACGGGCAAGGGGAAAATGGTCATTTTCACAGAGTCAAAGCATTATGAAAATGATACCAACATGACGGGCTCGATGAGACGAAGAAGTGGGCTTTGGAATCACCTCGATCGGAGTTCCGGAGAAAAAGTTGTGAGGGTTTGACTACAGAAGGACCTTGCTGTGAATAAAATTATTACATTCAGGTCCTTCGCAGTTTTTTTTAAGGGAAAAGAATAAAAGGGGCTGCATCGCTGGTCCGTGCTGGGCCGAATGTGGCCAGCGCCTGGGCGCTGGCTGGGCCACGTGGGAGCCGCTGCTCCACCTGGGCCGGCCCACCCGCACCCACCCCCACTTAAATGACGTGGCGGGGTGGTGTGTCGCTGTCGGGTGGGGTCGAGAGGAGGCGGGGCCCGCCTGGCCTGACCGTCTTCAACCTCCCGCTCGGGAGCGGTCCTGGCCGAGGGGAAGGCGCGCCCTGACGGCGACTGCCTGCGCGTCCGGCCACCATCCACGGCGTGCGACCTATCCAGACGCTCAGGAGGACGAGACGCACCCGTTCCCGGCCTTGGAAGTTGCCGGGGAGCTTTGGAACAGCCGAGAAGATGGCCGCGGCGGACAGCGAGTTGGCCGGAGTTGAGCTCCTGGCCACAGGCCACCGGAGGAGGAGCTGGTGGTATGGAAGGGTCCTCCGGGTTCTAGGGAATGCTATGGTGGTGGTGGGACAGAGAGGGGCGACCTGGTTCGCTGGAATTGCCGAGGACAGGGGCGGCGGCCATGGCGATGGTGGTGGCCAGAGAGGGGCTCCGGTGCTAAGAGAAGAGGCTAGAGAGGGGTAGGGGAGTGCATTGTGGGCGATGGTGAGCTCGGGGAGGCGCGGGGCTGTGGCCTTTATATCCGGGCGCGGGCGGCGGATGAGGATGGCCACCGTGGCGTCCTCATCGGCGCACTGGCGCTAGGGGACACGCGGAATACGATGGTGATGTTGGCAGGGTTTCTGGGAGGGTGGAGGAGCTCGTAGGAGCTTCGGGAGGACTCGGGCTCGTCCGTATACGGCGGCGGCTGTAGATGAATAGAGTATGTACGGCGGCATTCGTCGCGGCGTGGCAAGGAGGAATCTGGAGGGGGAGATGGGTCTAGAACGAAGTTGACGACGAGGGGAAGCCCCTGGACATGAAGAGGTGGCGAGGGAGCGAGGGAATGGACGGAACCAAGTGGTTTCATTGCCAGAGCGCGCTGACTGGCGTGCCAAACGCGTGGTCACCACATGGACTGGCACATGGGGTGCAACCTAACCGGCCAAATCATGTCCAATGGGTAGTCCTTCCAGAGTACAGTCTCAGGGAGGTGATGGATCGATGAGAAGCATTGTGGTTAGATGGGAGTGATCGTCTGAAGTTTGCTGTAGCAAACTTGACCACTCCTCTGTGATGAACAAGAAGGTGATAAGGTCAAAATGAGATGTCTGGGAGGTTTAGGGTAGGAAGAACTATGATCCTGTGAAATTTGGAACGAAATGGACCAAGATTTAATATAGTTGCCTTGCAACTGACCAATCTGGTCCAGAAGCTCAATCTTGATGTGCCACTCACATGGAGTAGCCAATTGGGCTGAAATTTGGTAGAACATGATTATTTGGTCATATGAGAGTGCCATAAAAATTTCATGCCATTTGGACAAGCCAAAATGGTACTTCCTTCACAAGGAACCTCTCTGCCCAGAATCTTAGAAAAATTCTAGGAAATTATTGGGAAGATGAAATGAGCCCAAATTTTGTGGAGATAGGTTATATGGGTAGGAGAATGCTCTGGTAAATTTTCAGCAATTATGGAGCAATCTAAAATATAGTTGCTTCACAATGTGAAAATCTGACCAGAAGCCAAGATTTGAGGCTGTGCTCACATAGCTGATTGGATAGGCTTGAAACTTGGTGGAGAGTAATGATTTGAGCATATGAAGATGCTTGCAAAATTTCAACTTATTTGGATACTCCTAGCTGGCACTTACTTCACAAAGATTCCAGTTGCCCAGAAAATTTGGAAATTAGCCAAGAGAGATTTAATATCCAAATAAAGTTGAATTTTGGCATGTGGCAATGATATGTATAGGAAAGATTGCCCAAAAAGTTTGAGACCAAGCAAGCAAATATAAATGGTACTTGCTTCTCAACTTGGCAGCTAGGGCAGAATCAGAAAAGGAATATTTGGGAAATATTTTTGAACATGTCAAGGAAGGGTTTGACATATTTGTGGAATATCTGACCCAAACAGTTTATGAGAATTATTTGGGAATTTTGGGAATGATAGAAATGTGGGTTACTTCACAACCCAGGACAAACATGGTTATTCCTTTAATAGAAAAAGGAATATTCCCAAGAAAAAGAATATTGGGATTGGTCCAAGATGGAAATGGCAAGGTCTTGGGATGGTTTTGAGGTTGGCAAGCCACTTGGGAAGAGGAATCAAGGGTGATCCCTCAGGTTGTAGAGGTACTAAGCCACAGAAAAGAAAATCCAGACCAAAATCAAAAGAAAAAGAAATGGGCAAAATCCAGGGTGTTACATCTCCATCTTCAAAGCATCGGCATCATCTCCATCGTCACCGGCGCAAGACCTTGATCTCCATCATGGCGTCGGGGTCGTCTCGCCAACTATTGCTTCTACGACTGTTGCTAACACATAGCGATAAAGTAAAGCAATTACATGGCGCTTTAGTGATTGACATGCAGGTCATACAATAAATTAAAGACAACCCTAAGGCTCCTGTCGGTTGTCATACTCATCGACATGCAAGTCATGAACTTATTACAAAACATGATCATCTCATACATCAACATATATCACATCATATCTTGACCATATCACATCACAACATGCCCTGCAAAAACAAGTTAGACGTCCTCTACTTTGTGGTTGCAAGTTTTACGTGCCTGCTACGGGCAACTAGCAAGAACCGTTCTTACCTATGCAAAACCACAACGGTGATTATCAAGTTGCTATTTAACCTTCTACAAGGACTATCATAGTCAAATCTGATTCAACTAAAGTAGGAGAAACAGACACCCGCCAGCCACCTTTATGCAAACAAGTTGCATGTTAGTCGGTGGAACCAGTCTCATGTGCGTGGACATGTAAGGTTGGTCCGAGCCGCTTCATCCCACAATGCCGCCGAATCAAAATAAGACATTGGTGGGAAGGAATATGAACCTCACCGCCCACAACTCTTTTTTGTTCTACTCGTGCATATCATCTACGCATAGACCTGGCTCATGATGCCACTGTTGGGAAACATTGCATGGAAAACAAAAAATTTCTACGCACATGCAAGATCTATCCATGGTGATGCATAGCTACGACAGGGGGAGAGCATCTACATACCCTTGTAGATCGCTAAGCGGAAGCGTTTATCAATGCAGTTGATGTAGTCGTACAACTTCACGATCCGTACCAATCAAGCACCGAATGCACGACACCTCCGCGTTCAGCACACATTCAGCTCGATGACGTCCTCGCCTTCTCGATCAAGCAAGACAGGCGAAGTAGTAGATGAGTTCCGGCAGCACGACGGCGTGGTGACGGAGGTGGTGAAACTATTCCACGGGGCTTCGCCAAGCACAACGGATTTAGGACAGAGGATGAACTATAGGGAAAGGGGCGCCGGCACACGGCTTGGTGAATCATGGTGTCACCCAGTGGCTAGCCCTGCTCCTCTATTTATATGTTGAGCCCTGGGGTCATTTCTTGGAGAAAGAGCCTCCTCAAAGTCGGTTTGGAATGCAAGGAAGGTTCCTTCTTGGTTTCCAGTACCAGACGCCATGGTCCTCGTCATCTGGCCCAGACGCCATGGGTCTCGGCGTCTGGCCCAGGGCCAGACGACAGGGTCCGTGGCGTCTGGTCCCTGACCTCCGCAAAAATTCCTTTTGCACCGACCTAAAGCCCCGTGGGCCTTACCCCTTGGCCCAACCATATCATCCTATATATCAATCTTTACCTCTGGACCATTCCAAAGCTCCTCGTCATGTCTGTGATCTCATCCGGGACTCCGAACAACATTCGGTCACCAACATACATAATTCATATAATACTATATCGTCAACGAATGTTAAGCGTGCAGACCCTACGGGTTCGAGAATGATGTAGACATGACCGAGACGCTTCTCCGGTCAATAACCAATAGCGGGACCTAGATGCCCATATTGGGTCCTACATATTCTACGAAGATCTTTATCGGTCGAACCTTTATGCAACATACGTAGTTCCCTTTGTCCGTCGATATGTTACTTGCCCAAGATTCGATCATCGGTATCTTCTTACCTAGTTCAATCTCGTTACCAATAAGTCTCTTTACTCGTTCCTTAATACATCATCTTGTAACTAACTCCTTAGTCACTTTTCTTGCAAGCTTCTTGTGATGTTGTATTACCGAGTGGGCCCACAGATACCTCTCCGTCATACGGAGTGACAAATCCCAAGCTCGATTCACGCCAACCACTACAAAAAAAAATACACTTCCGTGATTATCCGTTTTTGTCAATGTAGGTCGCGTTTTCTGTCATGCATGTACATTCATGATGATTTTATGACAGAATCAAGATAGTCATACCTGTGCTGTCGTAGAAGTGTTCCACGAAAATACCAAAATTATCATCACGGAAGTGTCCACTTCCATGACGATAAATGGCGCGTCATGGAAGTGTTTTCGTAAAGGGTGACCGACACGTGGCATCCACCGTAACGGGTCACCGTTATGCTATCGGGTTCCGGTTTGGATCCGATAACCCGTTAACAGCCCTGACCAATGGGGATTTTCCACGTGTAAAATTCTGATTCGCCGGAGGATCCACGTGTTCGCTTAGCCTTGGGACAGATGTCATCTAGCCAATGGACGGGACGCGCCTATGATAAGTCGACACGTGGCTCGGCCCAATAGAGGCCCATTCAGGTGAAAAGGCCAGCTCGTTTGACTTGGTCAAAAGGTAGCGGGCCGGCCCACGAAAAGCCTGTTAACAGCCTGTTCGCATATAGCCCATTTACAGCCCGCTAACTCACGGCCCGTTATGGCCTATCCAAATTGGGCCCAGTAGCATCATCTGGGCCGTCCAATATGATTCTAGCCAATAACTTCCGGCCCACGTATGGCCCATGACGTCTTTCGGCCCACACGAGGCCCTTCGTAACTCTGGGCTCATTAAAGGCCCGTGGTGAAACTAGCCTATAATGAACAGTGTATCGCTTTACACCCATTAACGGCCCATTATTCCGTTGGGCCGTTTCCAGCCCATGTTACCTTTTGGCCTTCTAAGGGCCCATATATTCTTGGGCTCATTTCCAGCATTCGGTTACTTACGGTCCGTTACTGGCCTGTTCTGCTTGTGGGCCAAATTCAGCCCGTGGTTACAGTCGGCCCGTTTGTGGCCCATTAACCCATTGGGCTGTTTCCATAGCATCATCAAATACAGCCCATTAATGACCCGTGATGCCTGTCGATAGAATTAAGCCAGTTAAATATTTTAGCCGATTAACGGCCTGTTATGGCCAGGCCATAAACAAACAATTTCCACTCTAGCCCGTTTACGGCCCATTTTGCGGATCGTTATAGTACGGCCCATGTTTGGCCAATCGATCATGCAGCCCGTAGAAGGCCCATTGATTATACGGCCCGTTGAAGGCCCATGGATTCTACGGCCCGTAGGAGGCCCATTGTCACTACAGCAGGTAGCAGGACCATGGTTACAATGGTCTGTATGTTGCCCATGGTTATTGTGGCCTAGTTATAAAAAATAGGTTATTGTGGCCACTAGAAAAACGCGAAAAAAGAACTGCAATGACTACAAGCAAACAACTAAACAAGACAATAAGGAAATAAATAAGCAAGCAACTAATGCTAGGCTATTACGGCAATTACACATATTACAGCCACTGGGCATCAAAGTTCGCCACCAGTGCAAATATAGGGAACAAAGCAGCATATCACATACACTAGTTGTCAAAGTTGGCGACCGGTGCAAATAAACACCGCAACAAAACAAGTCCAGAATTGAAACCACTCCAGAAGAGCTCAAGAAACAATATCCTGGGTACCCACCCTGCTGGCAAGATGCTTAGCAAGCTTATTAACTTTCTCTTGTTTGGCGCTTAAATCCTCCAGCGCTTGCTGTTGCACCAGAAAGTATGCATCTGAATTCTACAGGGAGTTCCTCAGTCCTTTGGCTTCCTATCGCAGCACATCTGATCGATGTCTTTCTACTTGAAGTTGAGACTCAAGAAGCCGAGCTGATTCAGGCAGAGAGTTCGAAGAGCTTGTGCCAGCAGTAGTGGCCAGTAACTCGAACACTACATCAAGACAGGACTTTGGGGTTGTCTCACTGTCTTCAAGAGAGTTTTTATCAGCTTTCTTGGAGACCAATAGGGATATCTCACTATCTTGAACCTTATTTGCATTACTTCCTTTACCACTGCATAACGGGTTACTCTTCTCCAATATTTTTTCCGCATTCTAAAAGAGAAACAAGCAGACACATCACAGGTTTACCATGTTGTATATGAAACTCATTTCGGTAAACCAGTTCAGCAGTAAGGTGGATAGGATAACAGCATGAAACAAACATATATCTATGCACTATGGTTACTGTATGGTCTATATCATTCTAGTGTATGTTGTCAAATCAAGATAGAGACAGTTCAAATCATATCTGTTTAAGACAAAGCAGCATAGACAGAATATAAGTGCGGGAAACCACACAGCATGACATGAGAACATAAGTGTTTATTCATTGAAACTGAAATCAACATAGAGCAAGTTACAACAGCAAACCAGTTAAAGAAACAGGTTTAAAACATACCTATTGCGCCATTGGAGTTTCAATTTCATCCTTCAAATTTGAAATTAGTTGGTATATGTAAATACAGTAATGCAAGAGCAAAGGAGTATGAACCATAGCTACGGAACCTGACCTGAGAACAATTCTTCTTCTGCTTTAAGCATTGAGTTGGGGTTCGGAGTGGTGGCCTCGTGCTTTGGGCACTGCAGTTGCCTTACTAACTGCTAGTGTTTGGGTGCTCTGTGGTGGAGACGGTGATGTGTCAACTGGAACTGGGTTACTATCTGCTGGTGTTAGGGTTAGAAGAGGTGTAGTTGTTTGTGTGTCGAACTGGGTAGGGGTACAATCTGCAAGAGTCTGGGTTATGTGTGGTGGGGCTGGTTCTTGGGCAAGTACAACCATAGTTCTATCTGCATCGATGGGTAGCACTATATTTTCTGAAGACTGTGCTTTTACTCCCTTAGATACTGGCATCACCCCCTCCAATTCAAATGGCTGATAAACAAGAAAAGTAATTGAATGTATAGACATTGTATGATAGACATGTGCAACGGATAGTGGGGAATAAAAGAGGGCATGAAATAATTCACATTTATATTGTCTAATCAAACAGCATAGCATGACACAATTTCAAATATATGATGGCTAACTAAACATGATAGCATGACACAATTTCACATATATGATGGCTAACTAAACAGGATAGAATGACATAATTCAAAATATGATGCCTATGTAAACAGGATGACATGATATAACTATATGATGTGTCTATTAAAGTGGTTGGCATGCTATAATTCACATACATGCCGTCTATGGAAACCAGATGGCATGATATAATTCACGGATAGAATGACAAAATTCAAAATATGATGACTATGTAAACAGGATGAGATGATATAACTAATATGATGTCTTTATTAAATGGGATGGCATGACATAATTCAGATACATGCTGTGTATGTAAACATGACGGCATGATATAATTCAAATACTGTATATGATTTATGTACTAAGCAAGTCAGCAGATAGCAATCACATATATGATGTCTAAACTAAGCAGATGGCATTCAATATTTTGTATATGATGTAAAAACTAAGCAATGCAAGACAACATACGCATGATATGAGTAATATAACCCTGCCAGGTTTGAGCATACACCTCAGGGGGAAAATAGGACTGGTCATCTGTCTCCGAATCCTCCTCTGAGGAGTTATCTGTAACCCGCAAGATATCTGCTTCAGCAGGTAGCATTGTTTGCTCTGAAGACCTTGTTTTCACTCCAGATTTTTCCATCACCAATTCAAATGACTGATGCACAGGAAGAGTAGTTGAATATAAGAACATTGTCGACAAAAGGAATACGTGATACAAAAAAAGTGTGGCATGATATAATTCACATATATGATGCTTGGCTAAACAGCATGGCATTGCATAATTCACATACATAATACCTTGCAACAAGATAGCATTGCATAATTCGCATATATAATGCCTTGCAACAAGATGGCATTGCATAATTCACATGTATATGGTAATTAGACACTAAACAGGTGGCATTCACACAAAGAATGTCTAAACTAAGCAAATGACATAGCAAGGCAAGACACCATATGCACGATATGAGCAAGATAACCATGCCAAGTTAAGAGCATACACCTCGGGGGGGGGGGGTGGAATAGGACTGGTCATTTGTCTCTGAATCCTCCTCTGAGGAGCTATCCGTAACCAGCAAGACATGCGCTTCGTGAGATAGCATTGTCTGCTCTGAAGACCTTGTTTTCACTCCAGATTTTTCCATCACCGTGTCAGATGGCTGATGCACAGGAAGAGTAGTTGAATGTACTTACATTGTTGACAAATGTACTATGTAATGAAAAAAAAGGATGGCATGATATAATTCACATATAAGATGACTGGCTAAGCAGGATGGCATTGCAAAATTCACATATATGATATAGAAAGTAAACAGGTGGCATTCACACAAAGCATGTCTAAACTAAGCAGATGACAATTTTAATGTATAAAGTAAGCAATGAGGTACTTCCCTTAAATAAACATACTCTGTAAGAAATGAGGTACTTCCCTTAAATAAACATGTTCTAACAGACAACACATCCTTTGGTTTCAAAGAAAGATCTACAGTTCTATAGAAAATACTAATTGATGCAAGGTTTCAACAATTCAAAAATACTTTATGTTCAAATAAAATGATTCACACATGGCCAAATTTGGATGAGCCTGAATTATGTACAGAGATACATGCTCACAAATGTGATTTACCAAGACATATTTATATACTGGAAATTGCCCGTGTGTTGCAACGGGAGCGTAATTAGTGGTTCAACATTAACTGTGTCAAACATAAATCTTTTCGGGGATTGACATGTCCATCGGATGACATATTTTAATGGAACACGGTCAACATTTTTGTATCACAAAATCATTCTTATTCACCCACTATATTCGCCTTCTAAATCCAAGCAACTACTATGAAAAAATGACTGAATTTTGATAAAGTGCCCTTTATCCAGTAAAGGTACATAGCTAAATTTCATCATATATAATTCAAACCAAACCAATTCTGCAAACAAGTTAAAAAGGAACAATATAGGCATCAAGTACACTCTACTACATATAGTTATACAACTGGATGTCATGTGTCTAATGCAATTCTATCATGAATCATGTACTGGTTATGATTTGTGAGTTAAGTGGATTTTGATTTAACTTCTCCTGGGCGCTCCTTTATCATTATTATTGGTCCCTTGAATTCTACCTACCTACTCAATGGTTAAATTTTAGTACAACAGTAGCAAGGCAAATTTAAGTACAACAATGCAAAAATTAGTAACAAGATAATTTAGTAAAACAGGGTAAATTTTAGTACAAAGTTGATATAGTAAACTTTTGTACAAGAAGTCTTAACTATCTTGTCAAAATGAGATATTAGCCTCTCTAAGCAACAGGACCCTTAGCAACACTGTATTCAATTGTGCAGATAAGTTTAGTACAATATTTACATCAACATAAAATATAAAAAGAATGCTAGAAGATATCAAACGTATCATAGCATCAAAATTGCATTAGTAGTAATGTAGATTGGGAAATTACACACTTCTTTGCTCAAATACCATCAACAAATGATCTTTCAGAAGATTCTGAGACATTTGCTACTCGAGAAAGTTAATATTTGAGAGCAAGCCAGAAGAACTTACACAAACGTTTTAGCATCCCAGTTGCATACATCACACGACTGCTCACTATGGCATCCATCTTTTCTTTCCTAGATGGGCAATCTCTTTCTAATCTATAAACCAAAGTAGGGTTGTGACATCATCTTCAGTTTATTAAAGATGTTTTGCATTCACAATAGCTCAATATGGTTTACTATGCAAAGTAGGGTGTATTACCTTGAGCATATTGATGGTTATATCAACTCCTAATTTGAGAAATTGGCCAATGAAGAACCAGAGGGACATAAATATTTCATGATCTTGTGAAGAATCAGATTCTGATTGAAGGATGTTCGGAGCCTACAACATTTAGAACCATGAGTTCTAATTGACTAATTGGAGCAGAGTGAAATCTTACAGGGTTGGACTCGAGCACTGAAGTTCTTATTGAAGCAAGTAAAGAAACAACAAAAGGTGTTACAGTCATAGTATACCATAGTTCCTACATCGAGTAACTTCACCATCTTAAATCCTAGGGGAACACATAACCTTATAACCTAAGAAATCAGTACCATAGTTTTCTCTCACAGGGTTGGCACTGTGTGAGGGCGGCTCGAGCAGGCTAGTGGTTCCACAGCATGTGGGCACGACGAGAAGAGCTGCTATGTTTCTCAGCGTAGTTAATTAATTGTGTAGTGCTACCATGACACCATTCTTCAAGCACCGCAATGAAAAGGTCAGACACAAACTTCATGCTGAACTCAGTAGGCGGATCAACCATTCAAACTGAGTCAGCTATTAGTTAATTAAGGGAGACAATGTTTTGGCAACTCACAACCATGCTGCAGCCTCGCGTGCATGTTCATCGACAAAACGGATCGAACTGCTACTAGGATGAGAATGCAATCCAACAAACACACACATGTTGGCTGAAGCAATGTCAGTTTCAGAACCTGTATGGGAAAATGAAAATAAGGACTATATATATAATAAAGAGGAATATTAGGGCTCATGGACACATGTGAGACTTATTCCTATAGTATTACACAACATGTGACAATAAAATTGGTAAGGATTCATCCACACAAGTAGCAGCAAGAATGGACTGTTGATATAAAAAAAGGACGCAAGCATTCTTTCAGAATTAACACATACGGACTCAGCCATACATCCAATTAGATCAACCAAAGTAGAAACAACAGGCTTGCATGTGGAGAACTAGATAGCAGTGCACACTGAAAGATGCAAGCACGATTTAAAATACCTAGATAGCAGAACTAGATAGCAGTGCACAGTGAAATTTTGAGCCTCCGGCAAGGTTACTGACCATGATGGGCTGTTATCTAGCCGTGATGTACGACACCACAACGGCTAAAACTAGGTAGTGTAGACCACGCTTGCGATTTCCAGCAAAGAATCGACCATGGAATGATGCTATTTCACGGACAAGGAACAAAGAGGGTACGAACAGAGGAGAGAAATGCCTTACTAAATCGTCAGTGTCGAAGGCGAGGTCCAGAGGCGAGCAGCACCGTCGAGCCCAAGCTGGCACCGGCGCATACGGAGATGCGGGGTAGAGGGCCTACGCAGGAGTCACACCGGCGGCCCGTGGCGGCTAGGGTTGCTGCAGGGGCATGTGCGGCAGCGCGAAGGAAGTCACGGCGGTGAAGGATCAGAGGAGAGGACTGCACGGCAGCCGGGCTTGTGAGCGATGTCGTGGAAGAGCGCCTCACCTAGCAGAAATTGGTGGTGGCGGGCAGCACCGCGGTCATGGAGCTCAGGTGAGAGGGGAATCATGGGGAGGAGAGCTGGCAGATAAGAAAAAGGGCTGGATGGGGTACGCCCGTGCAGGGAGATTAGATTTTTCCTAGGAGAGAGAGGAGGTTAGCGCAACGTAGGGGTGGGTGGGATAAGTTGGGGAGGTGGGAGATTAAAACAAACAACAAATATTATCATTTCGTTGGTGGGTATGCGTTGCTATAGGTGGGTTCTTGTTGTAGTGTGCGCCGATCGATCTACCTCATTAGTTATGTCTCTCTCTTCCTCCGACACAAAACAATTGATCTATCGATCTAGTTAGGTCTGCTTACCAAACACATGGTCCCCCTTCATCATCCATGCATGCCTCCCGACACATCTATCACGCACACGCACACACAGAAACACATCCCCAGCCTTCTTGATATTGTAGTTGTACCCTCAGTTTTTCTAGTAGGCCTGTCCCACCATCTCCGAGAAGCAACTCCACCACCCCTGCGGCAATCTACCTCTCTCTCTCTCTCTCTGTCCCAACCTATTTCCCGTCCTTCACTTATGTATGGATGTCGACCGATCTCCCTCAAGACATAGCTAGGTCTCTCCTTCTCAACACATATACGAGTCGATCTACCTCTCTAGTTAGGTCTCTGCCTCCCCCCCCCCCCCCCACACACACACACACACTGATACATCGAGCGCTCTAGTCATGTCACCCTGCCACACACAAACTTGCCCTCTGCCGTCTGACGTTCTGGTAGGTCAGTCGCCCTATATCTTTGACGTGCACACACACAATTTCGATGACTCTCTTCATCGATCTCGCACCCACACACTTGATCCTCTCTTCGACTCTATCGATATCTATGACCCCTCCCTCTCTTCTCGTGGATCACCCCCTCTATATATGATATAGATAGGCCTCTATTTCCCACACATTACATGTGTGAAAATTTTGTTTGAGATATCATCGACACATATTCCCACAAATACATTCACGAAAGCACCCCCCCCATAACAAAAAACACTCACGAACGCACACGCCATCTCTCTAGGTTTGTATCTCTCTCACACACACCCACGTAGTTGGGGGACGTGCACGAAGAGAAGAGATGCACGCACACACGTACTCCCGTCTCTTTCCCAACCACCCCCGCGTGGGTACACGATGGAGCTCATTTCTGTACGAAAAGGCAGCCCACATGTTAATTTGACACGTGTACTAGTTGTCCACTTGATGGAGGATCGTGTACCACAGGTGAAAAAACAAATTGTGACTTGACGCGTTATTTAAAAAAAGAGGCAAACCATGTGGGGCCTACCTTAGAGGCAAGGCTCTATACACTAGAGATGCTCTGTATTACTTTTGATGTGTCCCGTCAACTCGCAAAATGAGGAGAAGCTTGCTTAGTACGCCCTCTCCCCCGTCCACGAGCATGGTGGCTCGTAGAGTCGCAGGACGAGGAGAAGCTTGCTTACTATGCCTACGCCCGCTCCCTCTCCCACGAACGTGGTGGCTCGCGGGACGAGGAGACAATTTTACTACACCCTCCGTTAGATGTATATACTCCTCGTCCCTACCTTGGTTAGAGACATTATCATATTTTTTGAAATATACTCCCTCCGTCTCATAATATAAAAGCATTTTTGACACTAGTGAAGTGTCAAAAACACTCTTATATTATTGGACAGAGGGAGTATGTCTTTTAGCAAATTTGAATATGAACTACTAGTACATACTCCAAACACTGATGTATATAGACGTATTTTAGAGTGTAGATTCACTCATCTTGCTCCGTATGTAGTCCATATTGAAACGGACGTAGTAGTATGCACTCTCCTTCGCCCCTCGTCCCTCGACCCTCGCCCACGTGGTGGACGTGCAGCAATTCATTTGGTCTCAGATAGCCAGAACCATATACTGTAGTACCATCATTGCTCGACTTCCCGAAGAGGTGAAGAGCCAGGCGCAAGGTTAATATTTTTGAGATGCCAAGCGCAAGGTTTATAGGAGAACCAGTAGTCGTAGTACTAGTAGTAGTACGTATTGTATGAGGAAGAAGGCAACAAGAATGTATGTTTTGCATGACAGTCTCTCCTTACAGGACGTGCTAGACCTAGTGGACCTCATTGTTGCAATGGGAGTACTATCATAGATGGCACGATTCAGAGTGGTGGGCAGCGGGAATAATTTGGAGCTACTTAGTCTTAAACCCCATGAAGAAGTCCCATCGAAAAGAATAGCCATCCTCTACATGTGCTTCTATGTAAAATGAGTAAATAAGACAAAACGAGAAAGAGACAAAGTAAAAAATCACCAGCCTTAGAGCCAGCCCTATTGTATCAGTGAATCATATTTCTACGTTGTGATTGACATGGCTATATTATTAACCATGATGCGGAGGTAGCAGCGGATTTTTATTTATTTGCGGAGGTACCAGCGGATGGATATTCAACGAGGAGTGAAATGATGGCTGCTTCCTCGGTCAAACATAGAGAAAGGTGGGCCTCGTGATTTGACGCCTTATTAGTCATTATTACTGCCTATACTCTTTGCCCATATAATAACTGCGTGGTAGAGTAGTGGGCTATACTTTTAATAACCATGCTCGAAGAGAAGAGGTGCACGCACCCACGCACGTTGTACTAGTAGCACTCTTTGTGTCTTCCCTAACCACACACGTGACACAGTGGAGCTCATTTCTGTACGATGATGCAGCCCACGTGATAATTTGATGCGTCTAGTAGTAGTTACTCACTTAATGGAGGGTTGGGAACCACGCATGAACGGTGACGCGTCATTTATAAATAAAGTTTTTTTTTCTTCAGTGGCACATACCCAATATAAATAGGTTCATATGGAGAGAAAAAGAAACCACTCCACTATATACATAGCCAGGACGAGCCTACACGGTTGCTTGCTGGGGTTGCTCTCTTCACACTCTCTCGCACAAAACGACTGTGGCCACATCTCTAACATCCGGGCGGATCACGTCCGTCGGGGGAAGGGGTGGATGCTTTGTGTAGATGTGGTCGCCGTCGCCGACGGCGAAAACCCATTGTCGGCACGTCCCGATCTGGGGTCCCCGCCGTTCTCTCTCACAAAGCCGGTGTGGTTGCCTTCGTCCCTTGCTCACTGCCGTGACGTGGGCAGTTGCCGCCTCCCGCCGCCCTCCTCTAAGCTAGCTACATCCCGACATCCCTCAGGTACAACTTCCTTTACAGCCGGCTTGCACCACTGCCCCAGCTGCCCACATCGCTCCATGTGGATATTTCTCTACTTCTTTGCCCCGCACGTACCTTTACTGGCTTCTACTGTATTTGTGATGAGTTTATGTCTCATCAACTAGTCCCACTAGTCTTATTCTAATCACGCTTGTTCAATTTCTTTTCCACAGGGATGCTCAGCTTGATTTTAGTGAAACTGCACAAAATAATCCGATGGTCAAAGGGTTGCAAACCTCATTTCTTCGGAAGGTTCAACGTCGCCAGCAAATTAAAGCCTGGTTAGGGTTTAGGGTTCAAGGCCTAGGGACTGCAAGGCTCATTTTTTTCTTTAGTTGTCTTTGTTCCAAAATAAGTGTCAACTTTAGTAGTATTACAACTTTGTACTAAAGTTGGCATAAAGTTGAGACACTTATTTTGGAATGGAGGGAGTACATAATAGCATGCATGTTAGTCTCCTTTGTATTTGATGGAATGTTGCAACGGGGCAACCTTGGACGCGAGATACATGAAACAGAAGCTGGAAGCTTCATAGCATTGTACAAATTTATCTTGCTGAGAAATTACAGTACGTACTACTATGTACTAAAGAGTTAGGTGTCGCACAGTGTCCAGAAAATATGGTGATAGTGTGAGGTGGGCCATGTAATCACTGAGCTTGCGTGTTTTCATTGCTTTCGCACTCCTCCGCTGTAAAAATGGGGAAAATTGTAAAGAGTGGAGACGCTCTACCTCCTTTCGCCGAAATGTGGGACATCTAGCATCCGGTGCACGTGTCATGCACCAAAGTAAAGTGTACAGTGCAACTGAGACTCAGCACGGTCGTACCACCTCAGTAATAATGACCAATGAGCCGTCAAATCACATAGACCCGGCAGTAAGTTGGACGGACGAAGCAACCATCAGTCTTGAAACCGCTTCTCCCTTCAACGCAAGCGCCAGTGAGAGGTCTCGTCCCCCCTGCCCGGGCATGAATGCGGCACCGATTCTCTGGAGCGGCGCTGGCCGTTTTGGGCGGGAAGCGCGCGCGGGCGATGGAGGGGTTTTGCGTGGGCCAGGCTGGTCAAGAGCGGGCATGGCAGCTGTCCCAACCGGACGCTCGGAAACGAGAGGATGCACCGACTCTCGCGGCTAAATCGTAGTACTACACACCATCTCTCTGTAGGAGTAGGTCGATGTGTCGCTCTCTCTAGCACACACACACACTGTTAAAACACACACACACACAGACATACAGGTTCATAGAATAGGAACATCGTGGGGGTGGGAAGCCACAGGAAGTGAGATAAATGGAGTACGTACAAGAAGAGAAGAGGTACACGCATGTCCGTCGGAGCCTCGCACTATAGCCCAGCTGACCACAGCATGACGGCCGGATCTGTGCCTCTCGTCCCGGCGCCGGCGGTCAACCACTATATCTGCGGCCGCGGGATTTGACCCACGCAGCTGCCGGATTTGGAGCATTCCGGTCGCCTGCGACTGCTCCTTGCCATGGAGTGTCCGGGTATCGGGTCGCACAACAATGGCAATGCCCCCACGTCGCGTGCAGGTACTGAATCCGCCAATAGCCACTCGGATCTATCCCGTCAGCGGATCGCCGACAAAGACACGGCCGGCCACCGTCCGAGCTCGGCCCTGGCCGAGCGGCTAGTCGGTTCACCGTTGCCGCTCATAAAGTGCGATGGCTGCCCGCGGCAGGTCCTGCGCCACGTTTCGACCACGCCACAACATCCCGGATGGGTGTTCATCAAGTGCGAAAAAGATAAGGTGCGTAGTACTTCTTTTGATTCGGCTGTGCTCACTACAAAAAAAAAGACACATCTGTGACATTTTGGGCCGAACGAAAAAAAAATCTATCATGCTTATGACACTTCTATGATGATAATTGTGACAAAAGCACGTATCATCATAGATGTGGTGGGCTCCTACTTCTATGACAAAAAATCATGACAGAAAATGGGCTTTTCGTCCTGGGCGGGCCGGGGACGCACCTGCATGACATTCTTTGGGCCGTCCATGATGGAAAAAATCATGGTAGAAGCGAGGGCGAGGAAAATATCGGGGAGT